>CM076583.1:979162573-979625087 GCA_034641835.2 Pinus albicaulis
GCCTCTGGTTTTACCTCTCATCTTCCAGCCCCTTCCTACAGAACTTATAGATAAGATGCCATCTTTTAATGAAGAAAATTTAAAAATCACTACTAACCAGCATGTCCAAAAGCTCGAGGATGTACTTGACTTATATGAAATAGAAGAAGATTATGTGCATATTATAATGTTTTCCTTTTCATTACAAGGAAATGCAAAGAGTTGGTTTAAGACCTTCCAGCTACAAGCATCTTCAGCATTCATCAATTTGCTCGAGTTTTCCTTGATAGATGGGCAGTCCCGGTAAATGTCTTCCTCATCCTACAAGAATATTAGAATTTGAGAAGACAGCTGGTGGAGACAGTACAAGAGTTTTCAGCTAGGTTCAATAAGGTGTACAATGTGATACCTACTTATGTAAAACTGCCTTTAGGATGGGCTCTACTACACTATCCTAGTTCTTTTGAACCCGAGGTGGAATTATGTATAAGAGAAAGAGAGCCTTCGAGCCTGGAGGAAATGTAGAGCATAGAAATTACTATCGAATACAACATAAAGTGCAGGGAGGAAGGATTGAAAGCAGCAAGGAAGGACCAAACAGAGCAGAAAGGGCAGATCTCTTTAGGAAGCAAGCTACAAAGAATGATAGAGATGGCCAATACCTTCCTGAAAATAGAAGAGGAAGAATATTGGGTTGAAACCAGAAATAATGATTGGGAGAGACCTACACCTTGTCCTCAAGAAAGAAAAACCAGACCACTGCAAGACAGAAGCCACATGCAAAGCATGTATGATAAACTAGAGTTTGAATCATAAAATGAACTTGCAGACTATTTTGAAGAAAGACTTACTTAGAGTCCTGAAGACTTAATGGGTGACAATGTTTATAATTATGATTTCTCTGATGTTGACCTGATTGATGATTATTTTTTCCAAAGGGAAACTGAGCTTGTAGGGCCATCATTAGTAGATTCAGGGGAGGAGGATCGTGACCATCAACTCCAGAACAATGATGAGCCAATGCAAGCTATCTATGATACTGATGAAGAAAGCGTTGAAAGAATGATAGCAGATGAGGATTCCTTAAAACTTCGCTCTGTTATATATCAAATCATCAGTAATAATTTCACAGAAGATGGAAGCCAGCAGTTCTTCAACACAAAGGACAAGGAAGAAAAACACGAAGAAAATCTTGAGCAAGATGAATATCCAGAGTCTTCGCCTGAAAGGGTCAAGGTAATCAAAGCAACCCCTGCTCAACAATATGTTAAATTTTTCACAGAGTTCAGTTCACTCCAGTATAATTGATTAGGGTCAGAAGAGGACAGCGCTGCCATATATGATGAGCCCTCTAGTTTAGGCTACAGTGTAGATGAGGGAGATATTATTTCCCATATACATCTCTGTCTTGATTCAGTGGAAGAAGAGGTATTCTTGGTTGATACTCATATGCCAAATACTCCCAGCCAGGAAAGAGAGGAGTGTGAGAAAAAAGGCCACACTACAGATGCAGTGATTGAAACATCCCGGGATACAGATAGCCTACCAGTCATGGCAGGCCTTAAATAAAGCTTATATCATGTCCTAATTGATCCTGTGGTAGAATAAATGGAGGCCCTAATTGGCTTAGTCCCTCAAGTATTAATACTTTGCAAGAGCCAAATACCTCAGAAATGGTCACCACTACTAGTGGCTTCAATTTTAAAGATCCACATGCAGAACAGCCTATGGTTGTCTCTAATGAGTGGTCAGTTCTTCTCCCCTTTTTTACTATTGCTTGACTGCCTGCATTGGCATTATTGTATCACCTAAAAAATGTAAATATTCCAAGTTAGAGTAGTTTAGATAGGAATGTCAATAAATCTCAACCTTTGAGCATTTAGTTAGTTGTTGTTTTTTGCTTTGAAGAAAAATAAAATACAAAAATAATAAAAGAAAGAAAAGAGGGCAGATTGTGAAAACAAGAAAGGTATAGCCCCAAACCAAAAAGAGAAACAAATTCTGAAAGTGCGCAAGCCTAAATTCCACTCCTGCAAAACACACTTCTATTTAGTCAAACTGTCTAACCTTGACTAATTAGCTTTAAATTTTCTACTGATAGGATAGTGAATTTGATTTTCCAAACTGTTTAATCTTGGCTTATCATTAGATAGTTTAGGATAGAAATTAAAGGTTCAAACATGCTCAAAATCTGAACCTAAATTTCCAAGAAAAGGAATGACTCAAATCTGTTTCATTTTCTAAGTCAAAAAAGATGTAAATCTGGTTCAAATCAACTCAAAACCTGAACCAGAGAACAAAGAAAAACAGGTCAAACAAATTCAAAACAGAGCTGTGAAAAGAGAAGGCCATGATGAGAAACTTTCAGATCTTAAGCCTTCCATTTTGATTTAATTTTCTGCAAAATAAATGTCTATGTGCATCTTGTATTTATGCCATGGACCAACATCAAGTTAGACTATTCAATCCTGACTTGAGTGCTTTTCAATTTCTATTATAGAATTTAGAGAATAAAAATCTGACTGGACAGTTTAATCCCAACAGATAGTAGAATAGGTAGAGAAGCATCTGAACTCAACTGTTTAATATGACTTCAGGGAGAAATAAGAAGTAGAAATAGATTAGTTTTCCTTCTTTCAAAAGAATAAAATTTTGTAAAAGATTTTTCCAATCCAAGTGCACTCTAATGAAGAAAAAATGCTAGATCAGTAGGATTGGGTAGGTAGAAATTTTGCATTGATGAAGGTCCATTGTTTCCATAGCTGCTAATATGTTTTCAAAGAAGATCATCCCAGCAAAGGAAGAGCAGCCCAATGGATCAGGCACAAGTCAGCCTCCCAGAGAACATAATGGATGTGGTACAGGTCAGCATCCCAAAAAATGCAAGTCTGAAGTTCTTGATTCCCTCAAGAAGGCATCATCCCCAAGTGGAGCCATTGTTAGCCACCTATAATATTTGTTATAGAAAAAGGTGGCTAAGAATTTTTGAGCCTTCAAGGAACAAATTTCATTGTTAAAAATTGTTGGCTCTTGAAGACTCTGGAAGGCCTCATGCCTCTGTTCAAAATCTTCATTTCTATTGCCATTTTATACTCAGAAAATTTTGCTAGTTCCAAGAGAAAGACTATTGAAAAACCATCATTTTCTCCCTTCTCCCACTCAAAACTAACCTCCATTTTCTCCCTTTATTCTCCATAAACACTCCCTTGTTTTCATAAATTCCTCTTCTTCCATTTATGAAAATCACTTTTACAAGGTTAAAGACTGACTCTTTAAACCTTGCCGAAACCCCCAAATCCATTGAAAACCTTGAAAAAATTCATAAAAAATACCTTCTTTTTGCATAAAGGCTTAAGCCCCCTTGGGCTAAGTCCTAACCACTTCCCCTCCATGTGCCTCATCGTTAGAACCAAGCATTAACCCTTCTTGGTGCTCATCGTATCGCAAAAATCCAGCTGCGCAAGTCTTTGCTAGGTTTCAAAAGTTCCGATGCGATTAGCCTTTGTGTTGTAAAAACCTCGATCATATTATTTCTTATATAAATATCCCATGGGCCCACCTCTGGCGCTTAAAACCTTGTAATATTTTTTCCCCGGTGGTCTTTTCCTTTGTAAAACCAAAAAACCCATTTATCCAAAGTTTTGTTCCAATAAGTTAGAATCACGTGTTGAATATAAATGGGTAGATTAAAAAGACCGATCACACAATTGCATCGGAGGAATCCAATGGGTATATTAAAAGGACTGGGCCTGAAACTACAATTGGGATTGGCATTTCTTTTATCACGCAATCGCATCGAAGAAATCCAATGGATTGATTAAAAAGACCCGCATCAATTTTCCAATGCCATTAGGGCCTATATATATTAACTCTCCCCGCCATTTTATTTCATATGAATTTCCCCCGGGACCAAGTGTTGAAGTCTCGAGGCACTGAATCGCATCTGGATATTTCAATGGGTTGATTGAAAAGCCCAGGCCTGAAGGCCCGACCCCAATTAGCCCCTATATTCATAATCCCGGGGCCTATCGGAGGTCTATGTAAAGCCAAGCCCCGCAACTAGGCACCCATCGCATCGTCCCTTCTCCCAATCGCACAATTGCATCAGCCCTTCTCTCGATCGTGCACATCACATCACTTCACTTCTGACTTCCGATTGCGATTCCCCGATACATCCCCCGCTTTAAATCTGATCCGCGGATCGACGGTCTGCAATTAATCGGATCGCAACTTTTACATCGCACGCACTCATTTTCTCCTGCCGATTGGCCATACCCCGATTCATTTTCCACCATTGATCTAATCCTAAGATCGACGGTATGCGCCATATCGCATCGCAACTTTCGATCGATTTATTTTCTTGCCACCCACGATTGCGATCCCCCGATTGCGATCCTCTGATTAGATCTGGACCATCCACGTGTCCAGATCAGACGGTCCAAGATCATTCTGTCTTATTCTTTTCACCACTCTCCTTTGAACCTCTTCTTGGCTAATCTCCACCGTTAGATGCTGCGATCCGACGGCTACACTCCGCCCATGCTTTCTGAAGCAGTTTTTCCCCAATTACATAGGATTTTAAAATATTTTTTGTGTTTTGCAGGTATTTGATGGGTTTTCCATTATTTAAAGGCAGAAGGCCTGGGATGACGATTCCTGTTCCTTCGATTTATAAAAGGGAACCATTTACGGGCTCTACTCCATGTCTCATCATTGCTTCATGAGGAAGTGATGCCATACGAGCCTAGCATGGCCCTGCACATCAACAAGACACTGTGTTAAGAAAATTACAATTTAAAGAGTATCAGTGTTGACGGAAAAGCATAGAAAAACTGAATATTGAAGACATATGTGGGAATTACGGCTAAGAATGATTATCAAAAGCTTAATTCCTAGAATTAAAACACCATTAAAAATAAAATCATAAATTTTTAAAGGACAGAAAGGCCTCCACCATCACATTTGAGGCAAATTGATCCTCTCGGCTACCACAGAGCCACCTGTTGCCTCAAACCATTCAAACAGAGGCTGAAGTTATTGATTAATAAAATATCTACCTCACAGCGTAGCCAAGCAATTAATTCCGCTAAAGAAACTAATGCAAACAAATATCAGCGGAGTTATTTCATCCTGGATAGAGCCTAAAAGTCAACAAAGCTCCCACCGAGCTTTGATATTAATTGTAAAATAGTTAATACAGTGAAACACCTGTAAACTTCATCATCGAGCCCTTCAAAGGCCGAGAAATCATCGCTATCTATTAATTTTCCTTGAGATATTTTGTTAGATTTCACCTCCTCATCCTTCTATAAATATTTCTGTAGAAGATGAGAAATTGTTGGTTGCAGAACTTTGAAATACATTGGAGTTTAAACTTCTGATTTTAAATAGTGTTCACTGGCCCTTGGATCTCTGTTTGTGCTAGATTAGTTAGGCTGGATAGTGAAGATGATTGCTGAACTGAAACGTTGGACTTGAAGACTGTAACTGGTTTGAAATCAATAACAATTTGTTTCTTGGGATCCTGGTCTATATCATTGGTGAAGTGCCCCTTTCTTTGTTATTTTTTTCCTTCTATGTATGTTATATTGTTCACTATTCTCTGATAAAAAAAAACATTTATAGTGTTAGGACCTACTATATATCAGTAACCTTCTCTGACTGAAAATATTTATCTCAATGTTTTCCTCCTATTTGTTTATTTAAGAATGATTTAATATAGTTTAAGCAGTTAGGAATGCTAGAGTTCCCTCATCCTAATGTTTAATTTAACCATTGTTCTTGAAAGTTATTTTCCTTATTTTGTTATTAAAGTTAGACTAGTAAAGCCATGGTTTGCCTTGTTTCTAGCTTCTATTCTCCAAAAGCAGATTCTGAAAGTTTCCCTTGGTGTTTGCTAAAAGCAGACTAGGTTTAAAAGTACCTTATCTGATCTTAGGTTACACTTTGTTTCTCTTATGTGTTTTCATACTTTCTGAAGGTAATTATGCAGATTACTGGATTGTTTGTCAATTAAGCTGCTTTAATACTGACTTTCCCAAGAAGTTTATGGTTAGCCCTATTCTTGTTGGTTTTAAACAGTTACTTAAGAGGCTTTTCTTGTTTGGACTGACTATAAATCCCTTGTGAAATTATTATCAGTTTCCTCCCCTCCCACACTTTATTGTTTCCATCCCATCTGTTATGTAACCAGCTCCAAAAAGAGAAGAAAAAGGATATCAACGCCTTGTAAATAAGCCACTTCGAGGGGGCAACCTCCAATACATTACATAAATGCACAATTCTTCGATGATACAATTTACAAAACCTCCTTTCTATATATAGGAGTCCATGGGGCCATAATGTAATCCTAGTGGGCCACAATGTAATCCTAGCCGACCTAACAATAATAATTTAAAGGCATAATAATAACGAAATGGGGGTTACAAGGGTACAATAATAACAATAAGGGGGTTACACTAACAACAATAAGGGACTATACTAGTAATATAGGGACCTAACACCATCACTCTAATCTCAATAATCTTGTGATATAGATGACTTGCCCCTTGGATCACTCTTGATGTTGTTGTTCAATTAAAGCCCTGTTATGACTCCATAGCCCAATGGACTAAAAACCAACGTTATATCTATATTTTTAGCCTATCTGTTCTATTCACTTGCAACTTCTCACCTTTGGAACTCTTTTCATTTAGGACTTTCCACCTCAAACAGTAAATCATGCTCAACCATCCAAAAAAAAAAAAAACCCTTGGCCTTCATAACTAGCCTAATATCATAACCCCAAACTTCAAAGACAAATCCATCTTTTCACTTATTGGAGAGATCCCTCTCCGGATTGAGGAGGGCTAGATCCTAGAATCCCAAAGTTGGTTGAAACGATGTTGTTTCTGTGATCAGACTTTGCCAATATTGCTAATTACAGATTCCTAACAGATAATATGTTGTGGAAAGACCCAAATTGATGTTGAATTTATCGCATAATTTTGTCATTTTATCTGATTTGAAAGCAGCAGCGTTGTCTGTGGCTATCTTTCTGGGACAACCAAATCGAGACAAAATGTTAGCTTTAATAAATTGAATAATGACGGTGTCAGTATCTTTTCTTGTTTGGGATTTCTTCGATCCACTACGTGAAATAATATTTAGCAGTAAGTATCTATTTATGCTGAGCAGATGAAGGCGGGTGTATCTCACCAATAAAATCCAAGCCACACTGTTGGAAGGGAGCTTCAATTGAAATGGGTTGTAATGGTAAAGGTAGGAACTTACATTTACCTTGGAAAATTTGGCACTCATGACAACTCATGACCGTCTTATACAGATCTGAAAACAAATTAGGCCAATAATAACCCACTCTCAGTACTTTTTTGGTCGTATTCTTCTAGTAAAAATTACCTCCAAAATCCCCCTTGTGAAAATATTTCATCACTTCTCTAGATTCATCTTCTACCAAACAATTGAGAAATACTCCTCCCATATCCTTCTAGTGGAGTGCACTGTCAAGAATGCAGTATTTCAAAGCCTTAAGTTTTAAGGACCTTGCCTTACTCTTTGTCATGTCCGAAGGAGGATTCAAATTTTGTAAAACATAAATAATATTAGCATATTGAGGGGACAATGAAAAAATATTGGATATCTAAACTAAGGTAACATTTTCTTCATCATCGAACAGTGCTTATATGAGATTGATATCAAGTGCATGCAAATTAGACTCAACCATGAGCTTGGCTAAGCCTTGCCCTTTGATCCGCTTGGTTGGCTTGATCTCAAGGTCATATTCTAAAAGTGTTGCTATACGCCTACCTCTTATTCCCTCTAGATTTGTTTGTATAAGTACTTCTTTAACCACCACATTTGGAACATATCCTAGAATATGAGAGTGTAGAATGTAAACACGGAAGTCTTTGAGTGCTTTTACTAAGGCCAATGCATGTTTTTCAATTATGTTATATCGAAGAGTTGCATCTCTTATGGTGAGACTAAAAAAACTATAGGCAACTCTGTCCCATCCATTTTCTGCATAAGCACTATTGCCAAGGTATGCTTAGAATAAAAAGAAAATATGATGAAAACTAAAGAATAATTAGGACATGTCAACACTCGACCAGTAGTTAAAGAAAATTTTACTGAGTTGAATGATTTATGGGAATTCTCTGACCATCTAAGATAATTCTCCTTCTTGAGAATATTGGTCAATTATTTGAGATGTTCTTCTAGGTTGGGAATAAACCTACGTAGGAAATTAATCCTACCATTGAAGGCTTGAATTTCCTTTTTTTTTCTAGGGAAATATATTTCCTAAATTGCTTCAACTCTAGTGGTATCTATTCAGATTTCATCTTTCGAGATGATGTGTCCCAGCAACTTACCCTCTTCCATAGCAAATAGGAACTTTTTAGGAATTAAGGAAATCCCAAACTTTCTACACCGCTGAAATACAACTCTCAAATTATGTAAGTTCTCTTCATATGAATTTGAATAAATAGTAAGATAATCTAAATAAATTACCAGTAATACATATTTTCATTACCAAAATCTATGTCCATTTCACGCTAGAAAGTGGCTCTGATGTTATTCAACCCAAATAGAATTTTGGCATATTTAAAGGTCCCCCATGGTGTAGTAAATGATTTCTTATCCAGATCATCTTCATGTACCAGGATCTGATTGTAACCTGAATATACATCCAACAATGACATCCTATTGGCTCCTACAACTCACTAAAGAGTGTGATCCATCTTGGGTAGCGAGTAATTTTCTTTCGATGAGACTTTGTTCAGATTTCTGAAATCTATACAAAGTCAAATCTCACCGGTCCTCTTCCATAACGGCACAAAATTAGAGATCTAATTTGAAAATGTGACTGGAAAAATGATGCATGCCTTATAAATATTTTCTACCTCCTCAATGGATGGAAAAAAATTGGATTAATTCTCCTAAGATTCTGTCTAAAGGGCTTCTGATTTGACTTGATCAGGATTGTGTGCTGAATGGTATCTTGATTATAAACCTTTAGGTCTGAATAATTCCAAGAAAATAAATCAGAAAACTCAATAAAAAAATAAATATATTTAGGCTTTACCTCTGATGGCAGAACTTTGAGAGTTTTATGAACTTCGGTTGATCGGTTGTTCCTATATTCACATCTTCTACTCCTTTCTCTGTGGGAACCAAATTTGGTTTTCTTTGAAGTTGTTGGAAGAGGAAAGGGGTCTGAGGTAACCACAAACCAACCTTCAGGTACAGAATCTAGCCAATCTATACCCAGAGAGGGCTCTCTCTATAAAATTTAGCTTTGTTTTTGAAAATATTAGGCTAGTTATAAAGTCCGAGAGTTTTGATTTTGTTTGGGTTGATGGAATTCTTTAGCTGATATTAAGATCAAATAGTTTCAGTCCATTGGGCTAATGGATTCAAAGGATTGGCTACACTGGCTTAAGTTTTTTAACAAAAGATGGTTTATCAGGGCAAGATAATCAAACTAGAAACAATTATAGATCTAAAGTGAATGGAATGGAATTCAAACGGATGAAAGGAAATACAGAATATTTCAACACATTCAAGAGAAGAGAAATAAATTGATTATCAATAAAGAGCAGTTAAGTATTCTTTACTAAATAACCAAAGATTTATGAACTAGACAAACAGGAGAAATTAAGAATTCGTTGTTTAAACCAGTTTAGAAGAAAACATTTAGAATAATAACGAATGAAATCAGATTACACCTAAGTACTTTCTGTTTTAATCCTTTTCGTTAAATATTAAGATAGTGAAACATAGATGATATTGTAAACAAATATAAAACTTCAAAACATGGGATAGAGATGACTTATTGATCCTTCATTTGACACATGAATCCTGAGAAAAGTCTTCTGCCTCAATTCCTTGTCCAATTTTTCCACAAAAAATTTCTCCAATGCTCTTTATTCCAAAATATTCAATGTTACATTAGAGTATAAGAATCCACCCTAAATAATCCGATTGAGGGCTTATTTATACAAAAATTAATACAAAATATCTCTTAACAAAACGAGATATAATCTAAGATGACTCATAAATAAGTTACAATAAAAATAGAGACAAATGGTCTCATAGATAAGATAAAAATCAACTGATGTTGTGCTGTTTCCTCCTTTCGAGAATGTGCTGGAGGCTGGACCTATATTTTGGCTCATTGTTGTCCTTTTCAGTAATTTTTTTCTAACTGCCTTGCTTCACTGATACTCTTTGTTTTTATTGATACACTTTTAACTGAACCGATACTCTTTGACCTTTGTTTATCCCTTTGTCCTTTATACTGTAGTAAATAGGCAAAATTTCATATAAAGATAAATTTTACAAAAGTTTGAACAGATCTTCCCACCATTTATCTTCTGCTATTCTGGTCCGTTGAAGCTTCCTTAATGTTTCATCAGCCTCGGTATATCTGAAGAAATTAGGCTGATTTGGAAACAAATGTTTTGCTTCATGTTCAAGATAAAACAAATTCTCTAATCTGTCATGAAGATTCCTTCCTGTAGGTAATTTTTCTTCTGATGAAATGGTTGAGGAACTGGCTTGATTGTGAGCATGTATGTCCAATTTCTTAACATAATTTTCCAGGTCCATTATTTTATCTTCTGAAACCATAGGGCTGGGCAACCCTTCATTCAATAAAACATTAAACCTTTCTCTGAGAGAAATGATTTCTCCTTGCATGTCAAAGCACCTTCGTTCTAAATTTTGCATGAGAGTTCTTTTAATAAAAACTCTTTTTATCTCTAAGATTGTTGCAGTTATGTCTTGAATACCCTGATCTACAAGTTGCTGTCTAGTTTGGGTGTTTAGAAATTGTATGAGCTGATTAGCTTCCTCAGGCCTATTTCCTAATTCTGCTCGTGTGTTTTCAACTTCATCCAGAGCTACTTTGACCAAATCATTCTACTCATATATTATCTGAATTGAAGACCAGATATCTTTTACTGACTGGATAATATTATCCCAAAGAATGTCATTTATTTCTCTTAAAGGTTTCTCCAATGTGAGATCGTTTTCCAAACATTTAACCAATTTTTCCAACTTTTTGACTTCTCTTGTTTTGTCAGCAATAGTCATTTTTGAGAGATCATATCTTTGTTCCAAATTAATAAGTTGTAACTTTTTGTGCTAAAGTTCTCTTAATTGAAGTTTCAAGTCATTCATTGACTTTATTAATTCTTCTGTACTCAAATTTGAAGTATTTACCTATGATGGCTCTGTTGGTTGACCTGTTGGCTGACTTATTGTGACTGTGATAACCTCTGCTGTAGATACTGGAACACTGGACTGCTTTTCTTTTAATGTTTGTTCAAGCTCTTTTTCTTTTTCAGTCAGTTGCCTTTGACATCCTTTGGATTGTGACCTAATCCAATAATTATTTCCTCCAATGTTTTTATCCTGTTTTCTTTGGCTTGAGAAGAAGCCTTTTCAAGCTACAATTGTGTACTAGTGTTCTCCAACGAATCCCATAACCTGTGAGCTACCATCGCCTTATCAGTCAAAGTAGAATAGATCATTTCACCAGTCTTCTTATGTAATTCAATTTGATCTAAAGGATGGATATCCTTTGCTAGGACTTCAAATTTTGTCCTAATATAATCAGCAGCTGTTTGGGGTTGCTGCACTTTGGGTTTGAAGTGACTCATTATCATTTTTCCTTGCTGAATGTCATAAGCTGACATCAATATTTCTTGATTCTTAGGATCCATCTTCAAATATTGGTTATAAACCTGGATTCTTAAAGGATCTTTCCTGGCTTTCATATTGATAAATGTCTTCTTTATATCTCTTGCATCTTTAACTGGTGTTTTGAAAGAAGATATTTCAACACTCTGTTGCTTTTTTAGCTCTTTCCTTTGTGAATTAGTGGATGCTCCACTGACTGTACCTGTGTGTTGACTGCCCAATTGTTTTGGTCCTTGACTATCAAGGATTTCATCAATAGATTCTACTTCTGGAGGAGTATTCAATTTCTGTCTCTTGGCCTGAGGCTGTTGTGAAGATCCAGTGAGAGGGGTAGTAGCTTCAGCATCTCTCTTTTTTACCTTTTCCACATTTAATGGAGTCTGCAAAATTGAAATTTCTACTGGATTGGTTTGAACAAAAGAAACCTGTACTTGATCTTGTCCCTTGGGAGTTTGAGTTTGTTCTGTCATAGTGAATGTTTCTTTAACTTGTGTATCAACCTCTTTCTCTTTTCCTTTTGATTCTACTACTACTGTATTGATCTCATGCAAATGTTGTTGTGAAGTTCCTGCTGAAGAAGGTCCTGCTATCTGTACCTACCCAAAATAGTCCAGGTAAGGTATCCTTTCAAAATATTTCATTACATTATCAACATTGACCTGTTCACTATCTCTCTCTATCAAAGTTCCTTCCACCCATTCATCTGTATTGGCATATTGTTCTATTTTTGGCATCCTAAAATGAATGTATGGTGATAGTTTATTTTTCATTCTTCTATCACAGATAAAGCTATATGGATCATAGGGTGCCTAGTAGAAACTCTTTTGTAATTTCAAATAGTCCTCTAAAATCCTTTCGGCTTCTTTTCCACCCTCCCTAGAGTTACAAACAAAGGAACCTAATTGGATCTTTATCCTGAGTTGAGCCTTTTTCTTTGCATTACAGAAATGAATTATATTTGAATTATTCATCTATCTGAAGCACTCTAATGCAAAGAGTCACATTGAAACATATCTTGGTAATTTGAAAGGGCACAATTCACATCCATAAATTCTGATTTCAGTATGATTCTGATACAAGTACCAGTCACCTATCTTGTACTATTTTGAAAGATGAAGAATTTTCTTGATTTCATTACTGACTCTAGGAGGGGATACTCCTGCCAACAAGGTAGTTGTAGGGTGTATAAATATGTCAATGAATTCATTATAGGAATAAGGGGAATCAGGGGAATTGTGAGTAATGGCCGACCAAAAGATGACTGACCTAGAGTTTCCTTTAGCATAAAGTTTCTGAATGTCGAAAGGAAAACTTTCAGACTGATAATATATCATGAGATGATATATGAAAGAAGAATATTTAAATACTCTCTCATTTCCAAATCTCATGAAATGATCATGGATTTTGTCAGCAATATAAGATGCAAAGTCATACTTAACAGCAGGAGGTTGTCCAGGGGTAAAAATAGACAACAATACTAGAGTCAAATGGTCAACATACTCACTAGTATTGAAGCCCATTATTGAAGATATCATGTTTAAAATAATTCTGCCCTCATTAGTAAAAAAATTATGACCATAAGGGGGAGGGCCTTTAGGCTGATGCTGTGGTAGCATAAAATTCTGGCCAAGACGGTTTAACTCTTCATGGGATAATTCGGTAGATTTCTCCAGTAATTCAGCCTTGGACACGGGAGTGAGGGCTTGAGCAGGTTGGAAATGTAGCATCTCATTTATGGACTGAGTTGTTATTCGGAAGAGGACATCTTGACTTGAGGATAAGACTGCTCTTTGGTTAGGATCATAGTTGGCATGGAAAAAAATGGATGATTTCAGGAAAAATACGAACTTCTGGGAGAAAGTACATGGCCATATTAGATTACCAAAGTCCAATCATGTCGAAACCATTCAAATAATTGTCTCTGCAGTGGCAAAATATTCGAAGAGGATTCTCACTGAGACCCAGGTCATTAACATGAAAATCCATATCGGCCAAAGGTAAATAATCCAAGTCTTTGTGAGGGGCACTCAAAGGTGCTACGTTTAAAGCCAAAGGAACTTCCATTTTTGGTCCTTGTGGATTCAAAAATTGAAATTCGGCTTATGGTGAAAAATTGAGAAAAATTACAGGTTTTTTGGGGACGCAATTTGAAATTATGGGAAAATAGAAGACTCAAATAAACTCTGTAGTAGTCTTTGGTGCGAAATTTTAAAACGAAAGCCAGGATTTCACAGAGTCTAAATGAGAAATGGGGCAAATACTTGTTTTTAGGAGATGAACTATGTTTAAACAGGTACAGGCTGCGGCACGTGAACGCTAGCTTACTGGTCTGGCAGTGGTCTTCAACAAAATTCAGTTAATGGTACTTGACAATTGATTTTTTGAAATTCTTTGCATGGAGGATGAAGTCATTTTCTGCGTACAAAATGATGAAAAAGACACGGGTTTTTGTTTTATTCACAAAGTCAAAAGGGTGGTGAATTTTTTATTATTTTAATAAATGACGTCACCATGTACAGGATCGGTCATAGGGAACGGGTGGTAAAATGGTTTCCATCGCACTGCTTATGAGGGAAGGCAGTTTTGGGCGGAGAGGCAGCGATGCGATATAGCGATTGACACGTGGCCAAGCACTATTTAGAATACCACTGATCCATCGCGCATTATCTTTTGTACGCAGATGGCCAACGAAATTGATAATGACCGTAGATCTTCGATGGGTCTATCGGACGGTTGACGGGACAGGGAGATGGCGGAGTTTTAATGGCGCGGGCCCAACGTAGTTAATAATTAAATAAACTCATCAGGCGGGATTTGATTGGTTGCGGTTGGTTATTAACTAATCGTAAGGATTAATTAATCCCTTTCACAGTGGATTGTCGAGCAACATTTGTTTTTATTTTAAACACATATAAATATATGTTTAAATGATTTTTATTATATGATAATTAAATCAACGTGACTTATTTACCATAGGGGGCGGAAATAAAGTTAAAGTTATTTTTTAGCCAAAAGGGGGTATAACATGGGTTTTTTTATTTAAATAAATGGGAATTAAATACTTTTGACTAAAAGTTTATAATACATGGGTTTTTTGGGATATTATATAAAAGGAATTATATAAAATAGGAGAAGGTCATTTCTATAAGGAGTTAATAAATAAAATCAATGTTAATATGATCAAGGGACAATGTAAACTCAAAATTCATTAATATAACTAAGCAAGTGAAGATTTACTAGCAAATTGCATTATAACAACTTCATCACTTAGACTTAGAATAAAAAGTGATTTTGAGGGTTTTTATGAACTATTGCATGATTTTCCTAAGTAAAATGGGATTTTACTTAGGAAAGAATCTTTTGAAGTAAATGAGTGTGATGATGAATGATTTTAAGTACTTAGGTTTTTTCCAATTATTGGGCCGAGGGTCCGGTCCCTCCAAAATTCAAGGAAATGCCTTGAGCCCCTTTAATTTTCAAATACCTTAGTGCTTAGGGAAATTAGTGACTTCTTTAGGGGAAAAATGAAGAGGAAGTTAATAATATTGACTTTGCTTTGCTATGAACCTTTTCCAATGTAGTATCTGCGTTTACACTTGTGATGAAAGTAAAATTGAGCACATTTAGAACCATCATTCATCACATGTAATTCTGAAACAACATCTACTTACCCTATCTACTTTACTCTACCATTTTTTCTTCTTTATTAGGGTGCACTTAGACTGGCAAACCCTTTTCAATCTTCTTTTTCTTTTACATGGCAAACCTACCTAAGTCTACACTTATTACATCCAAGGGCTCAGATTAAACTGTTGAGAACCTTTTATTAACTCTACCTATCTAGTTATCTGCCAAGATTAAATTGTTTGGCCAGATATTTATTCTCTATTCTACAACATGAAATTGAAGAATGAATGAGTCAAGTTTAAACAGTTTAACTCTTCATAAATTGTGGCAAAATTTTAACAAGCTGCACACAATTGCTTATTACAGAAAATGAAATAGTAGTGGCATTTAGACTTGCACACTTTCCTGGTCTATTTTTGTTTTGGGTTCATTTCTTTCACTTTTTTGACCAATTTATTTTTTCGCCCTTTGATTTTCATTTTAGGGTATACCCTCTTTACATTTTTAAAATTTTCTGATTTTTTGATTTTCTGATAATATGGAACAACTTTTGCAACAAGAAAAAGGTTTGAACATATTGCATAGTTCGACAAGTCAATCATGAAAAATGATATCTATTGGTATAGGAGTCTAACACTTGCTTCACATGGGGATGGATTTTCCTGGTGAAAAGTCAAGAACAGCAGGTCAGATGCCTTAAAATTCCTTTAACTAAACCATGAAATCTTATTTTTCTGGTGGCTTTATTGTATATATGATAGTAAAACTTCTGAAGCTTAGGGCCTTCACTTCGGGCTTCAACGTCAACAAATCACCATCCAATCAAAACTGATGCATTAGAAAGGATATAATATATACATGTCAAAAATCAGAATATCCGAATAGATAGGATCAAAGTAGTGTTTTAACATCTGACCATTAATTGGCCCTTCCTCAGCTTCTAAACCATCCAAATTCTTCAAAAAATATGTGTTATTTCCCTGTAAAGCATGAATGATGTAAGGTCCTTTCCATAAGAAATAAATTTTCCCATGTTTTCCTTTATCTTCCCTTCTGGAATCCCATCTTAAAACTTTGTCTTCCAGTTGAAAATATTCTGCTTTGGTCCTTCTGTCAAACATCTTCTTTAATTTTTCCTGCAAAAATTGGGATCGTTGATACACTTCTTCTCTGGTCTGCTGCAAGTGAATTTTTTGATTTATTCTTCTCTGAATATCATTTGGTTCTACTTGAGCCTCCTGAAGTAACTTCATTACAGAAAATCCTAAATATGATGGAAATATAGCCTCAATACCATAAACTAATTCATATGGACTGGTCCCAAATGATTTTTTAGTAGTAAGTCTATCTGCCCACAATGCATTGGTAAGTTTCTTATGCCAATTCTTCTTATTTTCTTCCAATAATTTTTTAATGATATTAATGAGACTTTTATTGGAAGATTCAGACAGTCCATTACCCTGAGGATAATAGGCTATGGAATGGCCTAAAGTGATGTGATATTTATTGCAGAAACTAATCATTTTCTTAGACTTGAAAGCACCAGCATTATCAGTTATAATTTTCTAAGGATAGCCAAATCTTGATAGTATATTGCTTTCTAAGAATCCTATGATTACAAAATCATTGGCTTGTCTGGATGGGATTGCTTCAATCCATTTAGTAAAGTAATCTGTGGCAGTGAGGATCCATCTATGTTGGCCAGAAGAAGGAGGATGTATTTCACCAATAAAATTCAGGCCCCATTGTTGAAAGGGTTTCTCGGTGGAAATTGGTTTCAATGGTAAAGGTAATAATTTTCTCTTGCCTTCAAAGATTTGACACTTATGGCAAGCAGTTACAAATTTATTTACATCTAAAAACAAGGTTGGCCAATAAAAACCAGCCCTTAAGATCTTATTTGCAACTGAATTCCAGTAGAGGTGTCCACCACAATCTCCTGCATGGAATTCGTTGAGAACCTTGTCAGCTTCATATTTTAATAAACAATTTAATAGAATTCCATCATGATTCTACCAAAAGAGTACATTATCTAAAATACAATACTTTAAAGATGTCATTTTCAAAAACCTTTGTTTCGTTCTAGATAACCCTGGAGGAGCTTGTAGGTTTAACAAAACATAAATGATATCAGCATACCAAGGTGAGTCTAAAAAGCCCTGACTGATTTGTGGAGTTTCCATCTCCTGTTCGTCATCCAGTTCATTAATATTCAGGGCTTGGCAATTTTTTTCAGTCATGAGTTGAGCCAAACCTTGTCCTTTTATGAGTTTTGTAGGTCTTATTTCAATATCATATTCTAATATGGTAGCTATCCATTTACCTCTTTTGCCTTAAATTCCATCTTGAGTTAAGATGTCTTTAGCGACAACATTAGGTACATAAGCTATCACATGAGAATACAATATATAAATTCTGAAATCTTTAATTTCTTTCACAAGTGCATAAGCTTGTTTCTGCATAATATTGTATTTTACTCATGCATCTCTAAGTGCTTTACTAAAAAAGGCTATAGGTTTTTCACATCCTTGATCATCCTTTTTCAATAAAACAGCTGCAACTGTATGTTTAGAAGCAAAGAAAAAAATTATGAAATCTCTATCAAATTTTGGACTGGTAAGAACTGGTGTTCTGGTCAAAGCCATCTTAATTTCTTCAAATGATTGCTTGGCTTCTACTATCCACTTAATACTTGAATCCTTTCTTAACATGTTAGTAAGCAGTCTAAGTAATTCAGCTAAACTAGAAATGAATCTTCTCAAAAAATTGATCTTTCATATGAAAGCTTGAAGTTCTTTAATATTCCTGGGATGAGGTATTTGCAAAATGGCTTGTTTTCTTTCAGGATCAATTATAATGCCATCCTTTGAAATGATATGACCTAGGATTTTACCTTCTTCAAGACCAAACAATTTTTTTTTAAGATTTAAAGAAATACCATATTTTCTGCATTTTATAAACACCTGTCTAAGATGGTCTAAATGTTGTTGATCTGTCTTGGAAAAAACAGTCAAATCATCCATATATATGACCATAAAATCATGAATTTCTTTGGCAAAAGCAATATCCATTGCTATTTGGAAGGTCGCTCCTACATTCTTGAGTCCAAAGGGCATCTTTACGTATTTGAAAGTACCCCATGGTGTTGTAAAAGTTGTTTTGTCTTGATCATTGGGATGAACCAGAATCTGGTTATATCCTAAGAATCCATCCAGAAGAGAAATCCTGGAAGAACCTACTACCCTTTGTAAGATATGGTCCATTTTAGGCAAAGGATAGTTGTCTTTTAAAGAAACTTTGTTTAAATTTCTCAAATCAACACATAGTCTAATTTCTCCCATCTTTTTCCTTGTTGGTACCAAATTAGAAACCCATTAAGAAAACCTAATAGGAGCAATTATTCCTGCTTCATACATTCTTTTAATTTCTTTCTCAATTGAAGGTAGTAGCATAAGGTTGATTCTTCTAAGTTTCTGTTTAAATGGTTTCTGATCTGGTTTCAAAGGTATTGTATTTTGAATTATTGATGTGTCATATGATTTCAGACCTTCATAACTCCAGGCAAAAACATCCTGGAATTCTTTTAAAAGTTCAACATATTTAAATTTTTGATCCACTGGTAGAGATTTAGATAACTTAACCATCTTAGGATTTCCTTCAGTTCCCAAATTGTATTCTTCAATAACAGCTTTTAACGGTTCCATTTTAGGTTTTAGTGGAATGTCATTAGAGTCAAAAATATCTTCCAAAGGAGTTAATCCTTTATGTAAATGATTATCTTTCAGATTAATAATTTCAGATTCATCTTCTATAATCTCATCGACTTCCATTTGTTTCAGATCCTGCATATCTTTTTTGGTGAATTTAGTTGGGTGAAGTATGTGAATTGCAGTATCTTCTGAAATATCCATTTCTTGTTCATCTATTTGATCAGATTCATTGATTGTTGTGTCTTCATGTATTCTACTGTTAGAGAATTCATTTTCTAAAGTCAAAAAATTATTTATCTGATTATTATTTACAAACACTTGCCAATTCATAAGATTATCTGGTATAGCAGGTCTATGTCTAATCTCAGCTGTGAACTGATGATTAGGTCCAAAAGGTAATTTACAAGTGCTAGCGAACATTGCAAGACTATGAGCATGCAAATTTTGTTTTCTAGGAATTTTGGCAAGTTGAGCCTGTAGAAAAGTATTTAGAATTTCCACAACTGTTTCTCTGTATTCTCTCAACCCGGGGTCTTTTGTCGAACATTCACCATTGATCTATTGAATAATTAACTCAGAGTCTCCTATGATTGATACTCTAATCGCTCCTAATTTTTTGACATGTTTAAGCCCTAGAAAAAGAGCCTCATATTCTGCCATATTATTAGTGCATCTAAAGTTCAATCTATAAGCATGGCCTTCAGCATGATCATTTTCAACGTTGAGTATCCAAATTCCAGCTCCCACTCCTAACTTATTTACTGAACCATCAAATTCTAAATGCCAAAGAATTTCATGTTCATGATCTTCATCGACTGTTTTGACAACTTTCTTAACAGGGACATCTGGTTTTTCAGTTTTTTCTAGTATTTCTTGAATGTCTGACGTTTCTTTGTTTTATGAAATTTCTTCGATTTGAACAGTAGATTTATTAGCAGTTTTTGTTTCAGGTGCTTCTAATTCAGTAGGAAGGTCAAATTCAGCATTATAAAGGATGAATGAGTCCATATCAGAATGTACTGAGTAGACGGGGAAGTTTTCAGGCTTCTCCTCACTACTGACTAAATATTTCATCAAGGTTTCTCTGTATAGCCTTTTAGGTTGACCGAATACTGAAATAGTAGCATATGACATATCCAGTTGAAGAGATCCTCCGAGTTTGGCACCCCAGGATCTGGACAACAACATACCATATTTGGGAGGAATATCTGGTACTACTATATCCATCAGAATAGATTTCGCAGGGTATTGTACCAAAGTAACATAAAAATCTTTAATCAAACCTAAACATCTTACCTGACTTGAATCAAAAGAAAAGAGATATTTATATGGTCTGGTAATGTCTAGGTTTAATATTTCCATCAAAGCCTTGGGCATTAAATTGTGAGACGCTCCAGAATCAACCATAGCATTATGAAGTATTTTGTCATGTACCTTCAAACTCACATAAAATGGAGGAGTTCCTCCACTTTCTGGTTTTCCATTTACTTCAGGGCCAAAAAGTAATTTCGGTTGATCATCAAAAACATTTACTGAATCATCCATTCCAGTAATGTTAAGGGATCTACTGATTTGACTTATATAGATATCATGTTTAGCTAATTCTGCCAATGGAACAACTATCTTTAATTTTCCTATTTCAGCTTCTAGATTGAAATATTTTTTTGTTTGAGCTCTAGTATTTTGAACAGTTGGATTTTCTCTATTTTTTGTATCTCCAATGTTTTTCTCTTTTTCAATAGTGGGATTATGAGTTGAAGGTGTTTTTGAATTAACTTCTGCTGGTTCTTCTACATTTTCGGTAGGAGGAGAAGTATTGGAAAGTTGTTTGTTATTCAGTTGATTATCAGACACATCTTCAATTATTGGGTTAGCGGGGTTAGGACTTGCTCTAGAAAGAATTTGTACAGGAGGAGTGTTATTTTTACCTTTGATGTTTTGTTCTACTGCTTTCTGTTTGCTATTTTCTGGCACATCAATCCGTCTGCTTCTCAAATTATGTTTTTTATGAACTTCATAAATTGCTGAGTCATATCCTTCTTTAAAATCAAAAGTTTCTCCTGAATGAGTTTGAAATGTTTCAAGAATGTGATTTTCTTGATCATCTTGAAATAGGAAAACTTCTGGTTCACTCTTGTTTTCAGTCAAGTTACTTATTTCAACATCCTCGGTTGGTTCCTCAGAAGATGAACCTTCAATGAAATTTTCCTGGAATGGTGGCCTGATGTTTTGGTCAGGAACATTTTTTCCAGTATTTTGCTTTCATTTCTTCTGAATTTTGGGTTTCTAACAGCATTTTGACCATCACCGGAAGACTTCCTTTCGATTGTATCTACTCTGTCTCCCAGTATTTCCATCCCTTTAATAATTGCATCCAGCTTTCTTTCAAAAGCCGAAGGCTCTTCGTTTACAAGCATCCTTCTTTCAGCTCTAGCTCTAGCTCGTTTTTCTATTAGGTTAGCTTCAACACTAACAACTATGCTTTGCATATCTCCTAGAGTTTGAGGAGCTCTTTCCCTAAGTGAATATGCTATGTTAGAATAAAACCCATAAGGGAATTTAACCAATACTGAATCCAGAGGAGGTCTAAGGTTTTGGGGAAAAGCATTGTAAGCTTCATTGAATCTAATGATATAATCTTGCACTGCTTCATTGGGTCCTCTTTTCAATTTTCCAAAGCTTGATATGATTTGAATAGGATCTTTCTTCTTTTCCCATCTATTTAAAAATAATCTATAAAGGGCTGGTAAGTCAGCAACACTGTTTGGAGCAGGAGCCCTAAACCATGTCCTGACTTCTCTAGTAAGACTCTGGACAAAAATTCTCATTCATACATCATCAGCATCTATTTCATAAAATTCAAAGTAATCTGTCATCTTTTTGGTATGTTGTTGAGCAGTGTAAGTACTGGAACCATCAAAAGGGGTGATTTTACTCTGATATTCTTGAGGCAAAGAAACATGGTTGCCTGGAAACCTTAACGGAGCATATATGTTGGCCATCGGAAGGTGTAATGGAATAACAGGTGATGATGGTCTGAAAGTAGTGGGTGGAGAGGAAGAAGAGGTTTCTTGTGCTTGAGAAATTTGAGGAAAAGCAGATGAACAAGGGGAAGCTGAAGTAATCACAGAAGAGTTTGAAAGCTCTTCAAAGGTCAGCTCAGATTGAATGGAATTTTGTAAATTCTTGTCAAGATGTGAAGTGATAAAATCAAATTGAAAATTTTCAAGAAATAATGGATCAGGAACCAGATTGGACAACTCAGATTTAGAACAATTTATAAATAGAAAAGTTTCAAAATGTTCATCAAATGGTTCGTCTTCAAGATACACAAACTTCACAGGACAAGAGTTTGATCTAAAAAGAGGTCGAGAACTCCCAGAGCTTTCTTGACTCTCTTGTCTTCTCAGAATTCTAGGAATCAGATTTGGATTCTCAAATATCGGTGGTGGGTTAGGGTCAGGATTTGACCTGGTATAATGTGTCCTTTCTGAAGCCATTTTTCTGGATTTCGTATTTTTTGTTTTTTGTTTTAAATAAAATGAAAGTACAACTTCGAAAAACTCTTCAAGAAATTTAAGATTTTGGGTTAAAATTTTCTCAAAGATTTATTGAACTAGAGAAACTGATTAAATGTCTAAAACTAAAGTTCAATCTATAAACTAGACCGGAGATTGACTGAAGTAGTATTTATTTACTATGAAATTGTAGAGAAAAAGCATTTCAAAGGCTACCTGGCTAATCTTCAGGCTCTGTCTGTAGTTTTTAAATCAAACAATAGTAAAAATGATTCAAATCCCTAGTATGGTCACCACTATGTTATCACTCAGATTTTCCTTGAAGTTGTTGGAAGAGGAAAGGGGTCCGAGGTAACCACAAACCAACCATCAGGTATAGAATCTAGCCAATCTGTACCCAAAGAGGGCTCTCTCTATAAAATTTAGCTTTGTTTTTGAAAATATTAGGCTAGTTATAAAGTCCAAGAGTTTTGATTTTGTTTAGGTTGTTGGAATTCTTTAGCTGAGATTAAGATCAAATAGTTTCAGTCCATTGGGCTAATGGAGTCAAAGGATTGGCTGCATTGGCTTAAGTTTTTTAACAAAAGATGGTTTATCAGGGCAAGATAATCAAACTAGAAACAATTATAGATCTAAAGTGAATGGAATGGAATTCAAACGGATGAAAGGCAATAAAGAATCTTTGAACACATTCAAGAGAAGAGAAATAAATTTACTATCAATAAAGAGCAGTTAAGTATTCTTTACTAAATAACCAAAGATGTATGAACTAGACAAACAGGAGCAATTAAGAATTCGTTGTTTAAACCAGTTTAGAAGAAAACATTTATAATAATAATGACTGAAATCAGATTACACCTAAGTACTCTCTGATTCAATCCTTTTCGTTAAATATTAAGATAATGAAACACAGATGATATTGTAAACAAATATAAAACTTCAAAACATGGGATAGAGATGACTTATCGATCCTTCATTTGACACATGAATCCTGAAAAAAGTCTTCTGCTTCAATTCCTTGTCCAGTTTTGCCACGAAAAATTTCTCCAAACCTCTTTATTCCAAAATATTCAATGTTACATCAGAGTATAAGAATCCACCCTCAATAATCTGATTGAGGGCTTGTTTATACAAAAATTCATACAAAATATCTCTTAACAAAATGAGATATAATCTAAGATGGCTCACAAGTAAGTTACAATAAAAATAGAGACAAATGGTCTCGTAGATAAGATAAAAAGCAACTGATGTTGTGCTGTTTCCTCCTTTCGAGAATGTGCTGGAGGCTGGACCTATATTTTGGGTCATTTTTGTCCTTTTTAGTAATTTTGTTCTAACTGCCTTGCTTCACTGATACTCTTTGCTCTTACTGATACACTTTTAACTGAACCGATACTCTTTGACCTTTGTTTATCCCTTTATCCTTTATACTGTAGTAAATAGGCAAAATTTCATATAAGGATAAATTTTACAAAAGTTCCAACAGATCTTCCCACCATTTATCTTCTACTATTCTGGTCTGTTGAAGTTTCCTTAATGTTTCATCAGCCTCGGTATATCTGAATAAATTAGGCTGATTTGGAAAAAAATGTTTTACTCCATATTCAAGATAAAACAGATTCTCTAATCTGTCATGAAGATTCCTTCCTGTAGGTAATGTTGCTTCTGATGAAATGGTTGAGGAACTGGCTTGATTGTGAGCATGTATGTCCAATTTCTTAACACAATTTTCCAGGTCCATTATTTTATCTTCTGAAACCATAGGGCTGGGCAACCCTTCATTCAATAAAACATTAAACCTTTCTCTGAAAGCAATGATTTCTCCTTGCATGTCAAAGCACCTTCGTTGTAAATTTTTCATGAGATTTATTTTATTAAAAACTCTTTTTGTCTCTAAGATAGTTGTAGTTCTATCCTGAATACCCTGATCTGCAAGTTGCTGTCTGGTTTGGGTGTTTAGAAATTGTATGAGCTAATTAGCTTCCTCAGGCCGATTTCCTAATTCTGCTGGTGTGTTTTCAACTTCATCCAGAGCTACTTTGACCAAATCATTCTGCTCGTATATTATTTGAATTGAAGACCAGATATCTTTTATTGACTGGATAATATTATCCCAAAGAATGTCATTTATTTCTCTTAAAGGTTTCTCCAATGTGAGATTCTTTTCCAAAGCTTTAACCAATTTTTCCAACTTTTTGACTTCTCTTGTTTTGTCAGCAACAGTCATTTTTGAGAGATCATATCTATGTTCCAAATTAATAAGCTGTAACTTTGTGTGCTGAAGTTCTGTTACTTGAAGTTTCAATTCATTCATTGACTTTATTAATTATTATGTACTCAAATTTGAAGTATTTACCTGTGAGGGCTCTGTTGGTTGACCTGTTGGCTAAGTTGTTGTACTTGTGATAACCTCTGCTGTAGATACTGGAACACTAAACTTCTTGTATTTTAATTCGTGTTCAAGCTCTTTTTCTATTTCAGTCAGTTTCTCATTTAGCCTCAAAAGAAAGTCCATCATTTCTTCTTCAGAATTCTTCTTTATTACTTCTTCAGCTTGAGGATGTCTTGAAGCTGGAAATTTCAATTGCTTTCTTAAAGCTGCAATGTCATCATCTTTTTTCTTGATTAGAGCTTCTATACCTTTGACATCCTTTGGATTGTGACCTAATCCAATAATTATTTCCCCCAATGTTTTTATCATGTTGTCTTTGGCTTGAGAAGAAGCCTTTTCAAGCTGTAATTGTGTACTAGTGTTCTCCAACGAATCCTGTAACCTGTGAGCTACCATCGCTTTATCAGTCAAAGTAGAATAGATCATTTCACCAGTTTGCTTATGTAATTCAATTTGATCTAAAGGATGGATATCCTTTTCTAGGACTTCAAAGTTTGTCCTAATATAATCAGCAGTTGTTTGGGGTTGCTGCAATTTGGGTTTGAAGTGACTCATTATCATTTTTCCTTGCTGAATGTCATAAGCTGACCTTAATATTTCTTGATTCTTAGGAGCCATATTCAAATATTGGTTATAAACCTGGATTATTAAAGGATCGTTCCTGGATTTTATATTGATAAATGTCTTCTTTATATCTCCTGCATCTTTAACTGGTGTTTTGAAAGAAGATATTTCAACACTCTGTTTCTTTTGTAGCTCTTTCCTTAGTGAAGTAGTGGATGCTCCAGCGACTGTACCTGTGTGTTGACTGCCCAATTGTTTTGGTCCTTGACTATCAAGGATTTCATCAATAGATTCTACTTCTGGAGGAGTATTCAATTTCTGTCTCTTGGCCTGAGGCTGTTGTGAAGATCCCGTGAGAGGGGTAGCAGCTTCAGCATCTCTCATTTTTCCCTTTTCCACATTTAATGGAGTCTACAAAATTGACATTTCTACTGGATTGGTTTGAACATAAGAAACTTGTACTTGATCTTGTCCCTTGGAAGTTTGAGGTTGTTCTGTCATAGTGAATGCTTCTTTAACTTGTGTATCAACCTCTTTCTCTTTTCCTTTTGATTCTACTGCTACTGTACTGATCTCATGCAAATGTTGCTGTGAAGTTCTTGCTGAAGAAGGTCCTGCTGTCTGTACCTGCCCAAAATAGTCCAAGTCAAGTATCCTTTCAAGGTCTTTCATTACATTATCAACATTGACCTGTTCACTATCTTGCTCTATCAAAGTTCCTTCCACCCATTCATCTGTATTGGCATATTTTTCTATTTTTGGAATCCTAAAATGAATGTATGGTGATAGTTTATTTTTCATTCTTCTATCATAGATAAAGCTATATGGATCATAGGGCGCCCAGTAGAAACTCTTTTGTAATTTCAAATAGTCCTCTAAAATCCTTTCGGCATCTTTAGCACCCTCCGTAGAATTACAAAAAAAGGGACCTAATTGGCTCTTTATCCTGAGTTGAGCCTTTCTCTTTGCATTACAGAAATGAATTATATCTGAATTATTCATATGTCTGAAGTAATCTAATGCAAAGAGTCGCATTGGAACATATCTTGGTAATTTGAAAGGGCACAATTCACATCCATAAATTCTGATTTTAGTATGATTCTGATACAAGTATTAGTCACCTATCTTGTATTGTTTTGAAAGCTGAAGAATTTTCTTGATTTCATTACTGACTCTAGGAGGGGATACTCCTGCCAATAAGGTAGTTTCAGGATGTATAAATAGTTCAATGAACTCATTATAGGAATAAGGGGAATTGTGAGTAATGGCCGACGAAAAGATGACTGAGCTAGAGTTTCCTTTAGCATCAAGTTTCTGAATGTAGAAAGGAAAACTTTCAGACTGATAATATATCATGAGATGATATATGAAAGAACAATATTTAAATACTCTTTCATCTGCAAATCTCATGAACTGATCATGGATTTTGTCAGCAATATAAGATGCAAAGTCATACTTAACAGCAGGAGGTTGTCCAAGGGTAAAAATAGACAACAATACTAGAGTCAAATGGTCAACATACTCACTATTATTGAAGCCCATTATTGAAGATATCATGTTTAAAATAATTCTTCCCTCATCAGTAAAAAAGGTATGACCATAAGGGGGAGGGCCTTTAGGCTGATGCTGTGGTAGCATAAAAGTCTGGCCAAGACGGTTTAACTCTTCATGGGATAATTTGGGAGATTTCTCCAGTAATTCAACCATGGACAGGGGAGTGAGGGCTTGACTAGGTTGGAAATGTAGCATCTCATTTATGGACTGAGCAGTTATTGGGAAGAGGACATCTTGACTTGGGGATAAGACTGCTCTTTGGCTAGGATCATAGTTTCCATGGAAAAAATGGATGATTTCAGGAAAAATACGGACTGTTGGGAGAAAGTACATGGCCATATTAGATTCCCAAAGTCCAATCATGTCGAAACCATTCAAATAATTGTCTCTGCAGTGGAAAAATATTCGAAGAGGATTCTCACTGAGATCCAGGTCTTTAACTTGAAAATCCATATCGGCCAAAGGTAAATAATCCAAGTCTTTGTGAGGGGCACTCAAAGGTGCTACGTTTAAAGCCAAAGGAACTTCCATTTTTGGTTCTTGTGGATTAAAAAATGGAAATTCGGCTTATGGTTAAAAATTGAGCAAAATTACATGTTTTTTGGGGATGCAATTTGAAATTATGGGAAAATAGAAGACTCAAATAAACTCTGTAGCAGTCTTTGGTGCGGAATTTTAAAACGAAAGCCAGGATTTCACAGAGTATAAATGAGAAATGGGGTAAATACCTGTTTTTAGGAGATGAACTATGTTTAAAAAGGTACAGGCTGTGGCGCGTGAATGCTAGCTTACTGGTCTGGCAGTGGTCTTCAGCAAAATTCTGTTAATGGTACTTGACAATTGATTTTTTGAAATTCTTTGCATGGAGGGCGAAGTCATTTTCTGCGTAAAAAATGATGAAAAAGACAGCTTTTGTTTTATTCACAAAGTCAAAAGGGTGGCGAATTTTTTATTATTTTAATAAATGACGTCAGCATGTACGGGATTGGTCATAGGGAACGAGCAATAAAATGGTTTTCATCGCACTGCTTATTAGGGAAGGCGGTTTTGGGCGGAGAGGAAGCAATGTGATACAACGATTGACATGTGGCCAAGCACTATTTGGAATACCACCGGTCCATTGTGCATTATCGTTCGTACGTAGATGGCCAGCGAAATTGATAATGACCATAGATCTTCGACGAGTCGATCAGACGATTGACGAGACAGGGAGATGGCAGAGTTTTAATGGCATGGGCCCAACATAGTTAATAATTAAATAAACTCATCAGGCGGGATTTGATTGGCTGGGGTTGGTTATTAACTAATCGTAAGGATTAATTAATCCCTTTCACAGTGGATGGTCGAGCAACATTTGTTTTTATTTTAAACACATATTAATATATGTTTAAATGATTTTTATTATATGATAGTTAAATCAATGCGACTTATTTACCATAGGGGGCATAAATAAATTTAAAGTTATTTTTTAGCCAAAGGGGGGTATAACATGGGATTTTTTATTTAAATAAATGGGAATTAAATAATTTTGACTAAAAGTTTATAATACATGGGTTTTTTGGGATATTATATAAAAGGAATTATATAAAATAGGAGAAGGTCATTTCTATAAGGAGTTAATAAATAAAATCAATGTTAATATGATCAAGGGACAATGTAAACTCAAAATTCATTAATATAACTAAGCAAGTGAAGATTTACTAGAAAATTGCATTATAACAACTTGATCACTTAGACTTAGAACAAAAAGTGATTTTGAGGGTTTTTATGAACTATTGCATGATTTTCCTAAGTAAAATGGGATTTTACTTAGGAAAGAATCTTTTTAAGTAAATGAGTGTGATGATGAATGATTTTATGTACTTAGGTTTTTTCCAATTATTGGGCCGAGGGTCTCGTCCCTCCAAAAGTCAAGGAAATGCCTTGAGCCCCTTTAATTTTCAAATACCTTAGTGCTTAGGGAAATTAGTGAATTCTTTAGGGGAAAAATGAAGGGGAAGTTAATAATCTTGACTTTGCTTTGCTGTGAACTTTTTCCAATGTAGTATCTGCCTTTACACTTGTGATGAAAGTAAAATTAAACACATTTAGAACCACCATTCATCACATGTAATTCTGAAACAACATGAACCTACCCTATCTACTTTACTCTACCATTTTTTCTTCTTTATTAGGGTGCACTTAGACTGGCAAACCCTTATCAATCTTCTTTTTCTTTTACATGGTGAACCTACCTAAGTCTACACTTATTACATCCAAGGGCTCAGATTAAACTGTTGAGAACCTTTTATTAACTCTACCTATATAGTTATCTGCCAAGATTAAATTGTTTGGCCAGATATTTATTCTCTATTCTACAACATGAAATTGAAGAATGAATGAGTCAAGTTTAAACAGTTTGACTCTTCATAAATTGTGGCAAAAGTTTAACAAGCTGCACACAATTGCTTATTACAGAAAATGAAATAGTAGTGGCATTTAGACTTGCACACTTTCCTGGTCTATTTTTGTTTGGGGTTCATTTCTTTCACTTTTTTGACTAATTTATTTTTTCACCCTTTGATTTTTCTTTTAGGGTATACCCTCTTTACATTTTTTAAATTTTTTTATTTTTTGATTTTCTGATAATATGGAACAGCTTTTGCAACAAGAAAAAGGTTTGAACATATTGCATAGTTCGACAAGTCAATCATGAAAAGTGATACCTATTGGTATAGGAGTCTAACACTTACCACATTATCCTGATCAAATAACCCTTCCAAATTTATGAGACCTTTCATAATGTTATTTTCAATTAGTTGAATAATATCAATCTAATCTGCTTCAATAACCTAGTCATCTTTATCATATACCTCATCCATAGAACAATTTTAAAATTCTCACTCGCTCTGCAGGAATTTTTTCACTTGTTTATCATTTGAGAAAAATTGCCATAATTTCAAGTTATCTGGAATAGCAGGCCTGTGCTTTATGTGGATCTCAAATATTTTATTAGAAAACATTGTAAATCAAAAATTACTCGCAACAATAGCTAGTGAATCATCCATCAAGTTTTTCAATCTAGCCACTACCTTAAGGGTGTATTCAGGAAACATTTTTAGAATGTCAAGTGCTGCATTCCTATACTGCCTCATTCTTGGGTGATTATCATGGTATTCAAGGCTGATTTTAAGTGCCTTCTCAGTGTCCAAATAACGTCCATGATATCTCATTGGAAAGCTCTTTGAGTCTATTGTCTAACACTACCTCTAGTTTTCAAAATGGTGCTCAGTTTCTCTGTCAAAAACATGTTCTCCCAAGACTGGTAAACGCGTAGCAACCAACCATATTTGGAGGGAGAAACATGAAAATTTGATGGTTTTTTTAGCTTTTGATGGACCAATTTTCCTCCAAAAACTCTAAATATTTCTAAGGTTGATTTCCTCATCAATATGAACCTACTGGTTGTGGCCATTTTTCATTTGGATAACCCAAAAAATAGCATAATGTCTAGGTTATTGCGCCTTTGGAGAATTTCCTGTGTGCAAAAATACTCAAAACACATAAATGAACAAAAGTGCAAAGTGTGCCAAAATTTTGTGAAAATTATGAGGGTAATTTCTCATCAAGTGTTTGGGACATGGATTGAAACCTCAAAAATTATGTCTAACTTCTCTTTCTATCCTTGCTTGATCAAATTTTCAATTTTAGAATTGGCTCTTTTGAGCTTGGCCATTGCAATTCTCTCTTGTTGTGCATGAAATTTTACCCTTTTCCTCAACAATTAATTTTCCTTGTTGGCCATCTTAGTAAATTCTCAAAATGTAGATTGGCTCTATCAAGCCATGGTTCCCTATCCTTGCTAGTTTCTAAGGCAAGCTATTCATTTAAGGTAAGCTGGTCTCCTAGCTTAGCTTCCCTTTTTATCGCTAGGGCTAGATATATTTTCATCCCTCTTGTCCTTGGTTTCTGTCTTGTGTTAGACTCCGTCTTGTCTAGTCCTCTGTCAGAGTCAAATGCAGACGGGTAGCTGTCAAAGTCTCAGTTCAATATGCAGGCCAAAATGCCATCAGCTTTCACCCACCGCAATTTAGATGTTTGCCGAGCTTGTTCTTAGAATGTTTCAATAACACTCGCAGGTTAGAGGAGGATTCAGTAGGTGTTTATTTCAGGAATGTCATCAATGTGAAATTGATTCTTCTTCAAAACCCTGTTTTGAAGAAGAAATCATTAAATGTGTTTTTTAGAATATGTAATGCTGCAAATTCTCCAGCTCTTCAAATGGCAGCCTTGTTTCAGCTTCAGCAGCTCCTGTCTCTGCAAAAGCACAAACAGAAGAAAAAAAAACATCATCAGCAATCAGAGGCAAAGCAAGTTACAAGCTATTTGGAGAGGTCTCACTGGAAATCCCAAACAAACTTCATTGTCACAACTATTGAATCAAATGATTGTGTTAGCGTTGGAAATGCCCTGCGTCTTATTGATCAGAGGAATGTGATCCGAGGTGATTTTGTGCTTGTTAGTAGTGACACTGTGAGTAATATGTCTTTGAGGCAAGAGTTCATTCTGAGCAGCATGCTTCTGCCAGATTTTAGGGCTGTTATGGTTGGGCCTCCAAATATTGTAGTTGCAACACCAGCTTGTATTGGGGCATGTATTTCTAAAAATATTCTTCAGTCTTCATCTCTTGAGGAGTCACTTCCTACGTTGGTTTTAGATGATATCTTCTTCTATCATATGGGTATGAAGAGGACTTGAAATCTCTGGTTCATTATATTCCACGTCGTTGTCAGTGCATCCTAATGTCTGCAACTTCAAGCTGTCGAGAAAATATAAAAAAAAGCTTGTGCTGCATAATCCTATAATTCTGACACTAACTGAAGTGGAAGGAAACGAGTATGATGGAGTAGTATCCAACAGTGTGATGTGATGTGCATGACAAACTACTTTACATTCTTGCTCTTCTCAAACTGGAATTGGTTCAAAAGAAAGCTTTAATCTTTGTTAATTCTATTGATACGGGTTTCAGGTTGAAACTCTTCCTTGAACAGTTTGGGATCAAATATGCTGTCTTGAATTCAGAGTTGCCACAAAACTCACGTCTCCACATGCTTGAGGAGTTCAACAGCTTCCTCCTTTATATTTTGCATATGGATTTTCTGAGGTTCATATCATCGCACTCTGTGGCATCCAAGGATCGTATATAATCTCTGTACCTGTGGCTTGCATCTATGATTATAATGGTTTGATTTGTTTCGAAGTTCATATGGTTTGAGGCTTGTATGATTCGTATGGTTCAACCCTGAATGGTCTCATTATATATGGATCTCAGCACAGCTGCAAGTATAAGAGTTGGTAATGAGCTAGGAGCCCGGCGCCCGAAAATTGCCAGATTTTTAGTTGTAGTCGTGGTGATCACATGCTTCATCATAAGTGTCATTCTCGCGGCAGCAGTCATGTTACTAAAAAAGAAACTGGCTATGTTATTCACAAGCAGCACTGTGGTTATGAGCGTTGTTTATGCATTGATCTATCTCCTTGCAATATCTGTAATCTTGAATGGCACTCGACCTATTCTCTCAGGGGTGGTGATGGCAAACTGTGGTAGCGTATGTGAATTTGGCAACATATTACGTCATTAGCCTACCTATTGGAATTGTTTCAGGGTTTAAGGTCAACATGGGAGTATCAGATAGAGTCGAGCATTCCCAATATGAGGAAAATGATTCCTCAGATATACTGCCCGCTTGACTAGGTTCTTTATGAAGCGCAACTTGTCAGGGGTTTAGCTACAAAGTGTTGTGTCGGATTACAGAAGCAATATAGTTAAATGGCATTTGAATAACCAGATGGCCCCAAACTTAAAAGCCAAATCACCATCGTAAACAGTAAGAAAAGGACAATTAAGCAATAATAGGGGGGCAGGATTTCCATTTTCTTTCTTTGGCAACTTGGCAATACAGAACGGTATGGCCACGTCAAAGATGTGGAGTTAAATTTCAAGCAAACCGTCCGTGAAGCGTCGAATCATACATTTGTCATGTCACTAGTTAAATACAAGAAACATTAAAATGAGTTGTGTTGTTGTTATCGCCTGGGCGTTAAGATATCCATCACAGCAGAAGAAATAGGATTCGGTTCCTATTTCAAGACTTCAGTCCTGATCCTAACGGGATCTGCACTCCAGTTTATCGGCCATCAGAGGGATTCTTGCAATTATAGTTGAACAGCTCATCTTTTTTTTTATCGACCTGTAGGGGAAAGGTTCTTGGTCCATTTACTGTATGTAAAAATGGTTTTGTTTTAAATAGTAACGTGGTTTGATTTTGCAATGCGCTTGTCAAAAAGGCGACCTCCACATTCCACATGCCATTTTGGTCTAACAGCAAGAGGAAATGGAAAGTATAACGTGGCAGTCCAGGTCGAAAACAAAATTGGAACGAAGGCATCAATCCTGAGCAGAAAAATAGGGACAGATTGCCTATCCTAGTCTTCAGTTTGATTTGGAGGGTTCACACTACAGCGTCCGCCTTTGTATTGGTCACAGATATGTATGCGCTGATCTTTAGGAACCGATGAGTGGCTTTTAACTATTTTTCATAGTGCCAGTCAAAACAGTTCCATCTTTTCATGGATCGGTTTTCTTCTGAGCTGTTTATGGTATTGAATAATCATTTGTAAGGGAGAGGAGAGTTCTGAGAGCTAATGTAGGAGAAAATTAGAGTTTTATTGTACAGTTTTAGACAGAGATTTTAATGAAGAGATACAGCTCTGTTTTTTGAGATTCTTGTGGCTTGAAATTTAGCAAATGTTTTTCCTTTTGTTTCATATGTCATCGTTATGTTCGTATTTCATTAATCGCCATTTCAATATTGAATGTTTCTAAGTGAGAAAGGCAGAATTAAATTTAGTTGCTCTGTCTTGAGGAAGTATTCATAGTTAATGTTTTCTTCTGTTCGACAAGGATCCATCTTCTATGCCCTTGTCGACTTCTCAACAGTCTTTTCATTCCATTTATCTCAATTTAATTGCTAAACTTCATGCTTACCTTGCCTCAGGAGATAATCTGCATTCTTTATTTAATCTCTTCTCTTGCTGTCTTTGCCTCACACAGCCCAGAAAACCCCATTATTTATTAAAAAACCCCTTTCTATCAATTTACTAGCCTAAAATCAAGATCAGTTTTCCTTATCGGTCGTCTCAGCCCTTTTGAAAATTTTCCGCCGAGATAGACCCGGAGAGAGCCCTCTCCTGTCCTCGTAGGGCTAGCTACGAGGCTAAGGTTGGTTTGATGTTGCCTCGAAACTCGCCTTCTTCAGCCTGAGGCATATTCGAGCGCTAACATAGTGGCGACCATACTGGGGAAGATGGTTTGCTGTTGATGTGACAGTCGACTTGTAGATTGTCTTGCCCCAGTGCAGGAAATCAAGTTGCAGATCTGATGCTGATGGTGGACAGCAGTCAGACACATATGAAGGCTGAAACATTCACCCGGCGACTCCAGATCGATCCAGAGATTCCAGTGCCCGCTGATTCGTTCATGCAATGGTAGGGTATGTGGCAAACCCTTCACTTTCTGAAGCTGTAGAAGATGCTAGAAATTCGTTAGCGGATTTTGAACTTAATGAAGATTTTTTCAGTGCTTTGCTTCAATGTTTGAAATCTCCGAAGTTTCCTCTTGAAACTAAAACTAGGTTCTGTGAGTTAATTGTTGAAATATTTGAGAAGGAGATTCAATGTTTAGATGAGCAAATCCAGTCATATGATTTCCAAGACCCTAAAAAGTTCTTGGAAACTCTTCCTCCTTCAAAACAAGAAATCATAGAATTGCCTACAGATGTTTGCATTGACAGTGTGCAGCTGGAGGTATGTATTGCAGAGTTGGGGCAGCAAACAGAGTCTGGCTTTTCTGATCCTATTGCAGCATACATGGAAATGTTTTTCAGTTTGACTGATAGATCAAGCTGTCTGATACATAGCCAGATTCGTTACGTGCATGAAGGGCTGCCAGCAATTACATCTGTGATCTGGTTGGAGCACTCTCAAGCAGCATTCTTCTCAGATTTACTTGAATGGTTGATCTGGCATTTCAGTATTACCTGATCTATTGTTTTTACAGCAGAGTAGGGTAGATTTTGTAAATAAATAAGCAGTCTAAAGGGCAGCATTTCGTTCTAGTTTCATCGCAGTTTTAGTTTGAAGTTTGCCAAGTCAATTTTTCAAATCATTTCAGTCAGTTTTCAGTTAATAAGTTAATCATGATTCCATAGCCCAATGGATGGAGGCACTGTCTGCTCTCCCAAAGCTCTGCGGTTCTTGGCACCTCCAAGAAGCGGCAGCTGCCATCCCCATTGGAGCCAATGTTAGACTCCGTCTTGTCTAGTCCTCTGTCAGAGTCAAATGCAGACGGGTAGCTGTCAAAGTCTCAGTTCAATATGCAGGCCAAAATTCCATCAGCTTTCACCCACCGCAATTTAGATGTTTGCCGAGCTTGTTCTTAGAATGTTTCAATAACACTCGCAGGTTAATGTAAATTTTGATTCTGTTAGACACATTATGAAGAAATCATTAAATGTGTTTTTTAGAATATGTAATGCTGCAAATTCTCCAGCTCTTCAAATGGCAGCCTTGTTTCAGCTTCAGCAGCTCCTGTCTCTGCAAAAGCACAAACAGAAGAAAACAAAACATCATCAGCAATCAGAGGCAAAGCAAGTTACAAGCTATTTGGAGAGGTCTCACTGGAAATCCCAAACAAAATTCATTGTCACAGCTATTGAATCAAATGATTGTGTTAGCGTTGGGAATGCCCTGCGTCTTATTGATCAGAGGAATGTGATCCGAGGTGATTTTGTGCTTGTTAGTAGTGACAGTGTGAGTAATATGTCTTTGAGGCAAGATTTCATTCTGAGCAGCATGCTTCTGCCAGATTTTAGGGCTGTTATGGTTGGGCCTCCAAATATTGTAGTTGCAACACCAGCTTGTATTGGGGCATGTATTTCTAAAAATATTCTTCAGTCTTCATCTCTTGAGGAGTCACTTCCTACGTTGGTTTTAGATGAGATCTTCTTCTATCATATGGGTATGAAGAGGACTTGAAATATCTGGTTCATTATATTCCACGTCGTTGTCAGTGCATCCTAATGTCTGCAACTTCAAGATGTCGAGAAAATATAAAAAAAACTTGTGTTGCATAATCCTGTAATTCTAACACTAACTGAAGTGGAAGGAAACGAGTATGATGGAGTAGTATCCAACAGTGTGATGTGATGTGCATGACAAACTACTTTACATTCTTGCTCTTCTCAAACTGGAATTGGTTCAAAAGAAAGCTTTAATCTTTGTTAATTCTATTGATACGGGTTTCAGGTTGAAACTCTTCCTTGAACAGTTTGGGATCAAATATGCTGTCTTGAATTCAGAGTTGCCACAAAACTCACGTCTCCACATGCTTGAGGAGTTCAACAACTTCCTCCTTTATATTTTGCATATGGCTTTTCTGAGGTTCATATCATCGCACTCTGTGGCATCCAAGGATCGTATATAATCTCTGTACCTGTGGCTTGCATCTATGATTATAACGGTTTGATTTGTTTCGAAGTTCATATGGTTTGAGGCTTGTATGATTCGTATGGTTCAACCCTGAATGGTCTCATTATATATGGATCTCAGCACAGCTGCAAGTATAAGAGTTGGTAATGAGCTAGGAGCCCGGCACCCGAAAATTGCCAGATTTTCAGTTGTAGTCGTGGTGATCACATGCTTCATCATAAGTGTCATTCTCGCGGCAGCAGTCATGTTACTGAAAAAGAAACTGGCTATGTTATTCACAAGCAGCACTGTGGTTATGAGCGCTGTTTATGCATTGATCTCTCTCCTTGCAATATCTGTAATCTTGAATGGCACTCGACCTATTCTCTCAGGGGTGGTGATGGCAAACTGTGGTAGCGTATGTGAATTTGGCAACATATTACGTCATTAGGCTACCTATTGGAATTGTTTCAGGGTTTAAGGTCAACATGGGAGTATCAGATAGAGTCGAGCATTCCTAATATGAGGAAAATGATTCCTCAGATATACTGCCCGCTTGACTAGGCTCTTTATGAAGCGCAACTTGTCAGGGGTTTAGCTACAAAGTGTTGTGTCAGATTACAGAAGAAATATAGTTAAATGGCATTTCAATAACCAGATGGCCCCAAACTTAAAAGCCAAATCACCATCGTAAACAGTAAGAACAGGACAATTAAGCAATAATAGGGGGGCAGGATTTCCATTTTCTTTCTTTGGCAACTTGGCAATACAGAACGGTATGGCCACGTCAAAGATGTGGAGTTAAATTTCAAGCAAACCGTCCGTGAAGCGTCGAATCATACATTTGTCATGTCACTAGTTAAATACAAGAAACATTAAAATGAGTTGTGTTGTTGTTATCGCCTGGGTGTTAAGATATCCATCACAGCAGAAGAAATAGGATTCGGTTCCTATTTCAAGACTTCAGTCCTGATCCTAACAGAATCTGCACTCCAGTTTATCGGCCATCAGAGGGATTCTTGCAATTATAGTTGAACAGCTCATCTTTTTTTTTATCGACCTGTAGGGGAAAGGTTCTTGGTCCATTTACTGTATGTAAAAATGGTTTTGTTTTAAATAGTAACGTGGTTTGATTTTGCAATGCGCTTGTCAAAAAGGCGACCTCCACATTCCACATGCCATTTTGGTCTAACAGCAAGAGGAAATGGAAAGTATAACGTGGCAGTCCAGGTCGAAAACAAAATTGGAACGAAGGCATCAATCCTGAGCAGAAAAATAGGGACAGATTGCCTATCCTAGTCTTCAGTTTGATTTGGAGGGTTCACACTACAGCGTCCGCCTTTGTATTGGTCACAGATATGTATGCGCTGATCTTTAGGAACCGATGAGTGGCTTTTAACTATTTTTCATAGTGCCAGTCAAAACAGTTCCATCTTTTCATGGATCGGTTTTCTTCTGAGCTGTTTATGGTATTGAATAATCATTTGTAAGGGAGAGGAGAGTTCTGAGAGCTAATGTAGGAGAAAATTAGAGTTTTATTGTACAGTTTTAGACAGAGATTTTAATGAAGAGATACAGCTCTGTTTTTTGAGATTCTTGTGGCTTGAAATTTAGCAAATGTTTTTCCTTTTGTTTCATATGTCATCGTTATGTTCGCATTTCATTAATCGCCATTTCAATATCGAATGTTTCTAAGTGAGAAAGGCAGAATTCAATTTAGTTGCTCTGTCTTGAGGAAGTATTCATAGTTAATGTTTTCTTCTGTTCGACAAGGATCCATCTTCTATGCCCTTGTCGACTTCTCAGCAGTCTTGTAATTCCGTTTATCTCAATTTAATTGCTAAACTTCATGCTTACCTTGCCTTAGGAGATAATCTGCATTCTTTATTTAATCTCTGCTCTTGCTGTCTTTGCCTCACACAGCCCAGAAAACCCCATTATTTATTAAAAAAAAACCCCTTTCTATCAATTTACTAGCCTAAAATCAAGATCAGTTTTCCTTATCGGTCGTCTCAGCCCTTTTGAAAATTTTCCGCCGAGATAGACCCGGAGAGAGCCCTCTCCTGTCCTCGTAGGGCTAGCTACGAGGCTAAGGTTGGTTTGATGTTGCCTCGAAACTCGCCTTCTTCAGCCTGAGGCAGATTCGAGTGCTAACATCTTGGAGGCTAATCCTCCTCATATTCAGGTTCACCAAACCTTTCCAAAGTTTCCTCAAGAAAGGCTTTAGCCTTTTCTACCTCTCTTTGTGCTTTGATACACTTCACCTCAGTGATGGCCTGCTTGGTTTTTAGTTGTTTATTTTATTTCTCAAGGAATTCAATCACATATTTGGCCTTCTCAAGATTAATCTGAAGTTCATTAACCTTTACCTCTTTTCCTTTAATTTCTACATTGGTGATTTTGTCTTCATCTTATTGACTTAATTCAATCAACTGAAATTCATGCTCTGTCGCATGTTTTCCCTCCTCATCATCAATTTTTGGCTCTATTACCTTTTCCTTACCTTTATATACTTTTTGTGTTGATGAAGAAGGCATGGCCCCTTTCACTCCAAGTGAAGAAAAAACATGCCTATACCCTCTCTAGTAATTTTTGGGAAATGGCTCAACCTTAGCCAAATTAGCCCATGCTGCCTCAATATCTTCCTCACTACTTGGTGAATCTGAATCATGATGTGATGATGATGTAGGGTTATAGAAAGGTCAAGAAGAAGGCTCAATATGAGGTGAATGAGAATCACCTGGTAATATGTATGAACAACAGGCTAAAATGGATGGATAGATGTGAGAGGATGAGATGATGAAGGTGCATTCTGGTCATGGTGACTAGTTGGGGTAGTAAAAATATCATTGGATATAAAGTTGTCCCATGGAATTTTCAATTGATGAAGCTAATACATGACTATCATTTTTATGACAGAGTGGTGGAAAAGGCTCTACATTTGATGACCATAATCTCTATTTTGGGAAATATATGCCATTTTGTCAATGCTACGGGATAGATAATAGGGTATGTGAAGCATTATAACTTTAGTGAAGTGAATAGGGAGACCAATATGATAGGAATAGAGTCTCGAAAACCTTCCCTCAGGCAAAGTATTTCATGATGATTTTGATCATGGGAACATATCTGTCAAGGAGATGAGAGAGGAAAAATTATCTTTTAGTCATCCTTGTATATTGGTTTAAGGTATGGCTCATAGTAGCAATGATTGAGGTTTCCTTGTTTAAAACCTTCTTATCCTACATTTGGATCCCTGTAGTAGCTGCAATGATATTAGCGGACATAGTGAAATTAACCCTGATAAGAGTGACATGTCTATGATGAAGATTGGAAATGAAAAATCTTGTCAGCATAGGATGATACTAAATATTTTTCACTTTCTCACAAAATTCAAAACAACCTACATGCTTGAAACATGACACAGCGAGGGGATGTTATGAAGCCAGCTCCAAAAATAGAGGAAAAGAGAGATCAACACCTTAGAAATAAGCCACTTCGAGGGAGCAACCTCCAATACAATACAGAAATGAAAAATTCTTGGATGATACAAATGACCAAAACCTCCTTTCTATATATTGGAGTCCATGGGGCCACAATGTAATCTTAGCCGACCTAACAATAGTAATGCAAGGGCACAATAATAATAATATGGGGGTTACCCTAACAACAATAAGGGACTATACTAGTAATATAGGAACCTAACATGCTCCTCTCCTTTAAAAAAGTGTTGTCTTCAACGCTTGACTAGCTCTGAGTGCTTATCTATAAAACTCTCATCCTCCCATGTAGAATCTTCAGTGGGTAAGTTCTTCCATTTGATGAGATACTCTAAAATTAATTGATTGCGTAGTTGTTGAGTTCTTATTTATGTGATTTATTCAAGTTCCAATATGGTTTTTCCTTCCTCATCAAGTTCTGGAAATATTGTTTGAACTCGAAGTTTTTCCCCTATAACCTTCTTTGAGCATGAAACATGAAAAACTAGATGCACTCGCGAAGAAGCAGGAAGCTCCAATTTCTATGCCATAGTACTTTGGTGATAATTTATTATACTTCTTAGCTTTCTTGAGGGACATTTTTTTGTATGGTTTTAGCCATAAAAATATCCAGTCTCCTACATAAAAAAATCTCTCACTGCAATGTTGATCTGCCTGTTGTTTCATTCGATTTTGTGCCAAATTTGTGCCTTCTTGTTGATGCTCGACGTGATATTCCATTGCTTGAATCCTATAATTTTCCATTAAAGAATATGTGATGGATAGTGGATGATATTCATAAAGTGCCATAAATCGGTTCATTTTTTCTCTAGTATGGAAGGAAGTGTTATACCACCATTCAGCGAGAGGTAACCACTTGAGCCATTGTGCTTGCTTATCAGATTCAAAACAATGAAGATATCCTTCCAAACATTTATTCAATATATTATCTTTACCATCAGATTGAGGATGATAAGATGAGTTATGAGCTAGTTCACTACCCAAACAAGAAAATAATTCCGTACAAAATTTTCCTGTAAAAATGGAATCTCTGTCACTTACGATAATCTTAGGGTTTCCATGTAGCTTTTGAATTGTTTCCATAAATGCAGTAGCAATTGTAATTACTTTAAATGGATGAGATAATGCAAAAAAGTGTGCATACTTGGTAAGTCTATCAACTACCACCATGATGACACTCTTTTCTTCGAACTTAGGTAAACCTGTGATAAAATCCATTGAAATCTCCTCCCAAAGTTGATTTGGAATGGATAAAGGTTCTAGAAAATCAAGGGTCTTAATTGTCTCAACTTTATTTTTCTGGCAAACCAAAAATTCCACAAAAAAAATCGAATATCAGATTTAAGGCCATCCCAAAAAATTTATTTCTTCACCCTATGGTAAGTTTTTAAAAAACTTGAGTGTCCTCCTAAAGGAGAAGTGTTTAATTCCAAAATAATATTTCGTTTTAGTTGGGAATTCTTGAAAATATATAAGGGATCTTTCTACCATAAGGAATCATTTTCCAACTAAATGTATCAGATGTACTACGATATTGCTGCAACGTTTGAATGAGTGTCCACACTTCTTCATCCTTCTTCCATTCATCTCTTGCTTCGGTTATCCAATTTTGTTGGATAATAGAAATGGCACAAAGCAATGCTTCCACCTCTTCATCCCTTCTCTAGAGTGCATTTGCAACAAAATTTAGCTTCCCATTTTATAGATGATTTCAAAGTCATAACCCAACATCTTTGTGACCCATTTTTTGTGCTCTTTTGAAGATAGTCTTTGTTCCAAAAAGTGTTTAAGACTATCATGATCGGTTTTTACCTTGAAGTGTATTCCAATTAGGTAAGGTCACCATTTCTTCAGTGCATGTAGTATTTACAACATTTCCTTCTCATAAATAGCCTTTTGTAAATAATTTCCTTTGATTGGATGACTTTCAAAAGCAATGGGTCTTCCTTCTTGCATTAAAACAACATGAATTCCATTTCCTGAGGCATCACATTCCACAATAAAGGTTTTTGTGAAGTTTGGAGTAGCTAAGACTGGTGTTAGGCACATTTCCTCTTTAAGATGTTCAAAGGCCCTAGTTTCTTCAGGAGTCCATGAAAATGCATCTTTCCTCAATAATGTTGTTAGAGGTGCTGCTATTCTCCCATAATTCTTAACAAACTTGCGATAATACCCTAGTAACCCAAGAAATCTGCACAACTTCTTTATGGTTGTGGGGACTTTCCATTCCCTAATGGCTTTAATTTTTTTAGGGTCTACCTTAACACCCCCATGAGATACAATATGACCTAGATACTCCACCTCTTTTACTCCAAAGAAACATTTGGATGTTTTTGCATATAATTATTTCTCCTCCAATAGTTTGAGCACCATGTCAACATGTTGTACATGATCCTTCCAAGACCTACTGTAGATTAGTATATCATCAAAAAATACTAACAAAAATTTTCTAAGGAAGGGTTTGAAAATGGAATTCATCAACCCTTGAAATGTAGAAGGTGCATTGGTAAGGACAAAAGGCATGACCAAAATTCATAATGACCCTCATGAGTTCGAAATGATGTTTTTGGAATACATTGGATGGAAATCATTAGACTATTCAATACATATTCCCCCATGGCTAGCTTGATATTATTTCATTTTATAGAGCAATTTATAGTTCCTCCATTTGTAACCATCGCTTGACATTCTAGTGATGGATATAGGAAACAATTCAATTCCTTGGCTACCTTACAATGAATAAAATTATGGGTACTACTCGAATCAATCAACACTATTACCTATTTCTTCTTGATATGTCCTTCTATCTTGACAGTTTCAGGAGTGGTAATTCCTGCGAATGCATTACACAATATGGTTGGACTCATTTATTCTTCTTCTACGGTTGTTTCTTGGTGTACATCCTCTTCTTTTGAAGTTTCTTGTTCATTTTCTTCCTCCTCTTCACAGTCTATGTAAAATAATTTCTTCTCAGCACACTTATGACCTTTAGCGTATTTGCTATCAGAACTGTATCAAATCCCCTTTGCTCTTTTTTCTTCCAATTGTTGTGGTGTCAACCTTGTAGGTTGTGGAACACTAGGAGTAGTAACACTTCCATCTTTATAGATCTGAGTGGTAGGCTTCCTTGTCGCCATAATTTTACATTAAATTTTTCTTGCCAACCTAAATGCCTTCTCCATTGAATCAGGTTCCCAAACGCGAACTTCATGTTGGATGTTATCCTTAAAAGTCCCTATGAAGACATAAATCTTGTATTCCTTTGGAATATCAGTTACCCTTATATTCAATTCTTTGAAGTCCTCAATGTGCTCCACCATTGAACCCTTTTTCTTGATATTTATCAATTAGCTAAAGAAGGTGTTGCTCTTTGTATCCCCATAATGTGCTATCATTTCCTTCGTAAAAACTGACCAAGTGACAATTTTTTTACAGGAGAAAAGCCATTGATACCATACACATGTATTTTTTTCTAAATGAAAAGTTGCAATGCGTACCTTTTTTGTGTTTTGCACATTATTGAGATCAGAATATTGCTCCATCTGTAGTATCCATGTTACGGGATCCTTGCCATCAAACTTTCTCATATCCATCATTGGAATATGGTGGTTCTTCAATCCAACATTATAGTTTATGAAATCGTGATTAACATTTATTTTTTTCTCATTGTGAGTTTCATATATTATTTTTTCAACATTAAGAAACATTTCTTGTATCAACTTTGTCAAACCTTCCATGTTTTATTTTAGATCAATTTTCATGTTTTCCATGTTGTCTTTCATTTTTTCTTCCATGTCATCCGTCTTGTATTCCATGCCTTTCTTCAAACCATCCATATTATTCTTCAAACCATCCATCTTTGCTTCCACGCCTTTCTTCAAAACTTCCATTTCATTTTTTGTTTCTCTTTGCGAGAGCGAAATTTGGTGCACTTTCTCTTGTAATTTTGACAATTCATGTTGCAATTATTCATCTTCATGAGTCATAGTAGAGCATTCCGAGGGATTAATGGGTGTTGAATTATTTTTATGGGGAATTTTGGAACCCAATACGATGCTCAATAGGCCCTTGGAATCACTTAAAACTGATTTTTCAAACAAGAATTATGCATTTTGAAAAACAATACACACCTATTTCTTGCTTTTGAGGAGCTCAATATTGAAACTGAATTATCTATGTAGTTGCAGATTTTCAATATCTAAAATTTAGTCTTGTTGTAGCCCTATAAATCTTATTTCTAATGCCACAGGCCTGACCTGATTTGGATAATTCAAGGAAAATTTATTCCGAATCTCCCATAATGACCTAACTATGGACTAGTTCAGTATATTGCACTTGTACGACATGCTGCCTCTTGTCGTTTCCTCCTTTGGCTATGAAATTGATAGACATGAAACTATAGTCCCTCTTGTTCAAGTAAATTCTTATAGAATTTCAATCTGATGCTCACAAAGAGAGTTATGACAATCAGAAGGTCACCTCGTTTGAGATGAAATTTGGGATCCTGAAAAACCCTTACTTCCACAGATCATACCTCTGAAAATATTGTGAACCATGATCTAAAATTTTTATAGGAAGTTTGTGTGTATTTCGACTTCGCTCTATAAAACTTTTAGCTTCTGATAATTCGCAAGAAATTTTTTTTTGTGGAAATTCCACGATGAACTATTTAGGTGAAATTCGAGAGCTTGAAAAAAAGCCTAAATTCAACAGATCATATCTCTGAAAATGTTGTGAACCAAGATCTGAAATTTGTAAACAACGTTCCTCAAGATTTAGGCTTCGCTCTATAAAAATTTCAGCTTCTAAACCTTTGTATAAAAAATATTATAGAAAAAATTCCTCGATGATGGGTTTGGAGTAGTGAAACCCTAGAATCCAAAGATCTGATACAAAATGTTATGAAACCAACTCCAAAAATAGAAGAAAGGATAGATCAACGCCTTATAAATAAGCCACTTTTAGGGGGAAACCTCCAATACACTACATAAATGAATAATTCTTGGATGATACAAATGACCAAAACCTCCTTTCTATATATCAAAGTCCATGGGGCCACAATGTAATCCTAGCTGACCTAACAATAATAATGTAAGGGCACAATAATAACAATATGGGGGTTACACTATAAACAATAAGGGACTATACTAGTAATATAATGACCTAACATTGGGGATTCCATAAGCTCTCTAGTGGTTTCTAGTTCATTTCTAATGACTTTCCCTCTCCTTTTATATGGCTTTTTCTTCTCTCTCTATTCCTCATTAATAATTTTGTTCTCCTCTTCAGCCATAATTGATGTGGAACTCTAGGGTGATGGGATGAAATGGAGGAAATGTGAATTCAAAGGAAGTGTTTTAGGAAATGAAGGCATGGGTAATGTGAATTTAATATTCCTAATTAGCGACGACTAATTGGAATATTCGAATTTGTATAGTTTTGCCATCTATGGTTTATAAATAAATAAAAAGTGAGTAAAGAGGGTCTAACTCACTTTAGTAGAATAAGACATCCGCCTAGTAGCACAACATTGTGACTCAAGGGGGGTCAAGGGGGGCCAAACACCACGTATAGGAGGGGGGCCTACGTGCACTCTAGAAGCTTCTGCGCAGATAAGGATGAGGATGTGGAGGAGAGAGAGGCTACAACGGGTTTTGGAGGGAAACCAATGTTATAAAAGGTGGAGGAGCCTCCTCATTTGGATCATTCTGGAGTTGTTGATTTTGGAGTGAGACTTTTGTCTTCTTGAGCATGCTGGTTGTTTAGCCTATCTGCAGCACTGTTTAGTGCACTGAGTGTCTCCGTGCGGAGATCTCACCCTTAGCCCTGGGGGACTTCGAGTGCCTGCTCAGGCAAGGTTATTTTTTTAGCATTTTGTGAGTCGTTTCATTGTTTGGGTTTGTTGCGGAGCTAGAGCTTATAGAGACTGCGCAGTCACTGGGAGAGAGGATGTAGTCCATTGTGGAGGAGCTTCGGATTGGGGTTTCTGCAGGCGATTTCACTGGGATTTCGAGCAGAGGGTCAGCCTTTGCCCGTCGGAGGTTTTTGGCAGATTTTTTCGCAATATTTCAACTGTTTCTATCCAGCCACTATGCTGTACCTCAGAGGCTAGTGTAATTCAATGGGGAGGTTGTTTCTGGTGGTTTCTGGGGTTGGGCATTCTTGGAATGGTTTTTGGATCTTGTCATGGTTGTTGAGGAGAGGAGATTTGCTGATTTTCATCTCATTCTGGCAAGGGGATCAACCCCTAATCTTCAGTTGATTCCAGAAGTAGCAGCTACATGGTATTTTCTAGCAGCTCGGACGCAGTTCATAGAGAAGCCATTTCCTATCTTTTCTCAGAGTGTTTTCTCACTTTCCTTGCACAAGATCGCCTCTTGTACTTCATTACATTTCTCAGATTAATAAAATGGCTCAGCATTTCCTCTCTATGTTTTCTGGTTGAGTTGTCGTAGTTGCCGTTGTTGCCATAGTTGTTGTATTCTCTTTCTATTTTTGTTATTGTTTTGAGCACTCTAGTTCTATACCACTTGGTGTGTTTAACTTTCACTCCTAGACAAAGTATGGAAAAGGGCCAAGTAGCCTCCGGATCTCGTCCTCTTTCAGAGGCAGAATATCCCGTAAATGCCCTCCCAGTCTATCTCTGGTTGGAGTTTGTCGTGTTTTGGAGATATCCCTAAAACGGGATATTACAGTGGTATCAGAGCATAGTTCTGGCTCAGCCTGTGGTTTATGACATCAGGAAAGAGATTGTACAGAGGCAGGAAGTATAGAGACTGTGAGCGTAGGTTCGAGGCCACCTACGAAGAGGGAGACTGTGCCCAGGTAGAAAACGCAGATCAGGAGAGAAAGCTTGTGGAAAACACAGATCAGGTGGAGCTTGTAGTAGATTTAAGAGAGAAAGAACCAATGGTAGATGACACAGAGGCCAAGCAATTTGGAGAGGCACTACTCGAGTCTGTGCAAGATTTAGCTAGACAGATTGAGGTGATGGGACAGAGGTTCATAGCTGTGGAGGCTAGGCAGCATGAGACTCCATGGGTTTTCCAGGTTAGAGAGGGATTAGGTACATCCCATCACTTGCTGGAGCAGGGTACTGCTCAGCGTGATATTCCTCAGCTGATGGCTTCTTGTGCACCTACCCATTCTACTATGCCCACTTTCTTGGGAGCAGATACAGGGGCATGAGCCTAGCAGGGGGCAGAGCCTGGACACTTAGATGAGTATTTTGTAGAGTACCAGTCCTACGGGCATGATTTCATGGATGCTCTCACATTTAGAGATTTTGTGCAGCTCTAGCAGGACAGTAGACCCCATGACCATTATAGAGGGCACCAACATTACCATGATGGAGATTCCCACCGAGCCTATAGTATATTTCATCTGCCTACGTTTGATGGATCGTCAAACAGTTCGGTAAAGTCTTGGGTGGAGAAGCTGGACATCTATTTCAAACTTAACCAAATGTCAGAGATAGATGCCATCAAGGTGGCAACATTACATTTGGATGGTGAGGCCTAGGACTAGTGGTTCCATGGGATGGTGACACTCAGGCATTCAGTAGTGACAACATATGCCGAGCTTACCAGGAGATTGATAGAGGGTTTTGACTGGAGGGATCCAGAGTAGAATTTTGTTGAGCTGACGAAGCTCAAAGAGATAGGGAGCCTCGAGACATACATTGCAAATTTCTTGAGGGTTTCGGTGATGGTGCTAGATATATCCGCAACACGGATGATCTATATGTTTGTGGAGGGATTGGTACATCCACTTCGAGGTCTAGTCAGATCCACTAGACTAGCTACACTCCAGGATGCTATTAGTAGGACCAGGGATTTGCAGGATGCATTGCCTAGGACATAGACACCTTACCCCCAAAGACAGGGTTCCTAGCCCAAGGGGAGGGATGTGAGGGTTCCACCTCCCAAGTGTAATATAGGACGAGAATAGGTAGATGATGAGGCCAGGAGGGAGCTGAGGAAGAAGCAGTTGTGCTTCACTTGCCAGGAGCCGTGGGCACCAAGGCATAGGTGTGCTGCTGGAAAAGCACACTTCATTGAGGTATCCTCCGATGATAGCGGGGAAGAGGATGAGGAGGATGATGAGGAGGCAGGAGATAGTCATATGGCCCAGGATAAGTTGCCGCCTCCACCTCCAGGGATAGGAGGTGCATCTTTTGCACCCACTAGAGGGGCCCTTGTAGCTTTGCGAGGAGTTCCTAAGTATTTGACAATGTGCTTACGTGGGACAGTATGTGGCGAGTGAGTATCGGTCATGGTTGACAGTGGGGCAACCCACAACTTCATTGATGCACAAATGGTCGAGCGGAGGGGTATACTGACCGAGAGTTTTGACGGGTTTTCAGTCTTGGTCCCAGGAGCCCAGACGATGCAGTGTACCCAGTATGTTCCAAAGTTAGCAGTGAAAATGGGTAATTACACCATGACTGATCACTTTTTCATGGTCAACATACCAGATACCAATGTGGTACTGGGTGTTCAGTGGCTAATTACGCTGGGGAAAGTCACCACAGATTGGGAGGCCTTAGAGATGGAGTGGGATGACAAGAAGACCGGGAAGCATGAGAAGATCTATGGGATGCATACTTACCCACCTCAGATAGCTTCGGCGCACCAGATGGAGGCAGACTTCTGGAAGGGAAACATAGAGTGGGAGATTGAGTTGCAGGCATCAGAGGCAAAGACCACTGGTCGAGCAGTTCATCCAGATATACAAGCTATCCTTGACAGGCATGAGGTAGTGTTTAGGGCTATACCACCAGGTAAGCCACCAGATAGAGGGTTTGACCATACCATCGAGTTGGAGCAAGGTATCCAGGCAGTGATCACTACACCCTATAGGCATCCCAAAGCCTATCGGGATGAGATTGAGCGGTCCATCCAAGAGTTGTTGGCTCTTGGACACATCAGACAGAGAATGGGTCCGTTTTCTTCTTCCGTAGTGCTGGTAAAGAAGAAGGATGGCACTTTGAGGATGTGCATTGACTACAGGGCCCTGAAAAAGAAGACTTTGAAGAATAGGTACCCTATACCCAGGATCGATGAGTTGATGGATGAGTTGAGAGTGGCACTTTGAGGATGTGCATTGACTACAGGGCCCTGAAAAAGAAGACTTTGAAGAATAGGTACCCTATACCCAGGATCGATGAGTTGATGGATGAGTTGAGAGGAGCTAAGTTCTTCTCAAAGATTGATTTGAGATTAGGGTACCATCAGATTCGCGTGAGGGAACAAGACATTCCCAAGACCGCCTTCAGGTGTCATTATGGGCACTTTGAGTTTTTGGTTATGCCTTTTGGGCTGACCAATGCACCAGCCACCTTTCAGTCTTGCATGAACCATATATTTCGCAGTCATATAAGGAAGTTTGTATTGGTTTTCTTTGCTGACATACTCATATATAGAAAGACATGGGAGGAGCATCTCTAGCATATAGAGACAGTGATATGCATCTTGGAAGAGCAACAATTCTATGCTAAGCTCTCCAAGTGTGAGTTTGGGATGACAAAGATGTTGTATTTGGGTCATAGCATTGGAGTGGAAAGAGTGAGGGTCCACGAGGATAATATTAGAGCCATATAAGATTGGCCAAAGCTGAAGAATGTGATGGAACTTCGAGGATTCATTGGGATATGTGCCTATTACAACAAGTTCGTCAAAGGGTTCTCACATCTTGCTGCACCCCTTACAGATTTGACGAAGAAAGGGGCATTCGGTTGGATAGATACAACACAGCAAGCCTTTTATAGGCTCAAGGAGGTGATGAGTAGCTTCCCAGTGCTTGTGTTGCCGGATTTTACACAGCCATTTGTCTTGGAGTGTGATTCGTCGGGAGAGGGGATCGGCGCAGTATTGATGCAGGGGGGACACCCTATAGATTTTGAGAGCCGGAAGGTCCTTCCGTATGAGAGGTTGTATCCCATATATGACAAGGAGATGTTGGCCATCATGCATGCATTGGCCAAATTCCGACAGTATCTAGTAGGGAATAGATTCAGGGTGTGAACTGACCACAACAGCCTCAGGTTCTTTTTGGAGCAGAAGAAGCTACAGGAGAGGCAGCAGAAGTGGATCAGTAAGATCCAAGCATATGACTTTGACATTGAGTATTTCAAGCGTAAGAATAACGTGGTAGTAGATGCCCTTTCACGTAGACTAGCCACGTTATCTCTTATGAGCTTGGATGCAGATTGGAGGGCTCAACTCTTATTTGAGTACTCCAAGGACAGATTTGCATGTGAGGTTTTGGATGGACAGGTGGTGGATGACCGGTACAGGGTGGTTGATGAGATCATCTATTATAGGGACAGGATCTTCTTGACTGAGGGATCTCAGCTTAAGAATAAGATACGCCAGGCATCACATGATTCTCCATTGGCGGGCCATCAGGGGTTTACCAAAACCTATAAGGCCATTAGAGAGAGGTTCTCATGAAGGGGCCTCAAGGAGGATGTACTCCAGCACATCATGGAGTGCGATGTTTGTCAGATGAACAAGGGTGAGATGAGCCATCCTGTAGGACTGTTGTAGCCTCTTCCCATTCCGGAGGGGAAAAGGGAGAGCATATCGATGGACTTCATCACAGGGTTGCCCATGGTGTAGGGCAAGGATTGTATCTTTGTCATCGTTGATCGAGTGACAAAGTATGTGCACTTTTTCACCATGTTCGCACATTACACAGTAGCACAGGTGGCTGAGCTGTTCTTCCGAGAGGTTTTCAGGTTGCATGGTCTTCATAAGACCATCATCAGTGACAGGGACAACCAATTCATGGTCGGATTTTGGCAGGAGCTTTTCCGGCTAGTGGGGACAGAGTTGACACTGAGTACCAGTTACCACCCACAAATGGATGGAGAGACAGAGATAGTTAACAAGTGGCTAGAGGGCTACTTGTGTAACTATGTCAGTGGGCAGCAGCGAGCGTGGTTGAGATGGTTGCATTTGGGGGAGTACTGCTACAACTCAACACATCACATGTCGATTGGTATGTCACCGTTTCATGATTTTTATGGGTACCATACTTTATCAGTTGCTGATGTGATTTTTGCTGTGATTAAGGCTCCTAGAGCCAAGATGTGGATCCAAGAGAGTAAGGATATCCTCCGAGATCTCAAGGACAATATGACTAAAACCCAGAACTAGCAGAAGATGTATGCCGATAGAGGTCGGGTGGAGCGACAGTTTGAAGTAGGAGACTTGGTATACCTATTCTTATAGCCAAACCAACAGTCATCGCTGAAGTAGAAGGGAGTTGAGAAGCTCAAGCCTCATTTCTACGGGCCATACAGGGTGATACGCAGGATTGGGCAGGTTGCATATGAGTTGGAGCTGCCCCAAGGTAGCAAGATCCACAACATTTTCCATGTATCATGCCTGAGGAAGGCGCTGGGACAGCAGGTGATAGTGACAGAGGAGCTACCACCGACAGATGATGAGGGGAACTTGGTGTTGCAGTCGGAGGCCATTATTGATACCAGGGAGAGGCGGTTACGAAGTAGGACGGTCCGGGAATTCTTGGTGCAGTGGAATAATTTGCCGAATGAGGATGCCACTTGGGAGAGCGAGAAGATTCTGCAACGTCCATCACTTCAGTTGCTTGAGGGAAAGCAAAATTTTGCCGGGGGGGGGGGGGGGTGCTGTAATATTCCTAATTAGTGATGGCTAATTGGAATATTTTACTTTGTATAGTTTTTTCGTCTATGGTTTGTAAATAAATAAAAAGTGAGTAAAGAGGGTCTAACTCACTTTCGTATAATAAGACATTCGCCTAGTAGCACAACGTTGTGACTCAAGGGGGGTCAAGGGGGGCCAAACACCATGTAGAGGAGGGGGGCCTACGTGCACTCTAGAAGCTTCTGCATAGATAAGGATGAGGATGTGGAGGAGAGAGAGGCTACGATGGGTTTTGGAGGGAAACCAATGTTATAAAGGTGGAAGAGCCTCCTCATTTGGATCATTCTGGAGTTGTTGATTTTGGAGTGAGACTTTTATCTTCTTGAGCATGCTGGTTGTTTAGCCTGTCTATAGCACTATTTAGTGCACCGAGTGTCTCCATGTATAGATCTTACCCTTAGCCCCGGGGGACTTCGAGTGCCTGCTCGGGCAAGGTTAGTTTTTCATCATTTTTTAAGTCGTTTCATTATTTGGGTATGTTGCGGAGCTAGAGCTTATAGAGATTGCGCAGTCACTGGGAGAGAGGATGCAGTCCATTGTGGAGGAGATTCGGATTGGGTTTTCTGTAGGCGATTTCGCTGGGATTTCGAGCAGAGGGTCAGCCTTTGTCCGTTGGAGGTTTTTGGCAGAGTTTGTTGCAGTATTTCAGTTGTTTCTATCTAGCCACTGCGTCATACCTTGGAGGCTAGTGAAATTCACTGGGGAGGCAGTTTTTGGTGGTTTTGGGGGTTGGACATTCTTGGAATGGTTTTTGGATCTTGTCAGGGTTTTCAAGGAGAGGATATTTTCTGATTTTCATCTCATTCCGGTAAGGGGATCAACCCCTAATCTTTAGTCGATTCCAGCAGTAGTAGCTACACGGCATTTTTCCAGCAGCTGGGATGCAATTCATAGAGCACCCATTTCATTTCTTTTCTGAGAGTGTTTTCTCACATGCCTAGCGCAAGATCGCCTCTTGTACTTCATTACATTTCTCAGATTAATAAAGTGGCTCAACATTTCCTCTCTATGTTTTCTGGTTGAGTTTTCGTAGTTGCCATTGTTGTCGTAGTTGTTGTATTCTCTATCTATTTCTATTATTTTTTTGAGCGCTCTAGTTCTATACCACTTGGCGTGTTTATCTTTCACTCCTAGACAGAGTCTGGAAAAGGGCCAAGTAGCCTCCGGATCTCGTCCTCTTTCAGAAGAGGAATATCCGGTAAATGCCTTCCTAGTCTATCTCTGGTTGGAATTTGCTTTGTTTTGGAGATATCCCTGAAATGGGATATTACAGTGAATGGGAACCTAAGTTAGTGAAAATCCTAGGATTTAGAGGTATTAGGAATGGTATTGCTTTAGGGAATGGGGATATGTAAAATATATATGGGAATAGAAGGGGAAATATATAATAGTTTAGGGATTAAGTTTGAAATGAGAACTAGGGTTTCTACTATAGAAAAAGCTTCAAATGATTATAAAGTACAAAATGAATCAATGAGATAATGTTTAGGGCTTACTCAGTGATCAATAGAGCTTTGAACAAAACCTATGCAAAGATTTGGAATTGGTTGATGGAGTGGGAGACTATAACAATTTTTTTTGTCTTTCTAAGCAAACGTGCAACGACCCCTCTCAAATGCATAGTGTTGAGGAAAAATGGTCTGTGAATTTCAGGAAAATCGCAGCGACTCCCTCAAACATGTATCGACTATCTCAAACCTGTAGCAACCCTAGACATTTGCTTGTTTTCTCACTGAAAATGTGAATTTCCTCCCTTTTTGAGGATTGATAAAGGATTAATGAAACAAATATACTTTGGTTTGAGGTTTCGAATGGATTTATAATCTATTGTTTTAGATTTATAATTTGAATTACCCAATTCCCTTATGTTCACTTTTCTTCTCAAACTTTGGCACTGATACTCTAACCTTTCTGAATTTTTTACTGTGCAGGTTGATTTAGCTAATGGAGATTGAAATTCATTGATTCAGTTTGTCAAGAATGATTGAATTGGAAGCTAGGGAATAATTTAATACATATAAGAACATAAAATTACATTTGAAAAAATGAAAAATAAATTACATAGTGAAGATCTTCTGTAGAGGAAGATAAATTTACAAAGTGATGATCTTCTGTAGAGGAAGATAAATTTCTTTGAGTCACTCTCATATGTTTTCTGACTTTGTTTCGATGGAGTAACATATTTTGGACCTTGAAAAACAAAACCCTAATGACTTAATGAAAATTTTAAGGCCTGATCTTCATGACTAACTTTAACTGAGGCAAGGCATGGTTAAATGAGAATTTTCATAGTATTATTATGCTTAAGGGGACATGGGAGTAATTCAAAAAAATTGGTTCTCTGAAGGAAAGCGAAATTTTATTGAGGAAAGTTACCATCAGTGAAAGAATTTTTAGCATGACCTAATGGAATGATATAAAATTTTTAGAATGAGACACCTAACATGAGAAATGAAGCAATGAAATCGATCATTGATGGAAGAATGCATATTATGACTCTAACACTGGCCTTGTTGGGGATGGCGGATCTAATAGAAGTTTCAATAACTGCAAATATCTGAGTTGAGCATATCAGTGCTTTATTCCATTAGGCCAAATACGATTAAAAATAATTGAAACCGAAAGTTAGGACTAATTTTCTAAGATTTCAATGATACAAGCTGAATGAAACTAACTCAATTTGACTTGAATGAAATAAATACTCAAAAACTGAACTTACGCTAATGCAAACTTAACTTGAAAAAATTAGAAACTTCAATGAAGCTGCATGGCCTTCACTTCGGGCTCCAATCTCCAATTCTTGTTCCACTTCACACTTGCAGAAATATTAAACTGATATAGACAATGAGAGTGAAAATTTTGTCAGAAGTTTTAGATCAAAATACTTTGTGCTTTAGGAGCCTACCATTTACTAGCCCTCCTAGGAAAAGTTTACCGTCCATTCTTCCAAAAGATATGCATTCCATCCATGAGAAGATGCAAGTCTAAAAGGACCTTTCCACATATTATCAAATTTCTCGTGTTTACCTTTGTATTTGTTTCTTGCATCCCAGTGGAGTACCACATCATCAATCTTGAAATCATCCTGTTTAGTTTTCCTATCATAAATCTGTTTGATCTTATCATGAAGTTTAGAAGTGTTATGAAAAACTTCCTCCCTTGTTTGTTGCAAGTGGATCATTTGATTGATTCTTCTTTGAATATCATTTAGGGAAAATTTTAAGGATGGGAAATTATTTTGAAGTTTAAAACATTGGCAAATCTCACTAGTCCCTAATATGAAAACTATAAAATGTTTATTGATATATTTGTAAAATTATTAAAATTTATAATGATTTTCTATATACTTTGTATATAAATTTAGCGATTTTTAAATTAAAATAAATTTATATTTTAAAATTTGGGCGAATCATTTTAAAAAAAATGGAAATTGGTGAATCTTTTTTTTGGAAAAAAACATGGAAAATTAGCCCACTTGCGAATATGAGCCCCTAAAATTTTCCATGATATCATTTTCTTCACTTCCGGCCTCTTGTAGATGTTTCATCACTGGGACAACTAAAAAAGTAGGAAAAATGGTATCTACCCCATAATGGATCTTTTTCTACTTACTCTATCTTCCCATAGTGCATTTATCAACTTCTTGTGCGAATTATTTTTGTTAGCTTACAACTCCTTTTTGATGATATTAACTAGAGACTTGTTGGAAGACTCCGCCAATCCATTTCCTTGTGGATAATATGTTGTGGAATGACATAATTTGATGTTGTATTTATCATATAATTCTGTCATTTTCTTTGATTTAAAAGAAACAACATTGTTTGTGATTATCTTTCTAGGACAACCAAACAGGGACAAAATGTTAGCTTCAAGAAACTGAATAATGACTATGTCAATAGATTGCATGGTTGGGATCACTTTGATCCACTTCATGAAATAATTTGTAGTGATAAGTATCCATTTATGTTGAGCATATGAAGGCGGGTGTACCTCACCGATAAAATCCAAGCCCTACTTCTAGAAGGGAGTTTGAACTGAAACAGGCTGTAATCATAAAGGTAGGAGCTTACATTTACCTTGGAAAAGTTGGTACTCATAACAGCTCATGACTGTCTTATATAGATATGAAAACAAAGTAGGTCAGTAGTAACCCACTCTCAGTACTTTGTTGGTTGTAGTCTTCCACTACAAATGACATCCACAACCTCCCTTGTGAAAATATTTCATCACTTCTCTGGATGCATCTTCCACCAAACAATTGAGCAATACTCCTCCTGGATCCTTCCAGTATATTGCACTATCAAGAATGTAGTATTTCGAAGCCTTACATTATAAGGACATTTCCTTACTCTTTTTCATGTCCTGAGGAGGATTCAAATTCTGTAAGACATAAATAATATCGGCATACCAAGGGGACGATAAAAAATATCTGATATCTGAACTAAACTTACATTTTCTTCATCATTAGACAGTGCTAATATGAGATTGATATCAAGTGCATGCAAATTAGACTCAGCCATGAGCTTGGCTAATCCTTGCCCTTTCATCATCTTAGCTGGCTTGATCTCAAGGTCATATTCTAAAAGTGATTCTATCCACCTACCTCTTCTGCCCTTTGGATATGTTTGTATTAGTACTTCTTTAACCACCACATTTGGATCATATGCTAGAATATGAGAGTGTAGAATGTAAACATGGAAGTCTTTGATTGATTTGACTAAGGCTAATGCTTGTTTCTCAATTATTTTATATCATAGAGCTACATATCTTATGGTGAGACTGGAAAAAACTATAGGGAGATATGTCTGATCCTTTTTTGCATAAGCATTGCTGCCAAGGTATGCTCAGAAGAAAAAGAAAATATGATGAAATCTAAAGAATAATCAGGATTTTTCAACACTGGAGTAGTATTTAATGGAAATTTTACTGAGATGAATGATTTATGGGCATTATATAACCATCTATCATCATTTTTCTTCTTTATCATATTGGTCAATTCACTGAGATGTTATGCTAGGTTGGGAATAAACCTACGTAGGAAATTCATCCTACCACTGAAGGCTTGAATTTCCTTTTTTGTTTTTAGGGAAATATATTTTTTGAATTTCTTCAACTCTAGCGGGATCTATTCGGATTCCATATTTTGAGATGATGTGCCCCAAAAACTTACCCTTTTCCATAGAAAATGGGCACTTTTTAGGATTTAAGGAAATCCCAAAATTTCTACGCCTCTAGAATACTACTCTCATATTATGTAAGTAATCTTCGTCTGAATTTGAATAAACAGCAAGATCATATAAATAAATTACCAGGAAGACATACTTTTCATTACAAAAATCTATGTCCATTTCAAACTTGAAATTGGCTCCGTCATTCTTCAACCAGAATGGCATTTTGGCATATTTAAAGTTCCCCCATGGTGTAGTGAATGTTGTCTTATCTTGATCATCTTCATGTACCAGGATTTGATTGTAACCTGAATAACCATCTAACAATGACATCCTTCTGGCTCCTACAACTCACTGAAAAATTTGATCCATCTTGGGCAGCGGGTAATTTTCTTTCAACAAGTATTTGTTCAAATTTCTGAAATCTATACAAAGAGCAATCTCACCGGTCTTCTTCCACGCCAACACCAAATTAGAGATCAGATCTAAAAATATGACTAGAAAAATGATGTTTTCCTTATAAAACTTGTTTACATCCTTCTCAATGGATGGAAAAAATTGTGGATTAATTCTTCTAAGATTTTGTTGAAAGGGCTTCTCATTTGACTTGATCGGGATTGTGTGATGAATGATATCTTAATTATACACCTTTAGGTCTGAATAATTCCAAGAATATACATCAAAAAAATCAGTAAACAAATCAGTACATTTAGTCTTTACCTCTGATGGCAAGGACTTTGAGATTTTGAAAAACTTTAATTGATCAGTTGTTCCTATATTCACATCTTCTACTCCTTTTTCTGTGCGAACCAAAGTTGGTTTTCTCGCCACATCATCCTGATCAAATAACTCTTCCAAAGGTATGAGACCTTTCAGAATGTTATTTTCTTTGCTTTGAAGAATATCAATATGATATTCTTCAATAACCTAGTCATCTTTATCATATACCTCATCCATAAAACAATTTTCAAATTCTCCCTCACTCTGTAGGAAGTTGTTCACTTGTCTATCATCCTAGAAAACTTGCTAGAATTTCAAGTTATCCAGAATATTGGGCCTATGCTTTATATGGATTTGAAACCTTTTATTGGAAAAAAATTTATATCTGAAATTACTCGCAACAGTAGCTAGTGAATCAACCATCAAGTTTCGCAATCTAGGCACTACCTTAAGGGCGTATTCAGGAAACATTTTTAAAATATCAAGTGCTACATTCTTATACTGCCTCCTTCTTGGGTGTTTAGCATGGTATTCACCTTTAATTTATTTCATCACTAGCTCTGAATATCCATATTCCCAAATTCTCCCAATTTATTCATAATTTTCAAACCAGTAATGAGTGCTTCATATTCAACCTCATTATTTGTACAATCAAACGCTAGTTTGTAGGAACACAACCTTACATTATTTGGGAAAAAAAAAATTATGTTTCCATGGGCTGTGGATCCAAAAACCTATGCGAGCTTGGTCTTTTCCAATGAAACCATAAAATTCCATGCTCCAAGGACCATCTTCTTCTTCTTCTAGGTGTTGAAATTCTTGCTTCTGATTTAACACTATTCGGTAGTCTAATTCTTTATGTTGCTGTGAATTTTTATTTAATTTTTCTAATGGTTGTTGAGTTACAGTGGGTAAATTTTATTTTGCTTCCTCTAGCACCATTCTAATATAGTCATAAACTTCAGGAACATCCTCTAATTCTACTATTTTACAGTCTATATCATTTAAACCGCAATCATTGTACAATATAAAAGACTCGAAATCGGTATGTACAGAGTTGATTGGATGATTGTTAGGGCTCTCCTTATTAGTGATCATGTACTTAATTTTGGTCTCATGGTAAAGCTTTATGATTTGATGAAAGATAGGGATAGTGGCATAGAAAAATTATAACTCGAATGTACCTCTTAATTTGTCCCACAGGAGCTTGACAACAGCATACCGAAACATGGTGGAATATCAACAACTATCATGTCGATAAGGACCTTTTTGGTTGGGATTTGTTCTAAGGACACCACTAGATCTTTGATCAGACCTAAACAGCAGACACGACCAGAATCAAACGAGTATAGGTCATGATATGGGTGAATGTGTCCTCAGAGTCTAAGTTTCTCTACCATGATGGCTTTTTTAAAACTGAGGTTATTAGAAATACAGAGTCTAAAATAGTATTATGAATAACACATTGATGAGTTTTAACAATCAAATAGAATGGAAAGACTTCATTGTCCTTGGATTTGCCATCAATGGCAAGACCAAATACCAACTCAGGCTGATCATCCTCTACATTAACCATATCAGATAAAGGGTCAACTTTAAAGTTTTGACTACATGGTTTTTGAACTTACCAGTTTTGACCAACTCGATAAGAGGAACAAACACTTTTACTTTAGAAATTTTAGACTCGAAATTAAAAGGTATAGTTTTGTCTACCTCTTTTGTGGTAACATCCTTTTTTTTTTACATGAGCTCTAGGTGCAAATTCCTTTCTCTGAATGTCTTTTTCTTTGACTGGGGCACTTGTAGTAGGCTGATTGTTTTTGTTCTGACTCGGTTCTACAATTTCCTTACCCTTATTCTAAACTTCTTTCGGTGCTACTTCTTTTTGCTAAACTATTTTCTTCGGAAGTGGAGTTATTGGAACATCCCAAACTCTTAAGGTATACTTTATTTGTTGGGAACTCAATTCATTTAGGTACCCTCTCTGATAGTCATCATATTCTACCTTTAATTCATGGTCATTTTCCATTATGAAATTTTTTTCATTAGGTGAACTTTTATTCTCCACATAGTCTTCATCCTTAGGGAGAAAAATGGGTTGACCCTCATCTGTTAAAAGAAGATTATCTTCTACTATCAGTTCTTCTTATTCATGACTTTGGGCATAATTCTGTTGAAGTGGTGTTTTTATTTGTTGTTGATGTGCTTCAGGAGGTCTTTGTTCCCACTGATTTATATGAAACTGAGGTTGTTGCTGACCTCATAATTTTGGATTTTTGATTTGAGGCTCAGTCTGTCTTTCTGAAATATACATATTATGAACTATTATCTCCATGGATTTCATTAAGGAATCAAATTTGGTATCAAATGAACTGGAGGGTTCATTTTTTATAGTAACTTTGGGTTCACCTTTAAGCTTAGCCTTCTTAATTAAAATATTTGCTCCAACACTCACTGAATTATTTATCATATCTTCAAGGTTGGCAGGGTTTCTTTCTCTCAGTGAATAGGCCATATCTGAATCAAATGCATGAGGATAACGCAGAAGGAATAAACTAAGAGATGGTTTCATTTCATTACGAATTAAATTATAAATTCTAAGATATCGAGCATTGTAATTAGACACTGATTCATTAGGATTATGTATCAAGGAATCATATTCAGCAAGGATCTATAAAGGGTTTTTCTTTTCATCCCACCTGGTTAAGAAAGCATAAGTCAATTCAACGGGGGTCCTAATTGAATTTACTGCTAGGGATTGGAACTAGACTTTGACTTCACTCGAAAAACATTATGCAATGATCCACATATTGGCATCATCTTCATCTAACTCCTCCAAATCTATAAAGGTTGTGATTTTGACTATGTGTTGACGGGAAATGATTTCAGAGTTCTCATAAAAAATGGGAAACCTTTGACCATTTTCTTGAGTTATATCAGCAATATTACTAGGGATCACTAATGGTCCAAAGCAAGCCATGATTTCCGATAGATGGTGCACTGGGTTAACAACCAGAGGGATGGACTGAATGGGTACAAGAGCTGAAAATGTTGGTGTTGAAGTAGTTGTTATGTATGTTGAAGTCGAAGGTGAAAATGAATATACTGATATTGACTGAGTTTAAGGTTTAGATGTAACAAAAACTTCTTCAGGAGGATAATATTTGATCCACTCTTTAATGTCTAGGTCAGATTCAAGCTTGATTTATTTGTAAACCCAATATCTCAAAGAACTTAAACCTAATTATGACAAATATTTTACTTTGGATAATCTCAGAGGATCAAAAAATATATTAGACAAGGAAGTTTCAGATTTTGACATGAATAAAGATAATTCAAACTTTATGTCATACAGTATATATTCTAAAGGATGCAATTTTGCAGTTAGAGATATTGATCTTAGCAATGGAGCTGGTACTGATTGAATTTGCGGAGTTTGATATCAATGTCTTCGAAATAATTTCTCCAGATCGTCAATGGGATCAACTAGATTAGGGTTTCTATTTGATATGTTGTATCTGGTAGAAGCCAGATCTGCTGTGAGGCACTGCACTTATGAAATTATCCTTCCAAAACTAGATCCTATCATCCAATGAATCAGTTTTCAATTGAGCTTGTCATATGTCTAGTGAAATTTTTGTATCTTCATTCCCCGACAATGACACCAAAATTTTATCACTCCACCAGATTCCCAAGGCTTAGGAATTAATCCTAACAGAGGTAACCACAAACCAAGCTTTTGACTTGGTATCTATCCCTACCAAGTCAGAGAGGGCTTTCTCCACAAAATAATAACCAAGAGGGCTGGATGAAAAAGGTTTTAGGCTATCTAAGAAGTGCAGAAGGGTTTGATTTTTTTTATTGGGATTGGGCTCACTGGATGAGGATCTAGGTCAAGGGGACTAGGTTAGGTAAAATGAGATATAATTGCAATCCATTCGATGGGGCAAGGTAGGTAGAAGACTCAACACTTGAAGTTGGTTTGGTGAGATGGTTTAAGATTGATGAGAAGCTAGGAATATCATACGGGATGAGTTCTTCCTAAACTGAAGAAAATGGAAATATTATGAAAATTTTCCCGAAATAGAGCATGAAGAACATCTATTCTCCCTTTCAACTTGTAATTTATCATATAATAGAAAAGAAATTTTTTTGATATTACAACAAATTCATAGAAATGATCACAGAGAAAAAACTATGCCAAACATTCATACCACATGAATCCTAAGGAAATAAATGCAATTTTTCATTAATATCCAAGCCAAAACTAGTTCTTGATTAATACATAGGCATCCAAAATGATTCCAACCTTTGAATCCTCTGAAGACCTAACCTAAATAGACCTCAAAACCACCTCCACTCATCCATAGGGATCGAATCCTTGAGGTGAGGGATATATTACGAAAAAATTTGAACTGATAGCTAGAGTATATGATGAGAAAAGCGACTCAACCCAATATCTAATGAATTGATTCATTACACCTCAACTAATTTACTTACCTATTGTATTTACCCTATATAAAAGTAAAAACATGATATTTACATTTATATTAACCATTTACATAACTAAATTCCTCATTTTCTATAGTAAGAGTCAAACTGGAGTGAAACTTCAAAAATTTCTGAAGACTATGTAAAAATGCAATTTCCTTATCAAACGCACAACGTCTAGGAATAAAAACTAACCTCTCTTCAAGGATAGTTTCGAGTGCCTTCCCGATGTCCAAATCAGCTCCATGATAGCTCATTGGAAATCCCTTTGAGTCTAATTTCCAAAAATTCCTCCAGAGTTAAAAATGGTGCCCATTTCCCTTGTCAAAAACATGTTCTCCCAAGACTGGTAAACGCACAATGACTAGGCAGATTTGGAGGCAAAAACATGAAATTTTGATGGTTTTTGAGCTTTTGATGGACCATTTCTCCTCCAAAAAATTTGAAAATTTCTAGGGTTGATTTCCTCATCAATATGAACCTTCTGGTGGTGTCCATTTTTCACTTGAAGGCCCCAAGAAAGAGCGTAGTATCTAGGTCGTTGCGCCTTTCGAAAATTTTCGGTGTGCAAAACTACTCAAAAACGTAGAAATGAACAAAAGTGCAAAGTCTACAATTTTTTTTTTCAAAATTGTGAGGGTACTTTCTCATCAAGTTTTTGAGGTATGGAATGACACCTTAGAAATTATGTCAAACTTCTCTTTCTCTCCTTCCCTGATCAAATTTTCAATTTTAGCATTGGCTCTTTTGAGCTTGGCCAATGCAATTCTCTCTTTCTATGCATGAAGTTTGAGCCTTGTCCTGAACAAGTCATTTTCCTTGTTGGCCTTCTCTAGCAAATTCTCCAAATTTATATTAGCTCTATTAAGCCATGGTTCCCTTTCCTTACTAATTTATAGGGAAATATTTTCATTTAAGGTAAGTTGGTTTGCTAGCTCGACTTCCCTTTGTATCTATAGGGATAGAAATGTTTTCAGCCCTCTAGTCCTTGGTTTCTATCTTGGAGGCTGATCCTCCCCATCATCAGGTTCACCAAACCTTTCTAATGTTTCCTCAAACAAGGCTTTATCCTTTTCTACCTCTCTTTGTGCTTTGATACACTTCACCTCATTCATGGCCAGCTTGGTTTTCAGATGCTGATTTTCTTGCTCAAGGAAGTCAATCACATATTTGGCCCTCTCAATATTAATCTAAAGTTAATTAATATTTTCCTCTTTGCCTTTAATTGTTGCATTGGTGATGTTGTCTTCATCTCCTTCACTTATTTCAATCAACTGAAATTCATGCTATGTCTCATGTTTTCCCTCCTCATCATAAATGTTTGGCTCTATAACCTTTTCCTTACCTTTATCTACCTGTTGTGTTGATTAAGAAGGCATGGCCTCTTTCACTCCAAGTGAAGAAAACACATTTCTATAGCCTCTCTGGTAATTTTTGTGAAATGGATCAACCTCATCCAAACTACATGCTCCCTCAATATCGTCCTCACTGCTTGATGACCTTGAATCATGATGTGATGATGATGTAGGGTTATAGAAAGGTGAAGAGGAAGGGTCAATGTGAGGTGAATGAGACTAGCGTGGTAATGATTTATGAACAACAAGATGAGATGGAGGGATAAATGCAGGAGGATGAGAGGATGAAGGGGCATTCTGGTCATGCTCATTAGGTGGGGTAGTAAAAATTTCATTGGATATGAAGGTGTCCCATGGAATTTTCAATTGATGAAGCTAATACACAACTATCATTTTGATGAGGGACTGGTGGAAACGACTCTACATTTGATGACCATAATCTCTCTTTGGGGAAATATATGCAATTTTTTCAATGCTACGGGAGAGAAAATAGGTTACGTGAAGCATTCTAACTCTAGTGAAGTGCATGAGGAGACAGATATGATAGGAATAGAGTCTAGAAAAAATTCCCTCACATGTGAAGTATTTCATGATGATTTTCATCATGGGGACATATATTTCTAGGAGATGAGAGAAAGGAAAAATTGTCTTTTTGTCATCCTTGTATCTTGATTTAAGATGTGGCTCATAGTAGCAATGATAAAGGTTTCCTTTTTTAAACCATTTGTCTCCTATTTGGGATCTTTGTAGCAGCTGCAATGATATTAGTGGACATAGTGAAATTAACCCGGAGAAGAGTGACCTATCTATCTGTATTATTCCTTTTTTCAGGAAATTGCTACAACAATGAGAATATCTCAAAATATCCTAAAGTTGGAGCTCCAGTAATAAGCAAGCACAATAATGGTGTAGTAGCCACAATCAATTCATATAAACATGAGAGAAATCCATCTCCATTTCATTAAATAATAGTAGCAACAATAGAGTACAAGATCTTGAGGAAAATGATACTCAATATTGATAATGCTCAATCTCAAAGAACAAGTACATAAACCCTGACAAAACCACTATTATATATGTATGCTCAAGCTATGACTGTGTAGTCCATGAAGGAAATTGCTACATAATAGTGTCAATACACAAATGAAGAAAATGAAGAAAAATCCCTCAAGAGACCTCTCAAGAAGGAGAAGGAATCCTAAACAGGAATTCCCCTTGAAATTCTTGCTAAACAACAAATAATTCTCAATTGTCTCAATAGACAATGAGATGAATAAACATAAGAATGAAAAAAATGGTTTCCTTGCCCTCCTTTTATATAAATTAAATACCCCCTCCATGGGCACCAATCCTTTTAGGGTTTCCTCCACCAAATAACCATTTCCTCATTCATACTGTGCTGCTTCTCTAAGTGTGCTCCACCTCTTGGCCAAGCGCTATTGACTTGGTCAAACTTGACCTTGTCCACTTGCAAATAAGCCTGTTCACACATGAGAGTGTGAAAACCAGCTCCAATGATGATCCCCTTTCATAATTAGAGGGATTTTATTGATATTTTTACTATGCATGGGTCTCCTTACCCATTTATTCTCCTCCTAGGTGGAATCAACAAAAATTAATGTTCCAAATTATTATCGGAAAATTTGGGAACATTACAGTCCTCCCCTCCCAAATGTTTCTTGTCCCCAAGAAACTGCAAGGAAATAACTAGATAGCCTCTCCTCAAGGCATGGAGCATAAAATGTGTTGAGGAACATCTTCCTCATGTGTATCCTCCATCCCCCAAGAAATCATCCAAACGAAATGAGTTACCTCCCAACTAGGCAACTCCTGGAAACTGTCTTCCACCTTTCCCTCTAGCCAAGTAGGTGGGATGAAAATATGCCCATGGTAGACTATGTAACCTACCCCATGCTTTCCTTCTCTCCACTCATGATAATTTTAGAGAAAATTCTGATCCTGGGCTGCAAAATACTTTCCCTCAAGTGGCAAGATGAAGACTAGATCCCCAAGGACCTATCCTCCAACACTGCAAATCCTATTGGCCCAAGTCTCTCCATATATGATGAGTTGGAAGTCATAATAATATGACATCTCATTCCTCATATGGCTCACCTCATAATGAAACAAATGAGCTATTGTAGTGGCCATACTATCTCCCATGCTCCCTTTAGAACATGTAGTGCAAAGTGTGTGGGAGTTTTCTCCCTCCAAGGACACATCCACCCAATGTGTCTCTCCTCCAATCATGCTCCCAAGAAAATTTCCAGCAATATCAATCAAGGGAACCATTAGGAGAATCATGCTGGCTTCCATGTGTAGTAAAGGATAAGGACAATGGTCCCTCAAATGTAGCCAACGCAGTTTGACTCTCCACTTCCATAGAAAATAAAATGATGGGTTGCCTCCCCACCATTTGCTTGTTGCCCTGATCTCCTCAAAAATATGGAGAAAGTGAAGGATGTAATGTGCATTGTGAGTACATTCTCCATGAGAGATCTCCTGCCCATATCCACTTAGGCAGTGATCACCCATAATGGCCTTATGTGGACCACCAAATCAAGAAGGAGGAATATCCTTCCTTTCAGCAAATCCCTGCACATATATGGTTAAGAGATGCATATATATAGAAAATTCATCATGAAAATCAATAATAATCTCACCATATGTTTTTCTCATATGAATGGAGTGGCTCATACATGAGTCTCCCTTCATCCTCAAAGGGAAAAGAGTTGAATATGGTAACTCCTCCATCTCCTCATTATCTATGGAATGCCTCCTCAAGCTCTTCAAGTGGTTCCCCCAACAAGAAGCACAGAAATAAAATGTGGCATTAATGGTTAGCCCATGGTTCCTCCTAAAATGTACAACATATATAGTAAGGAGAATGATGCTCAAGATGGGCATCCTCAATCTTAAGCCCACTCTCTAATAAAAGATCCCCATAAACATAAACATATCAACAATACATGGAAGCATAGTACAATAAGAACAAGCTGCCAAATGACAAACAGAAAGTGGATCAAGGTCCCACACAAGGAACCAGTGTAGTGCATGCCTTGCCTGCATCAAATAAAACAAAAACAAGTGCTCCTCTAGCCACTTGTTTGCTACCACAATCATCCTACAAGATGTGAACATGAAACTACAAAAGGGTGCCAATGGTGCACACCAAAAGTCATGTGGCTTCCCCCAAAAACCACCAATGAGATAGCCAATCTCAATGCTAAAAATGGCTTAAAATACATAATTATACAATATTAAAGATGGAATAATCCTCCTTGGCACAATATGATGCTCATAAAAAGACAAGAAGTACAAATCATAAAGTGAAATTGTACATCCTCCACTATGTACTCGAAGACTTGAGCTGAAATGGCTCAACCGAAAATGCTCCCTTACTCCCAATGAGTAGGAAGGTGGATGTGACATCCTCTCCATCATCATCCAGGCCCTGCATCTCTCTATATGCTGATGTATGTCCTGCTGGATGCCCTCCCAAATGAACTCCTCTGCCAAGGCAAGATATGCATCAAAATGCATGGAAAAGAAGTCCTCTTGTGCTACATGCAATAGATTCTCCTTGAGACTAGAATCTCTAGTCAAGAAGACTCTACCATGTGAATAGATGACCATATCATCCACCATATAATCATCATCTCTATCCGGGTCATCTAGAATCATCCATGCATCAAGATCCTTGGAGTACTTAACTAAGAGCTGAAATATCCAGTAAGGATCAATCCTCATTAGAGACAGCGCTGGTGATTTGGCATGTGTAGCTCTCCTCATGCTGTTGTATACTACTTTTACATCCCTCATGCCAAATTTCTCCTCCAAACTCTTCACCTTTCCAAAATCCAAGAGTGGTGAACCCAAAGATAAAATCTCTCTCACCAATGACAGATCTGGTGGCCTCCCTGCTGGAATGCCTCTATGCAGTGAGACATCTATGTCAAGAGTGGGCTGCACATATAGTTGGGAAATATTTCCCTTTCTCTCATAGCTCAATAAATTATACCACCTCTTTGCACTAGCTCTCTGAAATAAAGAAGGGTGTCTGCCTCTCATCACATGATGCTGCTCTTCCTCCCTTCCTTCTCCTTTCAGCTACAATGTTGCACAATCATGCTGCTCACTGATTGTGCTTGGACCTCCATGTATGAGATCCTAGGGACTTCCTTGCAAAGTTGTAGGAATTCCTCTAGTTGGACCAAGAGCTCATCCTTCCTCTGCATGAGGTGCTAGATCAACTCTAGAAATGGCAATGTTGTTTCCCTTAGCTTCCTCAACATGAGTGGGAAACCCTCTCGTGAATGGATCCTCTTTTGAAAAAGAGATCTCTTTGCCTCTTTGTGCCAAAAATGAAGCTCTTGCCTCTAATAAATCACCATGCAAGATATCAGCCTCCTTCATGTATTTCTTAAATGTTTTTGAGTCTATGGTTTCCTCCGTCACATGCAAGGGTTTTATTTGTTTGAATGTGTTTGTTTCCTCCACATGTGTTTCAGAATTTATTCTACCAAATATCCTTATCAAAGTTCGAATGAAAATTGCATAGGAAGAGGTATTTTCATTTTCCAAATGAAAAGACTCAAATAACCACCATGCATAGACCTTACCTCGCAACTGTAGCGCTGCTACTCTGACGGCTTCATCTTCGGTAATCTGATGCTGCTGAAAAAAGGTGTCTAACTCTTTAATCCAAGCCCCAGCTGAAAAAGTAGGGGAACCATTAAATATAGATAGAAGAAATCTATCCTCATCATTCTGCTCGCTCCTCCTCACCATGATCTTGCAAAACTTTGGAGAAGTGATATGATCTCTAAACTTTTGGGTTTGAGATTCATACTCATGCAAGAAACCTCTAAGAGTTCCTCTCTTCGACATTTCTTCTTCTTCTTCTTCTCTTCCCATGTCAAAGTAGGCCATGTGACTACACTGTATATCATAGGGTGTAGCTACATGCTCACATCCCCTACAATAAAATCTAGATTTTGACTCAGTTTCAAACCCTCTTAGAGATCCTATACCAATGTCCCTCATTAGCTTTCAAATTCTTCATGAATGCTCTGTATAGATTTTGGAAGAAGCTTCGTAAGGTCTTCTTCCCTCTTTTCTCCATATAATGGAGTCTTCATCTTCTCTCTTCTTGATAGCATGATGGCTGAGATCCACTAACTAGGCCAGAGATCATGCTTTGATACCACTGTAATATTCATTTTTCAGGAAATTTCTACAACAATGAGAATATCTCAAGATATCCTAAAGTTGGAACTCCAGCAATAGGAAAGAACAATAATGGTGTAGCAGCAACACTCAATTCATAGAAACAAGAGAGAAATCCATAGCCATTTCCTTAAATAATAGAAGCAACAATAGATTACAATATCTTGAGGAAAATGATACTCAAGATGAATAATGCTCAACCTCAAAGAACAAGTACATAAACCTTGACAAAATGACTACTATATATGTATGCTCAAGCTATGACTGCGCAGTCCATGAAGGGAAGCTACTGTATAATAGTGTCAATACGAAATAATGACAATATGTGACTCAAATACAATAGGGGGAGCAAGATGTCAACCCCTGGGAATAATAATGCACAATCCCTAAAAGGATTGGCTGCAAAACATAAAAAATGGAAATTGCACAGAAATGTCAGAGTTATTAGGTAGCTGCAGCAACTCAGAAATATAACTGAATGGAGATGGCTGAATCTGATGCTCAAACTGTATATGCCTCCTCCAATGGATATTTCAAGTGAAAGATTGATCCCTTCACCAAATATCTCTCCCTCCAATACTCTGCAAGAGCCCCACTGCAAATGCTCCTCTCAAAATAACGTAGTCACTGGATGGAACTGCACTGCAGGGCTATGGAATGAGTTGGCCTTGATGCCAAAGTCTGCAATAAGCTTTGGGATGCCTCCAATATGACATCTCAAAGAGAAGAGGGACTCCTCCTCTGAGAAATAGCTGAAGGAGATGGTGTAGTGAACCCTCACTGCAACACCCAACAACACAACATTAATCTGCTGTAGAAATACTGTTGTCTTGATGGAGGATGCTTGGCCTCAAGCCTGGATGTGAGGAAAATAAAGAACAATCTCTCAAGAGACCTCTCAAGAAGGAGAAGGAATCCTAAACAGGAATTCCCTCAGAAATTCTGGCTAAATAGCAAAGAATGCTCAATTGTCTCAATAGACAATGAGATGAATAAACATAAGCATGAAAAACAATGGTTTCCTTGCCCTCCTTTTATATAAATGAAAGCCCCTCTCCATGGGCCCCACCCTTTTTAGGGTTTCCTCCACCAATCAACACTTTCCTCATTCATGCTACGCTGCTTCTCTAAGTGTGCTCCACTTCTTGGCCTAGCACTGTTGACTTGGTCAAACTTGACCTTGTCCACTTGCAAATAACCCTGTTCACACATGAGGGTGTGAAAACCAGCTCCAATGATGATCTCCTTTCATAATTAGAGGGATTTTATTGATATTTTTATTATGCATGGGTCTCGTTACCCATTTATTATCCTCCTAGGTGGAATCAACAAAAAATAATGTTCCAAATTACTGTCGGAAAATTTGGGGACATTACACTATCATGAATATTGGAAATGAAAAATCTTGTCAACATAGGATGATACTGGATCTTTTGCACTTTCTCACAAAATTCAAAACAACCTGCATGCTTGAAACATGACAGAGTGAGGGGAGATGCCATAATCTCTCTAGTGGTTGCTATTTCATGTCTAATGACTTTCCCTCCCTTCTTATATGGATTTTTATTCGGTATTTGTTCCTTATTACTACTTTTTTTCTTCTCTTAATCCATAATTTATGTGGAAACCCTAGGGTGATGGGATGAAATGGAGGAAATGTGAAGTGAAAGGAAGTGTTTTGGGAAATGGAGGGAATAGGAATGTGAATGGGAACCTAGGTTAGTGAAAACCCTAGGATTTAGAGGTATTAGGCATGGTATTGCTTTAGGGAATGGGGATATGGAAAATATATGTGGGAATGGGAAGGAAAATATACAACAGTTTAGGGATTAATTTTGAAATGAGAACTAGGGTTTCTTCCTTAGAAAAAGTTTCATATGATTATAAAGTATAAAATGAATCAATGAGATAATGTCTAGGGCTTACTCATTGATCAATGGACCTTTGAAGAAAACCTATGCAGAGATTTGGAATTGGATGATGGAGTGGGAGGCTGTAAGACAGTTTTTTGTCTTTCTGAGCAAACGCGCAGTGTCCAGAGAAAATGTATAGCGACCACTGCAAACGCGTAGCAACCCCTCTCAAATGTGGAGTGTCCAAGGAAAATGGTCAGAGAAGTTCGGGAAAATGCGCAGTGACTCCCTCAAATGCATGGTGACTGTCTCAAACACGTAGCAACCCTGGAAATTTTCTTGTTTTCTCACTGAAAATGAAAATTTTCTCTCTTTCTGAGGATTCATGAAGGTCGAATGAAACAAACTGACTTTGATTTAAAGTTTTGAATGGCTTTAAAATCTAGTGGATTATATTTATAATTTTAATTACCCAATTTCCTCATGTTAACTTTTCTTCTCAAACTTTGACACTGATACTCTTTGACCTTTCTGAATTTTTTCTTTGCAGGTTGATTTAGCTAATGGATCTTGAATTTATTTGCTTCAGTTTCACAATAATGATTGAGTTGGAAGCTAGGAAATAATTTACATAAAATTAGATTTGAAAAAATGAAAAATAAATTACATATTTGATTTTATATGAAAATGTAAAATTTCGATGTAAAAATAATTGAAATAATTACAACTTGAAAAATAGAATAGTTATAAAGTGATGATCTTCTATAGAGGAAGATAAAAAAATTTGTAGTCACTCTTATATGTTTGCTAACTTTATTTGGATGGAGTAGTGCATTTTATACCTTGAAAAACAAAACCCTAATGACCTAATGAAACGTTTAAGACCTGATATTCATGAATGACTTTAACTGAGGCAAGGCATGGTGAAATGAGCATTTTCATAGGTATTATTATGCTTAAGGGGACATGGGAGTAGGTCAGAAAATATGGTTCTCTGAAGGAGAGTGAAGTTTTATTGAGGAAAGCTACCTTCAGTGAAAGAAGTTTTAGCATGACCTAAACGAATGATATAAAAATTTCAGAGTGAGACACCTAACATGAGAAATGAAGCAATGAAATCGATCACTAATGGTAGAATGCATATTATGACTCTAACATTGGCCTTATTTGGGATGGCATATTTGACATAACTGTAAAGAATTGCAGATATGTGACTTTAGCATATCAATGATTTATTCCATTGGGCCAAATACTGTAAAAAATAATTGAAGCTGAAAGGTAGGACTGAATTTCTTAGATTTCAATGAAACATACTAAATGAAACTGACTCAATTTTACATGACTGAAATAAAGACTCAAAAAATGAACTTACCCTAACGCAAACTTAACTTGAAAAATGTAGAAACTTTAATGAAGCTCCATGGCCTTCACTTCAGGCTCCGATCTCTAATTCTTGTTCCACTTCACACTTGCAAAAATATTAAATTGATATATACAATGAGGATGAAAATTTTCTCATAAGTTTCAGATCAGAAGAGATAGTGATTTAGGAGCCTACCATTTACTAGACCTCCTAAGAACCTTTGCCTGTCCATTTCTTCCAAAATAAATGCATTTTGTCTGTGAGAAGATGCAACTCTCAAAGGACCTTTACATATATTTTCAAAATTCCCATGTTTACCTTTGTCTTCGTTTCTTGCATCCCAGCAGAGTACCACATCATCAATATTGAAATCATCCTGTTTAGTTTTCTTGTCATAAATATGTTTGATCTTATCATGAAGCTTAGAAGTGTTGTGGAACACTTCCTCCCTTGTTTGTTGCAAGTGGATCACTTGATTGACTCTTCTTTGAATATAATTTTCCTCACTTCTGACCTCTTTCAGAAGTTTCATGACTCAGACAGCTAGTGAAGTAGGAAGAACTGTATCTACCCAGTATACTACTTGAAATGTAGACATATTGACGGATCTTTTTCTACTTACTATATCTACCCATAGTGAATTTATCAACTTCTTGTGCTAATTCTCTCTGTTAGCTTCCACCATATTTTTGGTGATATTGACTAGAGAATTTTTGGAAGACTCTGCGAATCCATTGCCCTGTGGACAATATGTGGAATGACCCAATTTGTTGTTGTATTTCTCGCAGAATTCTGTCATTTTATTTTATTTGAAAGTAACAAGGTTGTCTATGATTATATTTCTGGGACAACCAAACCGAGACAAAATGTTAGCTTCAAGAAACTAAATAAAGAATATGTCAGTAGCTTGCATGGTTGGGATCACTTCGATCAACTTAGTGAAATAATCTGTAGTGGTAAGTATCCATTTATGCTAAGCAGATGAAGGTAGGTATATCTCACTGATAAAATACAAGCCCCACTTATAAATGGGAGCTTCAATTGAAATGGGTTGTAATGGTAAAGGTAGGAGCTTACATTTACCTTGGAAAATTTGGCACTCATGATAGCTCATGACCATCTTATCTGATCTGAAAACAAAGTAGGCCAATAGTAACCCCCTCTTAGTACTTTTTTGGCCATAGTCTTCCAATACAAATGACCTCCATAATATCCATTGTGAAAATATTTTATCACTTCTTTGGATGCATCTTCCACCAAACAATTGAGAAATACTCCTGCTGGATCCTTCCAGTAGACTGCACTATCAAGAATGGAGTATTTCAATGCCTTAAGTTTTAAGGACCTTTCCTTACTCTTTTTCATGTCCGGAGGAGGATTAAAATATTTTAAAACATAAATAATATCAGCATACCGAGGGGACGATGAAAAATATATGATATCTAAACTAAAATTACATTTTCTTCATCATCAGACAGTTCTAATATGAGACTGATATCAAGCACATGAAAATTAGAATCAACCATGACCTTTGCTAAGCCTTGCCATTTAATCAGCCAAGTTCGATTAATCTCAAGGTTGTATTATAAAAGTGTTGCTATTCACCTACCTCTTCTGCCCTCTGGATCTATTTGTATAAGTAATTCTTTAACCATCACATTTGGAACAGATGCTAGAATATGGGAGTGCAGAATGTAAACAAAGAAGTCTTTAAGTGCTTTGACTAAGTCTAATTCCTATTTCACAATTATGTTATATCAGAGAGCTACATATCTTATGGTATGACTGAAAAAATATATAGGGAGCTTTGTCCCATCCTTTTTCTGCATAAGCATTGCTGCCAAAGTATGCTCAGAAGAAAAATAAAATATGATGAAATCTAAAGAATAATCAGGACTTGTTAACAATGGAACAATAGTTAAATAAAATTTTACTGAGCTAAATGCTTTATGGGCATTCTCTAACCATCTAACATCATTTTCCTTCTTAATCATATTGGTCAATTCACTGAGATGTTCTGCTAGGTTGGGAATAAACCTACATAGGAAATTCATCCTACAATTGAATGCATTTTCTTTCTGTTTATAGGGAAATCTATTTTCTAAATTACTTCAAATCTGGTGGGATCTATTTAGATTCCATCTTTTGAGATGATGTGTCCCAAAAACTTACCCTCTTCCATAGCAAACAAGCACTTTTTATGATTTAAGGAAATCCCAAAATTTCTACACCGCTAGAATACAACTCTCAAATGATGTAAGTGCTCTTCATCTGAATTTTAATAAACAGTAAGATCATCTAAATAAATTACAAGGAAGACATAGCTTTCATTACCAAAGTCTATGTTTGTTGGACGCTCTAAAGTGGCTCTGCCATTCTTCAACTGGATGGAATTTTGGCATACTTAAAGGTCCCCCATGGTGTAGTGAATGTTGTATTATCTTGATCATCTTCATGTACTAGGATTTGATTTTAACTTTAATAGCCATCCAAAAATGACATCCTCTCGGGTCCTACAACTCACTGAAGAATGCTATCCATCTTGGGAAGTGGGTAATTCTCTTTCAACAATACTTTGTTCAGATTTTTGAAATATATACAAAGCTGAATCTCACTGGTCTTCTTCCGCACTGACACCAAATTAGAGATCCAATCTGAAAATATATATGGAACAATGATTTCTACCGTATAAATCTTGCTTACATCCCTCTCAATGGATTGCAACAATTTTGGATTAATTCTCTTAAGATTTTTTCTAAAGGGCTTCTGATTTGACTTGATCGGGATTGTGTGCTGAATGATATCTTAATTATACACCTTTAGGTATGAATAATTCCAAGCAAATACATCAGAAAAATCAGTAAAAAAATAAATATATTTAGGCTTTACCTCTGATGGCAAGGAATTTGAGAGTTTGATGAACTTCGATTGATCGACTGTTCCTATATTCACATCTTCTATGCCTTTCTCCATGGGAACCAAAGTCAGTTTTCTCACCACGTCATCCTCATCAAATAAATCTTCCAAAGGTATGATACCTTTTAGAATGTTATTGTATTTAAGTTGAAGAATATCAATCTGATCTGCTTCAATAACCCGGTCATCTTTATCATAAAACTCATCCATAAAACAATTTTCAAATTCTCCCTCACTCTACAGTAAGTTGTTCACTTGTTTATCATCCTAGAAAACTTGTCAGAATTTCAAGTTATCTGGAATAGAGGGCATGTGATTTATATGGATCTCAAAATTTTTATTATGAAACATTGTAGATCTGAAATTACTCGCAACAGTAGCTAGTGAATCAGCCATCAAGTTTCACAATCTAGGCACTACCTTAATGGTGTATTCAGGAAACATTTTTAAAATGTCAAGTGCTACATTCCTATATTGTCTCATTATTGGGTGATTAGCTTGGTATTCACCTTTAATTTATTTTATCACTAGCCCTGAATATCCATAGACTACAATTCTCTTTGATTCCAATTTCTTCAAAATTTTCAAACTAGTAATGAGCACTTCATATTCAGCCTCATTATTTGTACAATCAAACACTCATTTTTAGGAGCACAACCTTACATTATTTGGGAACTTGTTTTCTTTTTCCATGGGCTATGGATCCACAAGCCTATGCCAGCTCCGTATTTTCCAACAAAACCATCAAAGTCCATGCTCCAAAGACCATCTTCTTCTTCTTCTAGGTGTTGAAATTCTTGATTCTGTTTTGACACTATTTGGCGGTCTAATTCTTCATGTTGCTGTGAATTTTTATTTACTTTTTATAATGTTTTTTGAGTTACAGTGGGTATATTTTCTTTCGCTTCCTCTAGCACCATTCTAATACAATCATAAACTTCAGGAACATCTTCTAATTCTACTATTTTACAGTCTATATCACTTAAACCAAAATCATTGTACAATATAAAAGACTCGAAATCGGTATGTACAGATTTGATTGGATGATTGTTAGGGCTTTCCATATTAGTGATCAAGTACTTAATTTTGGTCTCACGGTAAAGATTTATGATTTCACTAAAGACAAGGATAGTGGCACAGGGAAAATTATAACTGCAACGTACCTCTTAATTTGCCCCACTAGACCTTGACAACAACATACCGAAACATGGTGGAATATCAGCAACTACCACATCCATAAGGACATTTTTGATTGGGATTGGTTCTAAGGTGACCACTAGATCTTTGATCAGACCTAAAAAATGGACACAACTAGAATCAAAAGAGTATAGATCATGATACGGGTGGGTAATATGAAGGCAAAGCTTCTCCATGATGGCTTTGGGAATGAGGTTGTGAGAAGTCCCAGAATCTAACATATTATTATGAAGAATGCACTGATGAATTTTAAGACTCAGATAGAATGGTGGGACTTCAATCTCTTCAGATTGGCCATCAATGGAGGGACCAAATATCAACTGAGGTTGATCATCCTCTACATTAACCATATCAGATAAAGGGTCAACTTTTAAAGTTTTGGCTACATGGTTTTTGAACTTATCAATTTTGACCAACTCGGTAAGAGAAACAGACACTTTTAATTTAGAAATTTCAGACTCAAATTTAAAAGGTGTAGTTTTGTCTACCTCTTTTTTCGTAACATCCATTTTTTCGACATGATCTCTGGGTGCAACTTCCTTTCTCTGAATGCATTTTTCTTTGACCAGTGCACTTGTAGTAGGCTGATTATTTTTGTTCTGACTCTATGCTACATTTTTTTACCCTTATTCTAAACTTATTTTTGTGCTGCTTCTTTCTGCTGATCTGTTTTATTCAGAAGTGGAGTTATTGGAACATCCCGACCTATCAAGGTATCTTTATTTGTTGGGAACTCAATGGATTTAGGTACCCTCTTTGATAGTCATCAGATTCTACCTCTAATTCATGGTCATTTGCCATTATGAAATTTTTGTCATTAGGTGAACTTGTATTCTCCACATTTTCTTCATCCTCGGTGAGAAAAATGATTTGATCATTATCTGTGAAAATAACATTCTCTTCTACCATCGTTTCTTCTTCTTCATCATTTTAGGCATAATTATGCTGAAGTGGTGTTTTTATTTTCTACTGTCGTGCTTAGAGAGGTCTTTGTTCCTATTTCTTTAATTGAAATTGAGGTTGTTGCTAACCTCAAAATTTTATATTTTTGATTCGAGGCTCAATCTATCTTTCTAAAATAAACATATTATCAGCCATTCTCTCCATGGTTTTCAGTAAGGCATCAGATTTTGTATCAGATGAAGTGGATGGTTCCTCTTTGATAGTAATTTTGCATTCACCTTTAAGTATAGCCTTCTTAATTAAAATATTTTCTTCAACACTCACTGAATTCTTTATCATATCTTCAAGGGTGGCAGGGTTTTTTTATCTCAACGAATAGGCCATATCTAGATCAAACGCATCAGGATAACATGGAAGGGCTAAACTAAGAGGTGGTTTCATTTCATTCAGAATGGAATTATAAATTCTGAGATATCGAGCATTGTAATCAGGCATGGATTCATTGGGATTACGTCTCAAGGAATAATATTCATCAAGGATATGTAAAGGGTTTTTCTTTTCATCCCACCTGGATAAGAAAGCATCATTCAATTCATCGGAAGTCCTAATTGAATTTGATGCTAAGGCATGGAACTAGAATTTGACTTCACCCGAAAAACTTTGTACAATGATCCTCATCTTTGCATCATCTACATATAAATCCTCCAAATCTATAAAGATTGCCACTTTGATTATGTGCCGACGGGAAGTGATTTCAGATTTCTCACAAAAAACGGGAAGCATTTGACCATACACCTGAGGAAGATCAGAAATATTACCAGGGAGCACTAATGGTACAAAACAAGCCATAATTCCAGATGGATGGTGTACTGGGTTAACAACCAGAGGGATGGGATGAATGGGTAAAGGAGCTAAAACTATTGGTGTTGAAGTAGCTGGTATGTATGATGAAGTTGAAATTGCATATAAATATACTTAGATTGACTAAGTTTAAGATTTATATGTAACAAAAAATTCTTCGGGAGGATAAAATGTGATCCACTCTTTAATGTATGAGTCAGTTTTAGGCTTGATTTTTTCATAAAACATATATCTGAAAGAAATTAAATCTAATTCTGACAAATATTTTACTTCGGATAATCTCAGAGGATCAAAAAATATATCAAACAAGGAAGTTTCAGAGTTGGACTTGAATAAAGATAATTCAAACTTTATGTCATAGGGTATATCTTCTAAAGAAATAAATTTTGTAGGTAGAGAAACTGATCTTAGCAATGGAGCTGGTCCTGATTGAATTTGTGAAGTTTGATATCAGTGTCTTTGAAAGAATTTCTCCATATCATCAATGGGATGAACTAGATCAAGGCATGGATTCAATCTAGTGTATCTTGTAGAAGCCATATCTGTTGTGAGGCACTGCACTTATGAAATCAGCCTTCCGAAACTCAATCCTATCATCCAACAGATGAGTTTCCAATTGATCTTTGTTGTACACCGAAGGAAAATTTTGTCTCTTCATTCCCTGAAAATGACACTAGTATGTTATCAATCCACTGCATTCCTAAGGTTCGCGAAGGAATCCCAACATAGGGCTCAAGCCAAGCTGTTGAACTCGTATCTAGCCCTACCAAGTCAGAGAGGGATATCACCACAAAAATCACAACTAAGGGATAGATGAAAAAGGTTTTAGGCTAGCTAAGAAGTGTAGAAGGGTTTGATTTTTTTTTATTGGGGTTGGGCTCACTGGATGAGGATCTAGGTCAAGGGGACTAGGTTAGGGAAAATGAGATGGAATTGTAGTCCATTCGATGGGGAAATGTAGGTATAAGGCTCAAAAATTGAAGGTGATTTGGTGAGATGGTTTAAGACTGATGAAGAGCTTGGAAGAGCATAGGGTATGAGCTCTTCCTAAACTGAAGAAAATGAATAGATTATGAAAAATTCCCAAAACAGAGCATGAAAAACATGTATTATGTCTTTCAACCTGAAATTATCATATAATAGACATGAAAATTTTATGAGCTTACAAAACATTCATACAAATGATCATAGAGAAAAAACTATGCCAAACATTCATACCACATGAATCGAAAGGAAATAACTGCAAATTTTCATTAATATCCTGGCCAAAACTAGTTCTTGATCAATATCTAAGCATCAAAAATGATTCCAACCTTTGAATCCTCTCAAGACCTGAGCTAAATATACCTCAAAACCACCTCCACTCATCCATAGGGGTTGAATCCAAGAGTTGAGGGATATATTACACAAAAATCTTAACCGGTAGCTAGAGTATAGGATGAGAAAAAGTGACTTAATCCTATCTCTAATGAATTGATTCATTACACCTCAACTGATTGACTTACCTGATGTATTTACCCTAGATAAAAGTAAAAGCATGATATTTACATTCATATTGACCATTTACATAAGTAAATTCTTCATTTGCTAAAGTAAAAGCCAAACTAGAGTAAAAATTCAAAAAATTTTGAAGACTATGTAAAAATGCAATTTCCTTGTCAAACACGCAGCGTCTAGGCAAAAAAAATAACCTCTATTCAAGGTTGGTTTTGAGTGTTTTCCTGGTGTCTAAATTAGCTCCATGATAGCTCATTGGAAATAACATTGAGTCTAATTTCCACAAATACCTCCAATGGTCAAAACAGTGCTCATTTTCCCTGTCAAAAACTTGTTCTCCCAAGACTGGTAAATGCGCAGCGACCAGGCAAATTTGGAGGCACAAACATGAAATTTTGATGGTTGTTTGACCTTTCATGGACTAGTTCTCCTCCAAAAAATCTGAAACTTTCTAGGGTTAATTTCCTCATCAATATGAACCTTCTGGTGGTTACCATTTTTAATTTGGATGCCCCAAGAAATATCATAGCATCCACGTCGCTGCGCCTTTGGAGAATTTTCTGTGTGAAAAAATACTCAAAAACGTAGAAATGAAAAAAGGGGAAAAGTGTGGCAAAATTTTGTCAAAATTGTGAGGGCACTTGTTCATCAAGTGTTTGAGGTATGGAGTGACACCTCAGAAAGTATGTCTAACTTCTCTTTCTCTCCTTGCCTGATCAAATTTTCAATTTAAGCATGGGTTCTTTTGAGCTTGGCCAATGCAATTCTCTCTTTCTGTGCATGAAGTTCGAGCCTTGTCCTCAAAAGGACATTTTCCTTGTTGGCATTATCTAGCAACTTATCCAAATGTATATTAGTTCTATTAATCCATGGTTCCCTGTCCTAGCTTATTTCTAGGGCAAGCTATTCATTTAAGGTAAGCTGGTTTGCTAGATCAACTTCCCTTTGTCTCTATAGGGCTAGATCTCTTTTCAGCCCTCTAGTCCCTGGTTTTTGTCTTGGAGGCTGATCCTCCTCATCATCAGGTTCACCAAACCTTTCCAATGTTTCCTCAAGCAAGGCTTTATCCTTTTCTGCCTCTCTTTGGACTTTGATACACTTCACCTCATTAATCGCCTGCTTTGTTTTCAGCTGCTGATTTTCCTGCTCAAGGAATTCAATCCATATTTGGCCCTCCCAAGGTTAAATTAAGTTCATTAATCTTTGCCTCTTTGCCTTGAATTGTTGCATTCGTTATTTTTTCTTCATCTCCTTCACTTAAGTCAATCAACTGAAATTCATGCTCTGTCTAATGTTTTCCCTCCTCATCACCAATGTTTGGCTCTATTACCTTTTCCTTACCTTTATCTACCTATTGTGTTAATGAAGAAGGCATGGCCCATTTTAGTCCAAGTGAATAAAACACATGCATATAGCCTCTCTGGTAAGTTTTTTGAAATGGCTCAACCTCAACTAAACTAGCCCATGTTGCCTCAGTATCTTCCTCACTGCTTGATGACTCTGAATCATGATGTGATGATGATGTAGGGTTATATAAAGGTGAAGAAGATGGTTGAATATGAGGTGAATGAGACTAACCTAGTAATGATGTATGAACATAAAGCTAAGATGGAGGGATAGATATGTGAGGGTGAGATGATGAATGGGCATTCTAGTCATGCTGACTAGGTGGGGTAGTAAAAATATCATTGGATATGAAGGTGTCCCATGGAATCTTAAATTGATCAAGGTGATACATGACTATCATTTTGATGAGGGAGTGGTGGAAAAGAATCTGCATTTGATGACCATAATCTCTCTTTTTGGAAATATATGACATTTTGTCAATGCTATGGGAGCGATAATAGGTTATTTGAAGCATTCTAACTCTAGTGAAGTGCATGAGGAGCCATATATTATAGGAATAGAGTCTATAAAACGTTCCCTCACAGGTGAAGTATTGCATGATGATTTTCATCATGGCGACATATCTGTCAAGGAGATGAGGGAAAGGAAAATTTGTCTTTTTGTCATCCTTGTATCTTGGTTTAAGATATGGCTCATAGTAGCAATGCTTGAGGTTTCCTTGTTTAAACCATTTTTCTCCTACATTTGGGATCCCTGTAGCAGCTATAATGATATTAGTGGACATTGTGAAATTAACCCCAAAAATAGTGACCTGTTTATCATGGACATTGGAAATGAACAATCTTGTCAACTGAGGGTGATACTAGTTATTTTTCACTTTCTCACAAAATTCAAAACGGGCTACACGCTTGAAACATGACACAGTGAGGGGAGATACCATAATCTCTCTAGTGGTTGTTGGTTCATGTCTAATGAATTTCCCTCCCTTCTTATATGGCTTTTTATTCGGTCTTTGTTCCTCATTAGTACTTTTTTTTCTCCTCTTCATCCATAATTGATGTGGAAACCCTAGGGTGATGGGAAGAAATGGAGGAAATGTGAAGTGAAAGGAAGTGTTTTGGGAAATGGAGGGAATGGGAATGTCAATGGGAACCTAGGTTAGTGAAAACCCTAGGATTTAGAGGTATTAGGAATGGTATTTATTTAGGGAATGGGGATATGGAAAAATATATATTGGAATGGGAAGAGAAATATATAACAATTTAGGGATTAATTTTGAAATGAGAACTAGGGTTTATTCCTTAGAAAAAACTTCAAATGATTATAAAGTACAAAATGAATCAATTAGATAATTTCTAGGTCTTACCCACTGATCGATGGAGCTTTGAAGAAAACCTATGCAAAGATTTGGCATTAGCTGATGGAGTGGGAGACTATAAGACATTTTTTTGTCTTTTTGAGCAAGCGCACAGTGTTCGGAGCAAATGCACAGTGACCACTGCAAACGCGTAGCGACCCCTCTCAAACGTGCAACGTCCATGAAAAATGGTCTGAGAATTGTGTGCAAATGCACAACGACTCGCTCAAACACGTAGTGACTATCTCAAACATGTAGAAACCCTGGAAGTTTTCTTGTTTTCTCACTGAAAATGTGAATTTTCTCCCTTGTTGAGGATTGCTTAAGGATGAATGAAACAAATAGACTTTTCTTTGAGCTTTTGAATGGCTTTATAAACTAGTAGATTAGAATTATAATTTGAATTACCCATTTTCCTTATGTTAATTTTTCTTCTCAAACTTTGACACTGATAATCTTTGACATTTCTAAAATTTTTCTTTGTGGGTTGATTTAGCTAATGGAGCTTGACTTTCTTTGCTTCAGTTTGGCAAGAATTATTAAATTGGTAGCTAGGGAATAATTTATTACATATAAAAACATAAAATTACATTTGAAAAAATGAAAAATAAATTACATATTTGATTTTATATCAAAATAACATTTTGATATATAGCGATGGCGAAAGATTGGAATAGGGTTTGCTGCAGTGTGGTGCTGGTCGGCGCCGGCTTGGCCTCTCAAAGGGCCAGCTGCCTTCTGCTCAGGGTTCAGATCGAAAACAGGATTCGGCAGGCTTGCAAGCTTCTGTGCTGGGATATTCAGAGAAAAGCTACTGCCGCCGTCTGGGTGAATACCTACCTTGCAGATGATCCATACGGCTTTGGAGCCGCCACCCTCACTACGGATTGCAGAACAATACGGATTTTATCTGGAGACTTCTTAGATCTCATCTCAGTAGCAAGGTAGCAATGTATCTGCCTCTCAATCCTGCCAAATCAGCAGGCTGTGGCTCTAACGCTGGTATCACTCTTTGACAGGGTTGCAGACTTGAATCTGTGGGTTATCAGGCCTTTGCATAGGGACCCCCTTGGCATAGATGTTGTCTCCGTCTGGATGTCTGCTCTCCTGGAAAAGGTTCCAGCCAGCCTTTGCGACTATTCTTTTAAAGATGCTCTCGTTGCTATCAGGGGAAAACTTAAAAATCCCTTAGATCTCTTCTCCGACACTTGCGAGTAGCGGATCTCCAACCTGATTCCCCCAGATCGAACTGCAGAGGCGACAGGATTGCAAACTCATGCCGACTGTAATAATGCTCCTCGTCCAGCCTCAGCCATCACTCGAAGCCTGGCACGTTGGAACTTGGATCTTTCCACGGTTTCCCAGACGCAGAGTACCTCTTCGAACTAGCTAATGCTGCCAGATCTGCAAGAAGAAGCACTTGCATTTCAGATCCAAGTCACTTTCTCGGGTAAGACGATAATGCATTGGGTGCATGTAATAGATCTGGTGCAAGATCTTCTGCAAAAGCTCGAACGTAGGCTGGGGATCCCCTCCGTCTTCCTAAGATTGCTATATAAGGGTAACCAAATTATGAATCCCCTTCCCCTCTTCCATTACAACATTCAAAAGGATGCCTCTATTTCAGCTACCTTTCGTTTAAGAGGTGGATCCATAGGGCAAGCTTCCTCTGGCCCTTCTCTCTCTTTCAAAGATGCAGTCCACAGAGATCCTCAGGCCTGAGCGAAAGCTACTCAACCAAATATGGTTCCAAAGACGTTTTTGGTAGATAAATCGAAAGATGTTCCCACTATCAGTTTCTCTCTTCCTGAGGTTGATGAACGCTACCATTTTTTTGCAGAATCCGCAATCATGTGCCGATTTAATGGGCTATGGCCACGCACTATAGATCTATACCAATGGATCCAGACCAATTGGACTAAAAGAAGCAAGATCTTCTTATGTTCAAAAGGTTTCTTCATCCTGGTCTTTGAACTAAATGAAGACTACCAGAAGGCCTTAACAGGAGGCCCTTGGTTCTGGGGTTCGGATGGACTTTTCCTTACCCCCTGGTTTCTAGATTTTGACCCTTCTATAGCTGTCATCACCAAGATTCCCATTTGGGTCAGGCTCCCGAATCTTCCGGCACATCTGTGGCATATCTTTGTCTTCATAGCCATTGGAGACACCTTAGGACGCTTTCTAGCTACAGACTCCTCAAGAAAGGAAAATGGACTCTACACCTACGGAAGAATATGTGCAGAAATATATATCAGCAAAGGTCTACCAGAGCAGCTCAACCTCAAGATTGGAGATTTCCACTCGACACAAACATTGGATTACGAAAACATATTCTTTCGTTGCCGCCATTGTCATCAAACTGGGCACCTCCAGAGTTCATGTTCCCAGTTCCTAAAAAAAAAGAAGAATCTGAATCGCAAACCCAAATCCAAGAGCTGGAACTCCTGTATTCCCCCTATGGAAGATACAGATTCCTCTAGTTCAGATGAGGAGGAAATTGAAGCAGAGGGGAAGAATGTTGGGATTCCACTGGACGTTCCCTCAGATAGTCCATTAATCCCCTCAGCCCTGTCGTTCTCCCAGAAACGTTCTCATGTATCTTCGTCTTCAGATTCTGATAAGGATATTTAGCTACCAGAGCATAATAGCCTACAACTTGTTATGGCTCATCCAAACCCCACTGGCTGGGTCAAAGTAAGCAAGAAAATAGGAAAAAAAAGTCGTGTGGCAGTAACTGCCCACTCTGGGTTGGCTCCTTAGCTCAGAGCCAGCTTTTTGTACTCCTGTGTTTTCTTTTGCTCATTCCCTGATGGTCTATCAGGAGCGAGGTGGATAAAACTTACACCTGCGGCTCCCTTGATTTTCTGTTTTGCTTGCATGCAAGCTTGATTGTACTATACTTTTCTTATCTTAATAGAATTAGTCTTATTCAGAAGAAAAAAAAATAACATTTTGATATAAAAATCATTGAAATAATAACAAATTGAAAAACATAATGGTTACAAAGTGATGATATTCTGTAGAGGAAGATAAAATTTCTTTGAGTCACTCTCATATGTTTGATGGCATTATTTGGATGGTGTAATGCATTTTTGACCTTGAAAAACAAAACCCTAATGACCTAATGAAAGTTTTAAGACCTTATCTTCATGTCTAACTTTAACTGAGGCAAGGCATTGTGAAATGAGCATTTTCATAGGTATTATTATGCTCAAGGGGACATGGGAGTAAGTCAGCAAATATGGTTCTCTGAAGGAGGGTGAAGTTTTATTGAGGAAAGCTACCATCACTGAAATAATTTTTAGCATGACCTAATGTAATGATATAAAAATTTCAGAATGAGACACATAACATGCGAAATGAAGCAATGAAATCGACCACTGATGGAAGAATGCATATTCTAACTCTAATAGAATGTACATGCTTTAATTAATATTCAAATTATAACATATATAAATGTAAAATGTAAGACAAAAATCTATTAATGTAAAGTTAACATACTATTATTTTTTTTAAAGTTGTTTATTTATATATTATTATTGGTATAGTAATCAATAATATTTATTATTATTATTCCAATATACTATAATAATAATCATCTTCATTATAACTAGAATTACATTAGACCTTAAAAATAAAATTTATTTTTTAAATGTAACTTTTAAGTAATGTGTACATTATTTTTCTTTCAAGAGGTGTTTTACAGCTCCATATAGGTCAATGTTGTAATGGTGTAAATGTTTCTAAATGTTTAACATAAATATAAAAAAAATATTTATGTAAGTTTGAATCTACATTTTTTAATTAATATTCAAATTAAAATATATATAAATGTAAAATTTAAGATAGAAAGCTATTGGTGTAAAGTTAACATACTATTATTTTTTAAGGAGATGTTTATTTATATATTATTATTGGTATAATAATAAATAATATTTATTATTATTATTCCAACATATTATATTAATAGTCATCTCCATTATAATTATCATTATATTAGACCTTAAATATATACCTTATTAAACATAGTGACAATCCTCGATCATATGTATGGAGGGGGAGGACAGAGGGAAAAAGAGGAATACATAGAGGGGGGGAGAGGAAGAGAGAGAAACTAAGATGGAAGAGGGAGATAGTGATAGAGCTAGAGGGAAAAGAGAGAGATAAGGGGGGGGGAGAGGAAGGAAAAGAGAGAAGAGGGGAGAGAGAGATGGTGTTGGAGGGGGAGAGAGACGGAGGGCAGAAAAAAAACATAGAGATGATAGAGGTGGAGAGTGAAAGGGAGTGAAAAGGGAGAAAGGAAGGAAGGAGGGACAAAGGAATGGATGGAAGAGAGAGAGAGCGCGAAGAGAGGGAGAGAGGTAGAGAAGCGGAAGAGAGAGAGAGAGAGAGAGAGAGAGAGAGAGAGAGAGAGAGATGGGGGGAGAGATGGAGAGAGGTGGAGGATAAATGGAGAGTGAGGAAGGAAGAGAGATATGACTGAGAGATAGAAGGTGGGAGGGAGAGATAAAGAGATGCAATTGGAGAGGGATCGAGAGGGAGAGAAGGAGAAAGAAATAGAGAGAGGATGGTGGAAGAGAGGGAAAGAGAGTAACAAGGGATAGATGTACAATGAGAGAGAGAGAGAGAAGAGAGGAAGAGGGAATAGCGAGAGAAGGGAGAGAGAGGTAGAAAATGGGAAGAGAGAGAGAAAGGAAACAGAGGGTGAAGGAGAGGAAGAGGGACAAATAGAGAGAGATAGATAGATATGGAGAGAGAGAATATGTATGTTTGGGTGGTGAGATATAGAGACAAAGGAGAAAGGGAGGGATATATAGATATAGATGGAGAGGGAAGAGAGGGAAGAAGAGAGAAATAGAGAGAGGGGAGAGATAGATAGGCATAGAGAGAGAAATATGGAGATATGTGTAACCAATCCTCCCACATATACTTAGTTTCATTGGTATGCCTAGGGTAAAAATTAGAAGAAGAGTTACTATGACATGACCTAACCTTCAAGCTTCACTTATGGAAGCGAGACCAACAACTAAACCTATCAACCAAAAAATAACATCCTACAAGACTTACATGACCCTCAAAGTCCAAAAAAGCACTCCCATTACCCAAATATGGAGCTAAATAGTTATTTTACTAACCTAGACTCTAATTCGCAGGAACAAAAATACATCCATGTGACTGGAAGCCTCTAGGCGCATGCATAAGACTTCATCCATGTGAATATAGTCTAAATTTTTAATTTATGATTCTGTGATCGTGGAATCAGTGCCACCTTTTCATGTCTTGTCTCCATACCACTACCCATAATTTAATTATACATTCTAAAATGATAAATAACATCAATACAAAGATATTAATACACAACTCAATCAAAACAATGACCTATATAGGCCTAACCATGATATTCATTTCGTCAAACATATTGAGAATATGTAATCTTTAGGTCATGAATGCATATATGAAAATAGGGGTATGATTATTATCTAAGAATCATAAATAATGTTTAATTCCCTCTCATAATAACTAAAATAACATCTATTATCTCATGCACTGAATAATGAGTAATCAACTAATCAAAACATGTCAATATCCTTAACTAAAACATGTTATCAAACCATGCTTATAGCCAACACATAACCAAAATAATAACCATGATAGATCAATCACTAAAGCCACAAAATAACAAGAGAAAATATTTATGAAATACAAGAGGGAAAGAGCTCTTATTCACATATGCAAAATCCACCCAAGTTAGGGACTTCCATGTACCACCCGACCATAGATTGAGCTGAACAAAATATTTCTTTCAGCCAATAACTCCCATGAAATATTCCAAGCATGAATATGGGAATAAAAATGAATAATCAAGTTTTCTCAAAGATTAAACAATTTCCACCCTCAGGCTTTATCGCAGTCCTGCAAAAATTGGTCATGGGATCACTAGGCCCAAAATAAGAACATAAATCACTTGTATTTACCACAATCCCTCCAAAATTAATCAAGGAATTCCTAAGCCCAAAACAAGCTTGTATGACATAGAGTTTCTTTACCAGTACCTTTAGTAATTTTCCTATATCCACACTCAGGATTTATCGCAATCCTAAAAAAACTGGTCAATCGATTCCTAGGACTTTTGGGTTTGTCATGATACCACCTCACTCGGTTCCAAAACCATCTAACAATCAAAAAATCCACCAAATGAAAGAAACCCATCAAACCATGGATATGTGAAAATGGCAAGGTAATTCTTAGACCACTATCACACCTAGAAAACCCATTCCAGTGACTGTAAATAACCAAATACGCACATGCATGTAGCATGGATACACCAACCAAATACGAAATCACATGTGAAACCTATTACTTGAGATATTCCTATTGAAGCTTCTTAACCCAACATTTCTTGGTTTTTTCCTTTGCTTTTCTTGTCGTTCCTTTGTCCAATTCTAGAGTGCTCCATGAATTCTCGAAGTGTTTAAGAGTATGAGAGAATAGAGAGAGAGCTCGAAACTAAACTAAAAAATGTTTTGAACTAATTCTTAGAATCATTTTTATCATCGAGGCCTCTATTTTTTTCAATTTCCTCTATTTTTCCTTCAGTTTTCCTCTGGTGGAAATATGTGATATTTCATTTCCCTTTTCTCCTATTTTCCTTTATTTTCATAAATAAAATGCTAATTAATTTCACTTTCCTTTTAAATGGATTTTCCGATGCCTTTTCCAATTTCCTTAGGCATAATAAACTAAAATGAACACCCATTATGATTTTTTTCCCAACATTCAACTTGGAATACGTGTCCCATGACCTTGATCTTATTTCGTCGTTATTAAATTTATTACATGACCTTTTAAAATGGTCCTGTTACAATCCCATCACCCTTAGTGGAACACTGACCTTGGTGTTCTATGACACCCATGACCATCAAGGCCACTGAAAACCAAAGCATACTTCCCATGGAGATTTATAGCTTAGCTAGATACAGTATTTACAATGACAACCCACTGAAAATAAAAACCAACATGACAAACATGATAGCATGAAAACCATATCACTTATTGGAGCTTTATAACACAACTCATTGTGGTATTTACAATAACACCCATACATAAATATGTACATATACCAAAACTCATTTGTATCAACTAGAAAAAAATAAAGGATACATATATCGCATCTAATAAATATATCCCATGTAGCTTCATTGGTCCAAAAGTGATTTGACTACACTTTAACTTGCTTGGTTACTTTGTTCGAGAGCATGGGTTGTTTATGTTCCAAAGTACACTGAGTTTTTGACTGAAATTCACCTTCTGGATTCACATGAAATACATACCAATCAATAACATGATCAACATATTTCACATATATTTGAAGCAATGAAACATGGAAAACATCATGGACTTTAACTATCATTGGTACTGCAAGTTTGTATGCCATTGGTTCAATCCTCTCAAGGATCTTGAAAGGCCCGCAAAATTGAGGTTCCAACATGGAATATGATCCAGTCCACAAGGATCTCATCTTGATATTGCTACAAAAATAAACATGTTCCCAAACCTCAAACTCCTTAGAAACCTTGTTCTAATCTGAATAAATATTTTATCTATCATGTGTTTCCTTTAGGTTCTTCTTGATAATCTTCATTTCCTATTTCATTTTTGCCAACATGTATGGTCCTATAAGTACCCTATTCACTAGACTGCTGAAACTGATATACATATTACAACTCCACCATATAGTGCCTAAAATAGACTCATCTATGGTGATTCTTGATACCCAATATTGTAAGAAAACTCAACCAGTGGAAGGTACTCCTCCCATCACCTCTACTGGTGCATAACATACATCCTCAATATGTCCCCAAGAATATTGTTTACCCTCTCTTTTTTTCCATATGTATGTGGATTACAAGATGTACTGAAGGCCAAACCTATACTGAAACCTGCAAAAAAACTCTTTCAAAACTTGGAAGTGAACTTAGCATCTCTGTCAGATACAATCTTCCTAGGAATACCATGCAATCTCACTATCTCTTTAATGAATACTTGAGCTACCTCTCTAGATGAATAAGTAGACTTAACTGGAATAAAATCATCTACTTAGTCTACCATTAAACCAAAACCATAATATATTCATGTTTTCTAGATTACCTAAGAAAACATGTAATGAAATCCATGGAAATGATCTCCCATTTCAATTCCCAAAATGGAATCAGTTCTAGTAGATCACATGGATGCTTGCACAGTTCTTTTACCTGTTGATAATCCAAACACCTTGCTACAAACCCTACTACCTCTCTCTTTAGATTAGACTAGTAGTATGATTTATTCACATATGTGTTTCTTCGCCCAAATACCATCTTTTGACAACTTTTGACTTCACTTTTAAACCATATTTCTCTTTCCCAAAAACTAATTTTGTTATTACATTGTGTTTATACTTATAATTTCCAATGCATTTGTTTTATTCTTTTTGAGTGAATTTATAATTAAATATTGGAAAAATAACATGTGTTTCATGATGCTTTTAGGTGTATTTGAAGACTTCAACAAAGTGATATTTGACCACGAAGCCTCAAATTCCAATTTCTAGATTTGATGAAGATTTGGGAGATTCCTTCAAGCATACTTCAAGGAGAAGAATCATGGAAGTTTTAATAAGATTTCTTATCAAAGAAATTATATATTTGTGAGAGTATTTGTAGAGATGTTACATGCTAAGTGTTATCACATGGTCATAACCATGTGAGATATCTGTGGAGATAGGAGAGATTTGTGGATCTCAAATATTTGTTAGCTATTCAATTTTATGTATAAATAGGAGTACCTCCTTCATTCCAAGGAGAGGAATCTTGGAGCATGTATCCAACTTATGATGAAATAGAGTAAAGAATTCTTTTACATAAATTTCCATTTTATAGTCTTAGATGTAACTTGATTTTCTGTAATGTATACATTTATTGAATAGTTTGTTAATTTTCACTCAGGAGAATTGAGCTCACTCCAAAGACATAAAGGAAGCATTCTATTTACATTTGTGCATTGTTTTAAATATATTCTAGTATTTTCATTTCATATGTTAAGATCATATTTTATGTTTTAATCAATTGTGGATAATCATTGTATCAAATAACTTGCATGACATGGCCATTTAGATAGTGAAAATAATTTATTTTGAATGATTAGTTTGAATAAAGAATGACAAAGCATCTCTCTAGGTTAGAGCCTCTTCTTTGTGAACTAGGATTGAATTGAAATCAATGTTAAATTTTTCCCGTGCTTTCCTAAATGAGATTTATATGCTTTGGTAAATTAGATAATTGAAAATGGTTTTGTTGAATGAATAGAAGCAACAATGAAGGACAACCAGGACCTCTGAGACAAGACCCTCTTCCTTGTTATCTAAAATTGAATTATATCATTTTTCACTTTTTCATATGCTTTCATAGATTAGATATCAAGAAAGTGTGATTTATTTTATGCAAGTGTCATTTCAATATCTTTATGTTTAGCTTAGATTGGATTGGATTGGATTGATTTAATTTCTTAGTTTCAATTTCATTAGATTAATCTATTCATATAAACAATTTCCTAGTACATATAGTACATGTATACCTCTTCAATTCACGAACCGTAGATTTACAAATTAGATGACACAGATTTAACTCAAAATTAAATCATCCAACAACCTGTTAGAGTCTTCTGGTATAGTAAATGACCTGAATACATATTAACATGAAATTACTGCAAGATAATATTCTTGATATCACTATTGTCTGACACATAGATCCTATCACTAAATCTCACCAAACCATCTCTTGTGAGATGATAATGCACATCATATTCACCTATATCTTGTTGCTACAACTTGTGCCTAAGCTCCATTTACCTGTCATCTTGTCATCCTTCATTCAAGATCTGACCATATGAATCTCTCCCATATGAACTCATAGTCGCTATGTGATTTACCTACACTCTTCTACTAATAGCATATGCAACCCTATTCTCTTTACCCTTAATGTACTTGACCTCGAAGTCAAACTTTATGAGTGTGGCTAACCACCTAGCTTTCCTAACATTTAGATTAGATTGGTCAAAAAAATACCTCATTTCATTGTGATCACTCATAAATGCAAACCTCCTTCAAATAAGACAATGTCTCCACATATTCAATGCATGAATGATCATTGCCTACTCAAGATCATGTGTCACATAATTATTCTTGTGCTAGTTTAATTTCCTTGACTCGTAGCATACCACCTGTCCCTCCTACATCAGGAATCTACCCAGTCCTCTCTTGTAAGAATTTGTACACACCAAAAACTCTTTATCTGTATCTATAATATTCAGAATTGGAGAATTTGTAATCAATTTCTTTAGCTACTCGGAACTAGCTGCACATTCCTCTGTCCTTTGAAATTTCTTTCCATTTCTCTGTAATTATGTAATAGGATAGGAAATCAATGAAATTATCTTGATGAAACATGTTTAACCCCACGAATGATATGACCTCATTCACGTTCCTAGGAGTTTCCTGTTCAATGATAGATATGATTTTTTCCATATCCACTTCTAGTCCTTCCTTGGAAACAACATGTCCCAAGTATTGTACCTTTGTATGAAATAAAATTCACTTATTAATGTTAGAATACAACTGATTCTCTCTAATAAATATCAATACTAATACTACGTGTTCGACATGATATTCCTCATTCTTACAATATATCAACATATCATCAATGAATAAAATTACAAACTTGTCCAGATAAGGATGCAGTGCACTATTAATCAAACACATGAAATTAATTGGAGCATTAATTAAATCAAAAGGAACAACAAAAAACTCATAATGACCATACATGGTTCAAAATGAAGTCTTGTATATGTCCTCTTCTTTGATGTGTACCTGATGATAACCTGATCTCAAATCAATCTTTGAGAACAACACTTCTCCCTTCAACTGATCAAACAAGTCCTCGATCCTCGACAAAGTGTACATGTTATTAATGACCACTTATTAAACTTCTTATAATCAATGCACAACCGAAGAGTACCATCCTTCTTCTTCACAAAAACTACTGGTGCGCCCCAAGGTGATACACTTATCCTAATGTATCATTTTTCAAGCACTCCCTTCAAATACAACTTCAATTCGACTAGCTTTGGAGTGCTCATCCTGTAACGTTCCTTTGATGTTGGTCCTATCCCTGTTACCAACTCAATAGAAAATTCTACCTCCCTGTGAGGTAGAAAATCTGAAATATATACTAGGAATACATTATGAAACTATTGTAAAATTGGATACTTCTTCAACACTTCTACATCCTCAACATCCTTACCTTTATCACTGGAAACATGCACTGGAAACAATACACACCCTTTCTTGTTACAGCTCTTCACATGCATAGTTGTAACCATTCTCACTGAGGTAGCCTTCTTCTTACCTTGGAATATTCTTTGTTCTACATTGTTATCCAAGGACTCAATAGCATTTTCATAACATTCCACCTTATTCGTTTGAAGATAAAACCAATCCATACCCATAATCATATTGTATGAGCCCAAAGAAGAAAATTTAGATGCACTTACGTGGGTATACCATTAAAATCAAATGTAGAGGCTCTTACCCAATGATTAACTCTTTTATTAGTAATTTTATCCAAATTCTCCAAAAAAGACTCTACATGCACTTCTTTTCTCAAACCACACATTCCCCCAGGTTCAATCAAAATAGAAACAACTTGATCTCAAATTTTAGCTTCCATATCAATAATAAATGTTTGGTGATTCTTCTGCCTGTTATAAATTTCTTCATAGATATGAGGAATGCTCTGCCCAACATCCCCAACTGTTTGCATCTCCTGATTATTGTAGACATGAGACCTACCACCCTAATATGATGTAGAATCCTTCTTGAGATGATCCTTACCACATATCCAACATCGTAATTATCTCCTACCATCACCTCTATTTTATTTCTCTTTGGGCTATGATCCATGTCCCTTCTCAACTGCATTAGACTTATTGTAAAGAACATCCTCTTTCTCACCTACATCCTGAGGTCTTGTTTTCTTTGGTTTCCATTTAACTTATATTTTTCATTACCTTTCCAACCATGATTAGATTTTTTTTTACACTTCGATTGTTAATAATAGTCCTTCAACTTTCCAATTAATTCTTCCAGCGACCGGGGCTCATCATACACAACCTGATCCTTAAATTTTAATGGAAATACACTAGTAAATCTCTTAAATTTGGTTTTCTCATCCTTAAGATATGGAACATACCTCAACAACTCTAGGAACTTATTCATGTATTCCTCATCTATCATTGATCCCATATTCAACTCATAAAAATCTTTGGACTTACTATTGTAGTACTTATAGGACAAGTACTTCTTCCTGAAGAGTCTCTTGAATTCATGCCAACTCAACTCATTTATCGTGATGTCTATGACACACTTCACATCTTCCCACCAACTATTTCCTTTCTCTTTGAGGATGAAAATAACTATGTTCATCTTCATGTTCTATGTATAATTATGCATCTCAAATAAATTCTTCATCCCAAGAAACCATGCCTTTGTATCTTCCAATTTCTTCAACTTTGCATCAATCCTAGGTTTCTTCAATTTCTTGAACTCTTGCTGAAAATATCCCTTATCACTCCTCCTATAAGGATGATAGTGATGATGACCTTGATACTTGTCTAAACTAGAACTATATTAGAACCCGTGCCCATTGCCTCTCCTATCAAGTGTGTCCAAGAATTTTCCATCTTTGACTGTGTCATCTCTATCCTATCAGACTCTTGAAATATAATCTACCATTTTAATAGTCATATTTGATCATATCCTTTGTGCAAAAATACCATGTCAGATAAACCAAATAAAAAAATAATCAACATACCTCAGTGAATTTTAGCAGAGGCTATCCTGTTTGAAAAATCGATCCATATTAGCAAAATGCATTCATATACATAATCATATCAATATATCAAAATCATCTCAGTCATCATCTAATTACCATGCATGATGTCACAAACTGTAACATCGACTAAATTCATGTTAACCATATCCACTATAATGCGTGCATAAAAATAAATATAAAAATGTAGGAATAAAAACCATATAGATAATGTCATGGATGTATGACAATCACATTCTTCCCATTTAGTCCTAGTATTAAACCTTACTCTGATACCAATTTGTAACTGCCCCTCCAATATTTACCTAGTTTCACTTGTATCCCTAGGGTAAACATGAAAATAATAGTTATTATGACATGACCAGACTTCCAAGCTCTACTTATGGAACAGGTCCCAAAAACTGCAACTATAAACCACAAACTAACATCCTACAAGACTTTCAAGACCTTGAAAGGCCAAACAACCACTCCCAATGCCCAAATCCTGAGCTAAATAGTTATTTTACTGACCTATACTCCCATTCATAGGAATAACACTACATGGATGAAAATTTAGGTCTCCAGTCACATGCATAACACTTCATCCATGTGACTGCAGTCTAAATTTCTCAGTTTTGAGCCTGTGAACCTGGAATTCATGCCACTTATTAAGGGCTTGTCTCTAGACCACTGCCCAGAACTTAACAAGACTTTCTAAAATGATAAACAACATCAAGATAATTATATTCATACACAGGTCTATAAAAAAATTGACCTAAATAGACCTAGCCATGAAAGTAATTTCATCAAAGATAATGAGAAAAAGTAATATACATGTCATGAATGCATATCCGAGCATAAGGGTCTGATATTTATCTGAAAATCATCAATAATTTCTATATCCCTCTCATAATAGCTTTAATAATATCTATTATCTCAAGAATTAAAAAATCATTTATCAACTAATCAAAAAATGTCAAAAACCATAACTAGAACCTATTATGAAACCATGCTTATAACCAATACATAACCAAAAAGATAACTATGATAAAACAACCATTAAAGTCAAATAATAAAAATGGAAAGTTATCATGAAATAAAAGAGGGAAATAGCTCATATTCACTTATTCAAAATCCATCCAAGTCAGGGACTTCCACATACCACCTGACCATAGATTGAGTTTAACCAAATATTTCTTTCTACAAATCACTCTCCTGCCATATTACAAGTGTGAATGTGGTAATCAAGATGAATAATTAGGTCTTATCAGATATTAAAACACCTCCACTCACATGCTTTATCGCAATCCCACCAAAATTGGTCAAGGAATCAATATGCCTAAAAAATAACATAAACCACCAATATTTACTCTAATCTTGCCAAAACTGGTCAAGGAATTCCTAGGCCCAAAACAATATTGGATGCCTGAGAGTTTCTTCACCAATACCTTTATTAATTTTCATGTCTCCACCATTAGGCTATACTGTAATCCTTCCATAATTGATCAAGGGATTCCTAGGCCTTTGGGAGTTTTCCTAAGACCACCTCAATTGGTTCCAAAGGAAAGGTTATCTGGAAATAGCAAGGAAAGGTTGAAACCACTATTGCACCTACAGAAACCCATGCCAATGACATAAAAATAACCAAATACACGCATGCATGTACCATTCATGCACCAACCAGATAGGAAATCACACATGCAACTTCTTACCTACAAGTATTCCCACTTAAGTTGCTTGACCCACCTTTTCCCTACTTTTTCCTATGCTTCCGTTGTCTTTCCCCGTCCTTCCTTTATCCAATTCTAGGGTACTCCAACAATCCCCTAAGTGTGCAAGTGTATGAGAGAATAAATAAAGAGATACAAACTAGACTGAAAAAATGTTGTGAAGTGATCCTCATAAGCCTTTTTTTCATTTAGACCTCTATTTTCTTCAGTTTACTCTATTTTTCCTTCAATTTTCTTCTCATGCAAATATGTGACATTTCATCTCCCTTTTCTCCTATTTTCCTTTATTTTAAATAAAATACTAATTACTGCCACTTGTCCTTTTCAGTGCCTTTGCCAATTCCTTTGCCAATTTTCTTAGTCATTATAAACCAAAATGAACACCCACTAGGATGTTTTTCCCAACATTCAACTTGGAATACATGTCCCATGACCTTGGTATTAATTTTCCTTTATTAATTTTATTACATGAGCATTTGACCTAGGGTTATTCAAAGATGATGATGAAAGGGAGGGGGAAAGATGGAGGGGGAGAGAGAGAAAGAGAGAGGGAGGGAGATATAGTACACAAATATGAAGGAGGGAAAGGGAAGGAATCAAAACGAGACCCACATAGACAAATAAAAATATTATATAATATTATATAATATTGAACGTTATTAACCATAGAGGGAATGGAAATAAGGCTTTTACAAAGGGTAAAAAAATTTAGATTTAGAAAGCGATTAATATTTTGGTTTGTCACTAAAATAGGTGCATTAATTTTAGTTTATATGTTGATTCCTAATATTATTTGATTGATTTCATTGGATGCATTTATTTCTCTATATTTTTTAATTTCTAAACCTATTTGATTGCTTGAACTATATGCATTGATTTCTGTGTAGATGTTGAATTTTAATCATATTTGATTGCTTGCACAAGATGCATTGATTTAAGTGTATTTTTTTTTTAATTTCTAATATTATTTTATCACTTGCATTAAATTCTTTGATTTGAATGTAGATTTTGATATCTAATCATGTTTGATTTCTCACACTAAATGCATTGATTTTAGTGTAGATGTTGAATTTTAATCCTATTTGATTGCTTGCACAAGATGCATTGATTTTAGTGTAAATTTTTATTTTTAATCCTATTTGATTGCTTGCACTAAATTCATTGATTTCAATGTAGATGCTTATATCCAACCGTATTTGATTGCTCACTCTAAATGCATTGATTTTAGTGCATATGTTGATTTATGATTTGATGTAACTAGATGTATGATGTACATTAATTTAAAAGTAATTATATTAATAGTGTGCATTGATTTCAGTGTAAGAATAAAATATCTATTGATCATGTGCATTGATTTCTATGTTATAGTAATTCAACCATAAAAAAAAAATACTTGATTTTTCACCTTAAATCAAATATTCACACTCCTAAAATGTTTTCTTCTTGAAGCTGTAAATCATTCGTGATTGACTACATTCTTATTATTCTCCTTTCTCATCATTTAACATTTTTAGTCACTTTACATTGAAATGAAGTAATATAAAATAACTATCATTAAAATTTGGGGTTTGACACTCCCTAAGTCATAATTATTGACTTGGGAGAAAATTGTAATTAATGATGGAGAGAAAGAGGGGTAAGGTACGATGTTTATTATGATAGATCAAGTGAAATATCTCAATGGTATATTATTTCAACCATCCTTTTCATATGATCGATACGAAGAGATGGTGAAACTAAAACGTGTCACAGTAGGACTAGTAGAAGAAGATAGTTTGAGATTGATGACAACGAAGACTGTTTATAATTGAATAAATTCTTATTACTCACATTTCTTACCATTCGTCACTACTACATTGTCATATTGCATTAGAATATTTTATTACATCATTTTTCATCATTCAGTTTACTAATAGTCTCTATCATCACAAAAAATAGAGGTAGCTCATAGAATTTAAAACTAAAATTACCATATTAATCTTAGAAATATTTAGCATATTTAAAATTATAAGAATAATTATCTATTCAACAAATTTTGTGTGATCGTACATGATAAAAAACTTTATAAATCCATCTTAACCCTAGATAAATCAAGTGCCGAGACAGATAAAATATCTTGAGGTGTATGTTAGTCATCAATATTTTTTTCCTTCATAGATGACTAAATTATTTCCCTAGATTTCTAGAAAAAAATTTCATGAACATTGTGACTTCTAGGAATCTCACTGCCTTCATCATCCTTAAAGATAGTTTTTCACTATTTCATCTTTCCATCATGTCTAGCATTGTTTACCAGTCCCAGAAAACCCATTAGTAGCTTATGTCACTCTTTCTGTCTATACGCTTTCGTCTTTGGCCCAAGTCCTCTATTTTTTTTTGCCTAAAAAACCCCCACTACTACCTAAGCTCACCAATCAAACAACTTTCTTTTGTATCTCGAGATACTCCCAAACAATGATGGTCTCAAACTATCTCTGTAGACTCTTTAGATAAATCAAGTACATTGGATTTTGGATCTTCAATACAACATTCTATCATAAACTCTATCTTACAATTGATAATCCCAAATTATAGGTCTCCGTCCAAAAAAAGCCAAATCCAAGAAAGCCTCCACTAGGTCACCTAGGGTTTCACAAATTCATAGGGTTGATTTGGTGCCCTACAAACTCTATTTTTCCTATATGAATAAAATGTATTCAAAGAAGAAAAGGATAGGTGATTTTGTCCAAAATGGTCAAAAAGGTCATTCAAGGAAGTCTTTTCGCCTAAAGCATGAATCTTGCAAAGGGAAAACTTCCCTTTGCTCACATTTATGCAAAAATATCAAGTGACCATCAGCCTGGCATAAGGTAAGGTAATGAAAAAATCATTACAATAAGACCATTCATAGCAAGAAGAAAGCAACAAGCATATGTTTGATGAAAATTAGGGTTTATGAATGTTTTGACCAAGAAGAAATAAATACTAAGGTTACAAAGGCAAAGGCCACCTCAACTCCTTCAAGAGCACATTGAAGACTTTTAGAAATCATGAATGAGTTTGAGAAGTTTCGGAGAACTTAGAAGAAAACACTATTTACTTTTTCCTAAGCAGCCTTAAAACCTAGGAGTTTGGGAAAGTTGACAAACAGGTCAAATGATGACACAGAACCTCCTTCATAATAGTAGAGGGTTTCAAAGGTTTCAAGTTGCCCTCTAGGGTTTGGCAAAGAGGCATTGAATCCACATCATCAAGGGTTGAAAGGATAAAGAGTATTGGTACAAAAATCACAGGGTTTCAAGGGGTTTCAAACTAATCCTCTAAGGTTTGTCCAAGAGGCACTAACTCCACCTCATCAAAAGGTGAAATTGGAGAACTATAAGGATCCAAGGAGGCATACCTAAACACCAGTACCCCACTTTATGAAAGGGACTAAAAGAGACAGTGATTAAAGGGAGAAATTGTGTAGGCACATATAAGAACAGGAGTGGCCAAGAAAAGCACAAAAATGGTTTAGAAAACTCACCTCCCTCACTCGAGATACATCATTTGCAAACTGATCAAAGGAACAAACATATAGTTGGTTTAAAGAGCAGTAAAGTCTCAAAAATGTTTTCTTTATCAAGGTACATTCTTCAAGAGATAGGTTAGTCGTAAATGACACTTCTGTAGGATTGTCAAGATAAGCTACCTACATGAAAATTGATAAAGACAAACAAACCAAACACTTTTCACCATAATGACCCACATGAAGACTCAAGGGACTACTGATGCTTGATGCTAGGGTTTTTCATACTGAGATATTGTTCACTATTTTTAAAGATAAAATAGGACAGAAGGTGAATCATAGGAAAATATGTCAAAGGATCACAAAAATCTATTGTTTTCAAGTGTCAAATATCATAAAGAAGTTTCATTTTCCAAAGTGGTTTGAGGACACATGCTTGTACTTGATGAAGGTTTTGTGAGTACAAGAAGAACACTAAGAGTCTCTGAGCAAAGAAAAGAAATATATTTTTGTCAAAATGTCACCTACAGGACCAAAAAGAGCCAAAAAGAATAGTGAGAAAAAATAAATGGAAATAAACTTTAGAAATAGGGTTTGTGTTCACAAATTTGTTTTTCAAAAGATTATAAAGCCTCATTTCCTTCTTTTTTAACCTGATTTGTCATTGCAAAAGGAGAGAAAACTGTTGGAGAAAATTTCTGAGGGATTTTGTGTAAGTTTGGAGAAACTTTTAGGCACTGCACATCGAGGCCGACGTTACACACATGTTCATCGACGATGCACACATAGGAGGCAGAGCCAGTGTTATTTAACACTACGTTGTGCACCAGTAGGGTGGTGCTACGCACCTGAGCGGGCGCTACGCACAGGCACAGGAAAAGCCCAACCTACCTCCCATCCACCTGGCGTTGCATTTTGACAAGCCAAACAAGCCCATTTCCAGCTTGAATTAACCTGGCGATGCAGTCTGATAGGCCAGCCCAACCCGACCTGAACAAGAAGTTGGGCAGGTGCTACACACAGACAATCTTTGACCCAATTTTCCCAACAAAGGCCAAAAATTTGATTTTCTGCCTGTAGTTTCCTCCATAAGGTTTAAAAAAGGTTTTTGGCTCTTTTTCCTCACTTTCCAAGTGTTCTTTTCATAATCTAGGAAGGCATTTTTTGCCCAAATATTACCAAACCCTAAGCTGCATAAAAAATCAAATATTGACCTCCTAAGGTAGGGTTTGCAAATTTTAAAGGACTGTCATAGGTGAAAAAAAATTCTTAGTGCCAGCAAAACTGCTTCTAAAAGCTGAACACACTCCTTGAATGCTAAATCTTAGCCCTCATTTGCAAAAATTTTCCCTCACATCACTCATTTTCCATCCTAGACCTAAAAACTCTCAAACAAGCTAAATCCTTCTGTGATTGACCTATCACCATGTTTGAATAAGAAATCCATACCAGCAGTGATGAAGGTGAGAGGCCTATCAAGCCAAAGCACAAGCGAGGAATGGTTAATAGGTTTGAGCCCTTGGATACCATTCAAATCACCTCCTCTCCAATAATACTTACCTATTTTCAAGATGTTGGATCTTACTAGTTTTGTGAGAATATTAAACAAGTCCAAAGCCACTCAGACTTGACTAGGTTGTTCATCCTGACTTTTCAAAATCACCAAGTCAACCTATTAGGAGTGAATTTTGAACTCTCATATGAATCCATTGCTAATGCCACAGGAATACCATACATTGGTGAGAGATGGTTGAAACAAAAGAAATTGGACTTGAGTTATTATGAGCCCTACCTCAAACCTAGTTGTCAACAAGGCTACAAGGTTGTCTTCCCTTTCTCCCACTTGCTAGAGAGGTATGTCTTATTGATGAGGTAGATTATCAAGTACTTCACCTGTGAGGGGAGGTACTCCAAGGTTTACTATTATCACATCAGGCTTCTGATGTACTTCACCAGGGTTAAATTGTTGAACCTACCATATACCTATACCAAAGAATTATCAAAATGGCTTCAGTGGTAAAGAAGAGGAGTTAGGCCCACCAAATGCAGAGCCTTTTTCACCACTTCTTGGTCAAAATGATTTCTTTACACCAGCTAGAGGAGCAAGGAATCCCTTGGGAATTTTTTATCTCACATGATGTATTTTCCAATCCCCAGGCCTTCATTCTGAAAAATTTTCCTGCCACTTCACATCCACCAACCTCCACTCCTTCACAATCTCCAAATGTGCCTTCTCCACAAGGAAATTCACCTCCTATCTCTTCACCTAATGCATAAAATGAAGGAGAGGATAGTAGCCCTAATGAGGAGAAAACATATGATGATGGAGAGGAAAAGGACAGTGGGGTAGAAACAGAGGTAGGTGAAGAAAACAATGAAGAGGAAAATAGTGCTAAAAGGACAGATGATGACAACAACAATAATGAGAAAGAAGATGATGAGGAAAGTGAAAAGGACATTGACGTAGAAACAGAGCTTAATGATACAGAAAATATTGATGAGACAAAGGATGAAAATGAACATGGCGGCCATGAAGAGAAGGACAGTGATGAATTTGAGCATGATAATGAGCCTGATGACAGTGAAAAAAGTGTTGAAAACAATGAACACAATGATCCTAAGGAAACAGAGGGAGAGGATGAAGAAATTGAAGACCAGGAAAAGACAACTGATGAGGCTGAAACAGAGGTTGAATACAAAGACATTGACCAAGATAGTCGCATAAAGGAGACTGTCAGTGATGAGCAAGAAAATAGTCATGAAAATTATCACATCTGTCATGACTGTCAGGACACAAACCAGCCTCTAAATTACCAATAAATCCAAAGTGATAGTGCAGAAAGTGATAGAGAATAAGACCTCAATGAAGGATAGAGCCAAAATGAGGCAAGGGTTGTTGTGTAACCAGCTCCAAAAATAGAAGAAAAAGATATCAATGCCTTAGAAATAAGCCACTTCGAGGGGGAAACCTCCAATACATTACATAAATGAACAATTCTTGGATGATACAATTTACAAAACCTCCTTTCTATATATAGGAGTCCATGGGGCCATAATGTAATCCTAGTGGGCCATAATGTAATCCTAGCCGACCTAACAATAATAATTTAAGGGCAAAATAATAACAAAATGGGGGTTACAAGGGTACAATAATAACAATAAGGGGGTTACACTAACAACAATAAGGGACTATACTAGTAATATAGGGACCTAACATGCCCCTCTCCTTCAAAAAAAGTGTTGTTCTCAACGCTTGAGTAGCTCTGGGTGATTTTGTATAAAATTCTCATCCTCCAATGTAGAATCTTCAGTGGGTAAGTTCTTCCACTTGATGAGATACTCTGAAATTGATCGATTCCGTAGTTGTCGAGTTCTTGTTTCCATGACCTCTTCTGGTTCCAATATGATTTTTCCTTCCTCATCAAGTTCTGGCAATATTGTTTGAACTGGAAGATTTTCACTTATAACCTTCTTTAAGCACGAAACATGGAAAACTGGATGTACTCGCGAAGAAGCAGGAAGCTCCAATTTGCATGCCATAGTACCAATATTTTGCAACACTTTGTAAGGACCATAGTACTTTGGCGATAATTTATTATCCTTCTTAGCCTTCTTGAGGGACATTTGTTTATATGGTTGTAGCCATAAAAATACCCAATCTCCTACATCAGAACTTCTCTCGCTGCGATGTTGATCTGCCTGTTGTTTCATTCGATTTTGTGCCAAATTCAGGTTATCCTTTAAGAGTTGGAGAACTTCTTGTTGATGCTCGATGTGATCTTCCATTGCTTGAACCTTCGAATTTTCCCTTAAAGATGATGTGATTGATGGTGGATGATATCCATAAAGTGCCATAAATGGGGTCATTTTTGCTGTAGTATGGAAGGAAGTGTTATACCACCATTCAGCAAGAGGTAACCACTTGACCCATTGTGTTTGTTTATCAGATACAAAACAATGAAGATATCCTTCCAAACATCTATTTACTATCTCATTTTGACCATCATATTGAGGATGATAAGATGGGCTATGAGCTAATTGAGTACCCAAACAAGAAAATAACTCCGTCCAAAAATTTCCAGTAAAAATGGGATCTCTGTCGCTCACAATAACCCTTGGGCTTCCATGTAGCTTTTGAATTCTATCCATAAATGTAGTAGCAACTGTACTTGCTTTAAATGGTTGAGATAATGCACAAAAGTGTGCATACTTGGTAAGTCTATCAACTACCACCATGATGACATTCTTTCCTTCGGACTTAGGTAAACCTGTGATAAAATCCATTGAAATCTCCTCCCAACGTTGACTTGGAATGGATAAAGGTTGTAGAAGTCACGGGGTCTTAATTGTCTCCACTTTATTTTGCTGGCAAACCAAACATTCCGCCACAAAATTTTGAATATCAGATTTAAGGCCATCCCAAAAAAATTCTTTCTTCACCCTGTGGTAAGTTTTTAAAAATCCTGAGTGTCCTCCTAAAGGAGAAGTGTGCAATTCCAGAAGAATCTTTTGTTTTAGTTAGGAATTCTTACAAATATATAAGCAATCTTTGTACCATAAGGAATCATTTTTCCAACTAAATGTATCAGATGTACTAGGATCTTGCTGCAACTTTTGAATGAGTGTCCATACATCTTTGTCCTTCTTCCATTCATCTCTTGCTTCGGTTATCCAATCGGGTTGGATAATAGAAATGGCACAAAGCAATGCTTCCACCTCTTCATTCTTTCTTGAGAGTGCATCTGCAACAACATTAAGATTTCCTTTTTTGTAGATTATTTCAAAGTCATAACCCAACATATTTGTGACCCATTTTTGCTACTCTTCTGAAGATAGTCTTTGTTCCAAAAAGTGTTTAAGACTATCATGATCAGTTTTTACCTTGAACTGTCTTCCCATTAGGTAAGTTCGCCATTTCTTTAGTGCATGCAGTATTGCTAACATTTCCTTCTCATAAATAGGTTTCTGTAAATACTTTCCTTTGATTGGACGACTTTCAAAAGCAATGGGTCTTCCTTCCTGCATTAAAACTGCACCAATTCCATTTTCTGAGGCATCACATTCCACAATAAAGGTTTTTGTGAAGTCTGGTGTAGCTAAGACCGGTGCTAGGCACATTGCCTCTTTAAGACGTTCAAAGGCCTTAGTTGCTTCAGGAGTCCATGAAAATGCATCATTCTTCAATAATGTTGTTAGAGGTGCTGCTATTCTCCCATAATTCTTAACAAACTTGCGATAATACCCTGTTAACCCGAGAAATCCTCGCAACTGCTTTATGGTTGTGGGGACTTTCCATTCCTTAATGGCTTTAATTTTGTTACGGTCTACTTTAACACCCTCGTGAGATACAATATGACCCAGATATTCCACCTCTTGTACTCCAAAGAAACATTTGGATGTTTTTGCATATAATTGTTTCTCTTACAACAGTTTGAGCACCCTGTCAACATGTTCAACATGATCCTTCCAAGACCTGTTGTAGATTAGTATATCATCAAAAAATACTAGCACAAATTTTCTGAGGAAGGGTTTGAAAATGGAATTCATCAACCCTTGAAATGTAGAAGGTGCATTGGTAAGGCCAAAAGGCATGACCAAAAATTCATAATGACCCTCATGAGTTCAAAATGTTGTTTTTGGAATATATTCAGTCTTCATTCTAATTTGATGATATCCTGAATGAAGACCCAACTTGGTAAAATAAATTGCTCCATGTAATTCATCCAATAATTCATAAATCACAGGAATGGGAAATTTGTCTTTAATGGTGAGCTTATTTAGCTCCCTATAATCCAGACACATTCGCCATGATCCATCCTTCTTGTATACCAATACTACAGGAGCAGAGAAAGAACTTTGACTAGGTTGAATTATACCTGCCTCTAACATTTCTACAATCATACGTTCAATTTCGCTCTTTTGGAGGTAAGGATATCTATAAAGCCTGATGTTTGGAGGAACAATTCCTGGAATCAATTGAATAGCATGATCATGATCACGAATAGGTGGGAGTTCTTTGGGAGTTTCAAACACCTTGGAATGATTGTCCAAGACTTGTTGGAGATCTGCCAAAATAGATGATTTTGATGTCCGAATGTCTAGTGAGCATAATTGTGCAATTACGCCTCGTTGTTCTTTATTTAGAAGCTTTGTCATGACATTAGAGCTTATTATCCTTCCCGGCTTCCCCTCAATACCCCATAATTTGACTTCCTTTCCTTCTGAAAAAAATTTCTAGAAAAGTTCTTGAAAATTAAAAGCTACCGTCCCCAAAGATTGTAACCATTGCACTCCTAGTACAACATCAACACCTTCCATAGGAATGGAAAGCATTGGACTAGTCAACACATATTCCCCCATGGTTAGCTTGATATTATGGCATTTTCCAGAGAAATTTATAGTTCCTCCATTTGCAACCATCACTTGACATTCTGGTGCTGGTTATAGGAAACAATTTAATTCCTTGGCTACCTTACAATGAATAAAATTATGGGTGCTACCTGAATCAATCAACACTATTACCTTTTTCTTCTTGATTTGTCCTACTATCTTGAGAGTTTGAGGAGTGGTAATTCCTGCCAGTGCATTACACGATATGGTCGGATTCATTTCTTCCTCTTCTAGGGCTGGTTTCTGGTGTATATCCTCTTCTTGTTCATTTTCTTCTTCCTCTTCACAATCTATGTAAAATAATTTCTTCTCAGCACACTTATGACCTTTAGTGTATTTGCTATCACAACTGTAGCAAAGCCCTTTTTTCTCTTTTTTCTTCCAATTGTTGTGGTGTCAACCTTGTAGGTTGTGGAAATCTAGGCGTAGCAACACTTCCTTCTTTATAGAATTGAGTGGTAGGCTTCCTTGTTGCCATAATTTTACATTCAACTTTTCTTGCCAACCTGAATGCCTTCTCCAATGAATCGGGTTCCAAAACGCGAACTTCATGTTGGATGTTATCCTTTAAAGTGCCTATGAAGAGATCAATCCTGTGTTCCTCTGGAATATCAGTTACCCTTATATTCAATTTTTGGAAGTCCTCAATGTGCTGCCCCACTAAACCCTTTTGTTTGAGATTTATCAATTGGCTAAAGAAGGTGTTGCTCTTTGTATCCTCATAATGTGCTATCATTTCCTCGTAAAAATTGACCAAGTGACAATTTTTTTACGGGAGCAAAGCCATTGATACCATACAAATGTATTTTGTTCTAAATGTAAAGTTGCAATGCGTACCTTTTGTGTGTTTTGTACGTTATGGAGATCGAAATATTGCTCCATCTGTAGTATCCATGTTACAGGATCCTTTCCATCAAACTTCCTCATATCCATCTTTGGAATATGGTGGTTCTTCCCGCCAACATTAGAGTTTATGAAATCACAATTAAAATTTATTTTTTTCTCATCATGAGTTTCTTCTACTATATTTTCACCATTAGGAAACCTTTCTTGTATCAACTTTGTCAAACCTTCCATGTCTTCTTTTAGAAAATTCTTCATGTTTTCCATTTTCTCATCGATCTTAGCTTCCATGTCATCCATCTTAGATTCCATGCCAGCCTCCATGCCATCCATCTTAGCTTCCAGACCATCCATCTTAGCTTGCACGCCATCCATCTTAGCTTCCATGCCTTTCTTCAAACCGTCCATCTTCACTTCCACACCATCCATCTTAGCTTCCATGCATTTCTTCAAAAATTCCATTTCATTTTTTGTTGCTCTTTGCGAGAGTGAAATTTGTTGCACTTGATCTTGTAATTTTGATAGATCATGTTGCAATTATTCATCTTCATGAGTCATGGTAGAGCCTTCTGAAGGCTTAATGAGTGTTGAATTCTTTTTAGGCACCATTTTAGAATCCAATATTGATACCTTTTACTTGATTTGAGGAGCTCGATATTGAAATTGAATTATATCTGTAATTGAAAATCTTCAATATCTGAATTTCATCCCTATAGTAGCCCTCTGAAGCTTCTTTCAAATGCCACAGTTCTGATCCAATTTCGATTCCCCAAGACAAAGTTGTGTCCAATCTCCCACAATGACCTAATTATGGACTGGTTCATTAAAGCAAACTTGTAGGACTTGTCACGTGTCGCTGTTTTTTCCTTTGTATCTGAAATTGATAGAAAATAAACTACAGTCTGTGTGATTGTGACCACATTTTATGGCACTCAAATCCACTACCTAGAGAGAGAGTTATTGAACTTTTCCCACGATCACCTCTTTGCAATGAAATTCAGGAGCCTGAAAAAGCACTACCTTCCACAGATCATATCTCCAAAAATATTGCGAACCAAGCTCTGAAATTATCTTAAGAATTTCCTCAGGATTTTATCTTCGCACCCTAAAAAATTTAGCTTCTGAAACTTCGTAGAAAAAAAGTTATAGAGAAAATGCCATGATGACCTGTTTGGTGCAGCGAAACCCTAGAATCCCAAGCTCTGATACCAAATGTTGTGTAACCAGCTCCAAAAATAGAAGAAAAATATATCAACACCTTAGAAATAAGCCACTTCGAGGGGGAAACCTCCAATACATTACATAAATGAACAATTCTTGGATGATACAATTTACAAAACCTCCTTTCTATATATAGGAGTCCATGGGGCCATAATGTAATCCTAGTGGGCCACAATGTAATCCTAGCCGACCTAACAATAATAATTTAAGGGCACAATAATAACAAAATGTGGGTTACAAGGGTGCAATAATAAAAATAAGGGGGTTACACTAGCAACAATAAGGGACTATAATAGTAATATAGGGACCTAACAAGGGTCAAGGGTGGTGGTTTGTTTTAAAGCCAATATGGTAATGAAGAAAATAGTAAGGAAAGCAAGGATGATGATGAGGTTAAAGGTCAAGAAATCAGTGACCCAATGGAGCATCAAGTGACTCATGAAAGCCATGACAAATATGAAAAGGCTTGTTACTTCATCAAGGATCAAGTCACCCTCATCACTCCTCTCACATGCACCTACCACAGAGGCAAAAGAGATGTGTTTCTTGCCTCAAAAAGGCAAGGGGCCATCTGTCCTCCAACTATCAAGAACAAAGAGAAAGGCAAGGAAAGGATGGAAAACGGTAATCAACTGGTCAAGGTAAGGAGAATAAAAAGGATCAAGAGGACTTCTCAAGGGCTTCAATTCATTGATTTAGACAGTGACAATGAGGACAAGGAGATGAACACAAGGTTGCTTCTCTTGGAGAAAGATGCACAACTTCAAGAGTGGGAAAGAGATTTTGAGATGGCACAATGTTTCATCCACTATTACAAAGAGAAGCATAAGCATTTCAAGGAGGTTAAGGGAGGCCTTTCCCTACAAAATAAAATGACAAATAATTATGCAATGAAGAACATGTTTGTTTGTGCCAAACTGAGGAAGGCCCTCATGGATATTGAAGACCTAAAAAGATCCAAAGTGAAGGAAATACTTGGAATTTTGGCTGAGGCCTCTCAAAAAGTGTCCAAGACCTCTTTAGGGAGCTCTCCACAAATTTTGAGGCAAATTGGACAACTTTTTGTTTTTTCAAAATTTTGACCCCTCTGTGCACAACACCCTAGGCACTACTTACAAAATTGTTGCATCATCAGCTCTCAAATTTTACATTTTTGGATTTCTCACATCCCCATCAGTTTTCTCACCAATTTTCAGATCATTTCAAGCATTTTCACCCCCAAAAAAGGTCAACAAACATAAACAATTTGACCTTTCTGCCTCATTTTCAGACCAGGCACTGCACATAGCGTTGTGTTGGGTTATTTTATTTTTGGATAGGTAAATGGCATGCACTCAACACAACTAAAGAATTTCTATAAGGTAGACTCATCAGGCTTTCCAACAGGCCATCACGGAGCAAAATCCGGTGTCCCTAATGGTTCCAAAACTTAGCTGCAAGAGACCCTATTTTCTGCTGAAGTGGCACTACGCATAGAGGCTATCTAGTGTGTTTTGGACCAAAAGTCAACAAAACACACTCATTTATTGCAAATAGTTATTTTAGAATGTATTTCTTGGGATATTATGTGCCTTGGGCCTTGCATGGTCTCTTGGCCATAAATGATATTTATGACTATATTTGACATTTTCCTACCACATTCAGGGTTTTAGTCCTCATTTCCTCCATAAATAGAGCATGAGGGCCCTATGTATTTTTTTGGCATTTGATGAGCTCGAAGAGCAATATACATGGTTTCATGAGCTTGGAGAAGAAAATGGTTTTGTGAAGTGGATGAATGGCTTGTTTGGTGATGTCTTCCTAATTTGTCTATTGTTTCCTTTGTTATCATTATGTTTCATGTTTCTTGGCTACTATTAAATAGAAAAGTATAGGTTGAGACACGTTCTTTGAGGCACCTCGGTCCTCCTATTTGTTATAGCTTTTATGTTTTCTCTTTTCGCCATCTTAAGGAATCCTTGAGTGCTCCTTAGGTCCACCAAAAATTGTTTTTGTTTCATGTATGGTTAGTATGCTAGCTTACAAGTATGATTTATGGTATGCCCTACTTATTTGAAGTTTTCAAAACCCTATCTTGAAGCCTTTCTATGAAATATTGATTGTTAGGTTAAGGAAAAGAGGTCTCATTTGACTTTGCCCTTTTTTCCATGCTTACAAAATTGTTTCAAAGTTCCCAATAACTTGATATATGTTGTTTAGGAGTTCCCTCTCCATAAATTGAGTTATTTGTATTGTCTTATGTGTTTTCGCAAAATCTGAAGATGAATTTCTAAAGTTAGAAGCTCTTATGCTCTCTATGATTCACTGGAATGTTTCTCTTGGATGTCTATTAATCTAGAGTATTGTTTATTGAGCTTAATGGTTTGCCCTACCTCATGTATTGTAACTTTTAAACTATATATGTTTAATTCCTCTTAGTCTTTCCCAAACTTAATGTTCACCTTAAGGATCCATTGACCTTGCCAAATCGGCCATGCAACGCACTCTGTTTCATCATTTAGACACTCTTGACTTTCACTTGACTCCATAGCCCAATGGCCTTGACATACTATCACTCCACCTATTTCATTTGACCATCTTTCCCCAGCCAAAACAATAAACCAACCCTACACCTAATAATTAGCCTAAAATCAAAACCCTAGAACAAAAAGAACACATCCTTTGCACCCAATAGAGAGATCCCTCTCTGAGTCCAGGAAGGCTAGGTCCTCGAAATCCAAAGCTTGGTTCCATGTTACCCTATCATTTGGTCTGCCAATCTACCAAATCATGGGACACTAACATTCTGGCAATCACGGTGGGACCTTCTAAGTTAGTGGTAATCTAAATATTGCTTAGAACTCTAGAATTCCTTGACTAAAAGTATCTAGTGATCATTTTTCCACCTCATCGCCACAATAACATTATGGCGATCATGGTGTGACATTCTGAGTATATATATGCTTAGAAAACTCCTATACACTCATTTGAACCTTCTATTGAACTTATAAAATTGATTGATAGTATCTCGTAGCTCATTTGCTACATCATCACCACCCTAACATAATGGTGATAATGATGGACCTTCTGAGTTAGTGACAAACAAAGTAGCCCTTAGGAATTTAGATACCCTCATCAAATCATTAAGAACACACACTATCAGCCAAAGAGTAGACTCTATTTGTTTTATCATCCTAGCAAAATGATGACTCAGTTATAGGACACTCTCACAAACTTCAAGAAACTCATAAAACCCGAAAACTCCCTTATATTGGTTTTTTGTTAATTATTGGTGGTGGACCATAAACATAAATCCTTAAAACAATAAAAAATATCCACCTGGAAACTCCACTAGCCTCCAATAGGCCTATTACTTCATTAGCACTCATTTGACTTCCTAGATTTATTTCACACCAACCCTAAGAATCTTATGAACCCATTCATATACTGTAATAAGTACCAAGCATTAAGAGAGGTCGACCTTAAGAAACAAATACTAAAACTCTTAGCCTCTCTGAATTTTGAAATTTGAAATCTGGCTTCACAAAAGATCAGTACCAGATCTCATCCGGATCCAAACCCTCCCAACATAGTTGATGACCCAGAGAATATTTTGTGGGAAAAAAATAGATATGGAGACTTAACCATTGTTAGGATCATCCCTAGAACAATTTTTGTACCTAAAAATATCATAGCTTTGCAAGATCCCCAGTTTGACTTGCACCATACCAGGAACCTCTTTAGAAATAGGTATCAAACTGATATGAACCAAACTAACCTTGAACCCTTAGATTTGCACCAGAGTTTGAGTAGAGAAGCCTCTCCATCCACAACTCCTAACTTTCATCTTGTCCATCACTTCAAATCTTTCCATACCAAGTCTTCTCAAAATTAGTTTGTTGGTCCAAGTACTTCCACCACACCCATCCATACCAACATTGTGCAAACCACTCCACTTCATCCTACACCCCCTATCACAAACCCGCCTCTTGTAAATCCTCCATTAGCTCTGATCATGGCAGCATGGTATGCACCTTTGGTCCCTAATACCTCTTCAAAATGACTATAAATCTAAGATCCCTCATTTCACCAGGGTTGAATCCATCACTGCCCAACAACATGTAGATAGAATCAATGATGATTTTGATTACATGGAGATAGAGGAAGAAACCATTAAGATGAAAATATTTGCACAAATCCTAGGAGGAGAGGCCAAGATATGGTTCAAAGCATTAAATCATAATTCAATAAATGACCTCCCTTCCCTCTACCAAAATTTTATAAACAAATGGGAAATCAAGAAAAACACCCTCCAAATCATGTCTGAATACAACAACCTTAAAAGGAATGTAGGAGAAATTGTGCAAGAATATTGCACCAAGTTTAACAGTGTGCATAACACTCTCCCACCTCACATGAAACCCCCACAAGGCCTAGCACTGGTGAAATTCCCTGAAGGTTTTGACCCAGACATGACTTTCCAATTAAGAGAAAGAGACCCTGAAACCTTAGAAGAAATGCAAAAAGCATCAATTAGTGCGAAGGTAAACTTAATTGAGAAAAGAGCTAGGTCGAAATCAGAGAAGAGCATAACCTATTATCACAAAATAAGACCTGATAGGATGCTCATCAAACCAATCTTGTGCAAATATTTCAAACCAATTTTTTGGTTGAGGCTTAGCCTCCTCAACCTGAGAGGGCTCTCTCAAGGGTTTATGGTTTTTGATAAATATGTAGATGGCTAACTCTATATTAGATAAAAATAGATAAATGATGTAAAATGGTTGTAAATCACATTATCAAGTGTTCATTGGGCTTATGGAGTCATGATAGCTTCAGAAAAATCAAGATAATCTACCTAGCATGGAAGTCAAGGCATATCAGAGTTCAAGTCAAGGAAAAAACATGTAGAACAACGAAACACACAATCAACTTGTTTATGAAGGAATTCAAAGCATCATTGATGAATTCTGAGTAACATAATCAAACACCAATGCAATAAAATATTGGAAAAATGTCATTAGAACAAGAACATACAAGAAACTCCTTATGAATCTTGAGTTGTCAAAGTAGAAATTCTCTATTAGGCTGAAAACAGTCACTTACATAAAACAGAGTATTTTTGCTAAAAAATCTCCAACCCTTTCTACTTCGACTTCTTGATATTTTATAGATCCTTTACATCATGAGATAAGCTTTTCCATAACTAGATACATCGAATTCCCATGCTTTGACACCTATTCTAACTATAAAACATGGTATTTATTACAAATACAGTTTTAAATCTAACATAGAGTCCTATTACAAATAGAATTAGAACTCTTTTGGTTCTACTCAAAACAACCTTATCTAAACTTAAATACATCATTTTCCACCTATCATTCCAATCATTAAAATTCTTATGATGAGTTTCATCTTATTATAACCATAATGTTGATGATGTTAATTTCCTGTAATCTAGGAAACATCTCCCCTGTTTTTAGGCTTAGGATCCCTTTCGTTTCTTGAGATACTATGAACACTTCCAACTAATAACTTTGATGCTAATTGATGTTGGAAACATGATTGACATATATCCCAAGTCATCCCTTCATGCCAGTTGTGAAAAACCACCTTGAATTTCTCAAAACCATGAAAACAGACTTGCACTATGAAAATAGCACAGTTTCGTAGCACAGTCTTTTTTACCATTTTCCTTCAAAATTTAACTTATTTTCCTTCAGATTTACTTTTATATTCACTCGATATATCTCCCTTAGGAATTTAAAATCAAAATTCTTCATCTTCCCTCCAAAATTTGATAAGAAAAAGGGTGAAAAAGATGCTACAGTAGTTTCGTAGTGCTTTTCACCCCTTTTGCACTACAGGCGCTAAAAAACTACTGTGTATGCATTTTTAACTGGATTTTCACAAAATTTAAAAAAAAAAGGGTACCATAGATCCATCAAATAATTGGCTTCATCAAAATCATCAGACATTTGAACTAAGAACACAATCTTCACAAAATTTGATCCTCATTTCCCATTTAGAGTTTGTTTTGAATTTGTTATTTTGTACCTCTGCTCTTTAGTTCATCTTGAGATTGTTTTAACTGTAGCTCCCAATCCTTCACTTGGATTCTTAGATTCCTGTTACTTTATCTCAAATGAGTTTTGATCACTCTAACAAACCTTGCTTCTTTAATATCTGGAACTGTCCATGTAAAGAACTGTTGGGCACTGCTTGGAATATCTGACCTAGCAACTGTTTGACCTACCCAAATAGCCTTCAACCTATTAGATTCTATCTTTTCAATGCTGTGTTGTCTTTCCCTCTTTCTCATCATTTCCATTTCTTTATTTTCTAGCCTCAACCTTTTTCCAGCATTTGACACTCTGACATGTGTTCTTTTCCCTTCTCTACCTTGTTGACTGCATCCTCTACTATGGGAGATGAGAGATTAATCATCTTTTCAGGGTATTTGTCTGCTTCAATAGTTATTTGGGTATATTTACTGCTTTCTTGGAGTTTCCTTTCATGTCTTTTTATAGGTTTTCTAGCTTGAAAAGAAAAATCTGCATTCTCACCTTCAAAATCCAATTTCTTTGCTGATTTGATTTTTCTCTGTATAGGTTCATTCACTTCAAAGAAATATGCCAACACAATCAGTGATTCTTCTATGTCAATTGCATGTAGTATATCATCCAAGTTTCCTTTCATCATTGGACTATCCTCTGCCATTGAAACAACTTCTTTTCCCTTTGATGCTGATACTTGACTTCTTGTCTTTCTCTGACTCTGCTGCTTACTGGCCGCCTATTTTCGTCTTGTATCTTTGACCTTTTCTACTTTATGTTTTGCAGGTGATGGGGTTTTTGCAACAAGCACTGATGCTTTTTCAATTCTATCTTCAACTTTTTTCCTTGGTTTCCACTTCACAAACCTCTTAGCTTTGGTAACCACTAGCTAACTGGATTCTACTACTGGTGGTGAAGGATTTCCCTTGATCTTGGGGTTTCTAGCTGGGGTTAGGGCTTCCATTTCAAATCCAATCATAAATAAAAAGGAAGAACAATCTCTGTTTATTTTCTGTAGCTCATTTAAAACTGGTAACTTACTCAAACCATGATGAAACAAAGATGTTTCACAATCATCAGATTTATCTTGGACATTATTGGCCATTTTGGAAAGGCTTCTATGTAAATAAAATGGTAAATCTAATGATATCATTCTTGTGAAATGCAACAATAGTTTAAAATGATAATTTTAGACTTTATGGTACCTGCCTTCACATGTGAAATATCTTTGGATGTTGAATATCAGCTTTGCATAGTTATCCTTGATACAACTCCTGGGTATTGTATTACTCAAATCCATATCTACAAATTCAGGTTTCATAAAATATTTGCATGTCTCCATGTCAAACCTAAAACCTTTAAACCAATATTTCTGTCCCCTTGGTATCTCTGTCATATCAGCTATGATCTCAGGTGTCACTAGCATGTTTATCATTCCAACTTTAGTAATGGTTCCACTAAAATGTAGAGCAAACTCTTTGGACACTTGATTGTGAAAATACTGTAGCTTTTCACAAAATTTGAGACATCCATCCTTGCTAAAATCCTCCATTACCATTTGATCCTCCATAAAAACATTTGCATTCTCAAGTTCATATCTTAAAAAATGTCCCCCTCTATGGATCTTCTTTTTGTCTTCCATATTCCCTATAGAAAACCTATTGGTTTCTTAGAACCCTCAAAAGCAGCCTCTCTTGATTTGATGAATCAGCCTCACTTGATTTGATGAGGGTTTTCTTTGGATAGAACAACCATAAACTTATCCTCACTATTTCAGAGATTGGATAACATATGTGAAGGTGAATGAAACAAGAATGACTCAATTAGGCAAAAAATTCAAATTAGGGATGTCACTTCATGACCAAATGATATTTAATTGATACCTTATCATGAATATGATGACTGTAGGACAAGTGGGTACAAAAAATCTGTTAACTAACTGACTCACCATACTTCTATCATGTCGTTCCCCAACTGAAACTGACAAATCTTGGCTTATTTGACATGATTGCTATGAAATTGCGCTTTCTCAGTGCTCACAGTGTAAATTTTTCAATTTGCGCTACGAAAGTAGCAAAGCTTTTGTAGCACAAAACTCATTTTTTGAACTAACGACGCTATGAAACTATGGATTTGTAGCTAATTGCAGAAAATCAACCTAAAACCTACTTAGATGTCCCTTAAATGAAAAATGTGAATTTTTTAACTATGGAATGAACCTAAAAAGACTTTTTTTTTAGTTTTGATTGTAAAAACTACCCTCCAAAACTATGACATACCCTTGACCATATTAAAAATGAATTCAAAACTATTTAGATTTATGATCAAAAAATATTTGACATGCCATGTTTAATTTATTTTTTTATAGTGATAACATAACCTATAAGGATGAAACTATGCCCTCAACCTCCTCCTTTGATTCTAAGTTAGACAGCCTAATGTGGATTATGGAGAGAATGATAGAGGAGATAAACTTAAATGAAAGGACACCTCCTAGAGACAATCAAAACAATTCCCAAAACTGAAACAGAACTCAAAACTTCAGAAGAGATACCCCCCAAATCAAACAAAGGGAAAATGACCAACAAATCAAACCTCCCTTTCAAAAAAACTGTGTATATGAGGAAGAAGGAGAAATTATACAACCTGATGAAAACCATATAAATCTAATAGCTTCTGATAATGAAGAATATTTTTTTCTCACTGAAGAAGAACAAGGCTTCTTTTCCTTAGATCAAACTAACAAAAAATATGAGGATTCTGAAGACTACTGCTTGGGGTTTCAAAATGCCATCATGGAAATCCATAAGTAGTATGATCTTAGGAGCAAAAAATATCTAGATTCAGCCAAGAAAGACGAAATAGATGTTGTTGTTCGGAAAGTGCCTGAAACCACCTCTAAGAAAACAACATAAAATGTTAGTTAAGAAAGCTGAAGCAAACAAAGGAAAAATCAGCCAACCAAACAATGACCTTAGATGTCCTAGTACCTCCACCGGTTACCTTGAGAAGACCATTTTGTCTAAAACTCCAAACCAAGGTAAACAAATCAAGAATGTAGAAAAGATCATGGTTGATAAAGCTGATGTTAATATGTCTAAAACATTAGTGCCTTTCAGTTTTGAGGGAGAGATTGCTAAAATAAAGATAAATATGCCCCTCACTGAGCTAGTTACTCAACCCATATATAGGTCTTAGATGTTGAAGTTTCTAAACATAGGAAATGATGCTGACACTTTACACTTGGCTGATGACACACCTGAGTTATTGTTTGGACCCAAAATAGAAGTAAAGTATCAGGAAGGAGCCATTCCCCCTTTCTATATTAGCCTAAACATACATGAAAAAATATTACAAAATTCCATGCCGGATTCTAGTGCCTCTCACAATCTCATGCCCAAAGTTGTGATGGAGATATTAGGCCTAGAAATAATTAAACCTTATAAAGACATGTACTCCTTCGATTCTAGTAGGGTCAAATGCTTTGGCCTCATCAAGGAACTTTGTGTTAACCTCGCACAAGTGCCTGCTAAGAATCTAGTCATGGACATAATAGTGGCAGATATTCCTCCCAAGTATGGCATGCTCTTATCCAGATCTTAGGGAGCCAAGCTTCAGGAGAACCTTCAACTAGATATGTCCTATGCAACCATCCCTATTTTCAATCCAACAAGGATATTATACTGAGAGTCACATATGAAGTATATGGTTAGCAGTCAGGATAGACCAGACAACACTCCTCTTTATTCTATTCACTCAGATCTTGATTCTTTCATATTTCATAATGAAGAAGATAATGATGAGAAGGTATATGAAGTTGAAACACATCAAAAAACACTACAAAAATCAAACCATTATTTACATAGAGAACTTAGTATTCATAACTATAGCAGCCTTGAACAAACACATCATGAAAAAACCAAACTTGACTTTCTACAAACTAATAATGAAACCTCAAATCCAATGGTCAATTTGACATATAGATCAAGTTGCTGAAAGGGAGGACAAACATAAAAAACACAACCCTTCCCTTTTACCTATTTAAAAATTATAATATTCCCTCACAGAACAAAAATATTAGGTGATCTAAATCAAAGAAATCTTATGTTCTTACCTTATCTAGACACCTCATTATCAGTGAGTCTTTTTCCTCCAGAAAAATTGTTGACTCTCATTGATGTTGTCATTAATCCTAAAGGGATTTCTGTTGAAACCGATATAGAGGTATACAATATAGGAAGCCTAAGGAGACCGAAGGTAATTAAATTATCCAAAACCTTTCCATTACACAAAAAAATCAAATACTTGAGGTTATGCAAGAAATTTTAGGATGATCTTGTTTATAGAAGTAAAAGCTCAAAACCTGATGACATGGACATTGTTCAAAAAAGACCTTCTTCCAACAATAACTGTGAAACATTTGGAAAAATCCTGTTACTAACAGAGAAAACCAAAGGATGCAGAATTTGTATGGACTTTAGACACTTAGGTAAACCCTCCATGGAATACAATCACCCTTTTCTCAAAATAAGTTGTCATATGCCAAAAATAGAAATTTCGAACAAGGTGGCTTTGATTGGTAGTGTTTCAGGTTTTCATGAGATTATACCACTTCAAATCAATCAACACAAAGACATTTTCAATGTTCCTTGGGATGACTACATGCTTGACCAAATTTTTCCTGGAATAAGGAAAGCTAAAGACACCTTCCAAGAGGCCATGGCTCCTGTTACCAACTTTTTTACTATGATTTACATTGATGAATTTGTCATTAGTTTTGGAGCTGATGAATATGGCTTTCTTCACCTAGACAGTTTCTTTCATAGAAACAAGGATTGGGAACAAAAATAAAAGAAGGAATGTAAAGGAGAACTTGGCACGTTTGAAAATCTTTGGCAGAAATCTTACACCATGCCCTCAAAATAGATAGCGATGTTCCTTATCTGCAATAACTGAATGAAAAAGGTTTGGTAGATGATCCTGGGGAAGACAGGGTAATCAAATATCATGGCCATTTAGAGTCTTAGTTATAATTTCTCATTCATTGTACATATCAATGTTTGATGAAAATATATTGAGAGAAATCACAAAAGAAAAAATACAAACAAAAAATGGAAAAGAGGGAAGATTTGAAAAGAGGTAAAGCCCCATACCCAAAAAATAGAACTACTAAAAGTGTGTAAGACTAGATACAACTACTAATGCATAAAGGAGTCTTCTTTCAGTCATCTAGCCTAATCATGGCCGAAACATGTTTTAAATTTAATGTTGATCAGTTAGTGAAAGATGGTGAGGTAAAATTATTCAAGCTTGACTTGTCAAAAAGATAGATTAGGTAGAAAGATACTAGTTCCGCATGCCTAAAAAATAACCAAAGAGGAAAATAGGGATGAGTAGCAAACAATGTATCCTAGCCCTAATTTTTCTAAGTTTTATTTTCTACAGAAATAACATTTGTGTGCAGCTTGTTTTCATGCCACAAACCCATGGTAAATCAAATTGTCTAATCTTGATTTAGCCACGTTTTCAATTTCATGTTTGTAGGCTAGTGAATAAATCCTGTCAAACAATTTAACCTTGAAATTTGAATAGTATAGGTAGAGAATCAAAGGATTTCATTAGCATAATCTGAGCTCTAGGAAGACATAAGGTAGAATTATATAGTTTATTTTTCTTTCAAAAAAAAAAAGATGTCAAGGTTGCTAGTCCAAATGCACCTAAAGAAGAAAAAATGTTAGGAAAGTAGGTTAGGTAGGTAGAGATGAATTTGAGCTAATCATGTCTTTTAGATTATTGAGATCATAAGCCTCAAGTAAGAATCAACAAGAGAAAGAGGTAAAAATCTACCAAATGCATGAGGAACTGGTCTTCATAAAGCCAAAAATCTGAAGTTCTGGACACCTCCTGAAAAGGAGTTGCCCTCCCCAAGTGGAGCCACTTTTAGTCATCAGTAATTTTTTCCTTCATATATGACTAAATTATCTTCCTAGATTTCTAGAAACAAATTTCATGAACATTGTGAGTTCTAGAAATCTCACTACCTTCATCATCCTTAAGGTTATTTTTTCACTATTTTAACTTTCCATCATGTTTAGCATTGCTTACTAGTCCCAGAAAACCCATTGGTAGCTTATGTCACTCTTTTGGTCTATATTCTTTCACCTTTGGCCCAATTCCTCTGTTTTTTTTTGCCTAAAAAACCCCCTACTACTACCTAAGCTCACCAATCAAATAGTTTTATTGTGTATCCCAAGATACTCCCAAACAATGATTGTCTCAAACTATCTCTCTAGACTCTTTAGATAAATCAAGTACATTGGATTTTGGATCTTCAATACATCAGTCTATCATAAAATCTATCTTATAATTTATAATCCCAAATTATAAGTCTCATTCCAAAAAAAACCAAGTCCAAGAAAGCCTCCACTAGGTCACCTAGGTTTTCACAAAGTCATAGGGTGGATTTGGTGCCCTACAAACTCTGTTTCTCTCTATGAAAAAAATGCATTAAAAGAATAAAAGGATAGGTGATTTTGTCCAAACTAATCAAAAAGGTCATTCAAGGAATTCCTTTGGCTTAAAGCATGAATCTTGCAAAGGGACAACTGCCCTTTGCTCACATTTCTGCAAAAAGATCAAGTGGCCATCAGCCTGGCATAAGGTAAGGTAATGAGAAAATCATCACAAGAAGACCATTCATAGCAAGAAGAAAGCAGCAAGCATATGTTTGATGAAAATCAGGGTTCATGACTATTTTGACCAAGCAGAAATCAATACTAAGGTTACACGGGAAAAGGCCACCTCAACTCCTTCAAGAGCACATTAAAGACTTTTAGAAATGATGAATGAGTTTGAGAAGTTTCAAAGAAATTAGAAGAAAACACTATTTACTTTTTCCTAAATAGCCCTAAGATCTAGGAGTCTGGGAAAGTTGAAAAATAGGTCAAATGATGACACAAAACCTGCTTCATAACAATAGATGGTTTCAAAGGTTTTAAGTTGACCTCTAGGGTTTGGAAAAGAGGCATTAAATCCACATCATAAAGGGTTGAAAGGATAAAGATTATTGATAAAAAAAGCAGAGGGTTTCAGGGGGTTTCAAACTAATACTCTAAGGTTTGGCCAAGAGGAACTAACTCCACCTCATCAAAAGGTAAAATTAGAAAACTAAAAGGATCCAACGAGACTGACGTAAACACTAGTACCCAACTTCACCAAAGGGACAAAAAGAGATAGTGATCAAAGGGAGAAATTGTGTAGGCACCTGCAAGGATAGAAGTGGCTAGCAAAAGCAAAAAAATGGTTTAGAAAACTCACCTCCCTCACTGGACATACATCATTTGCAAACTAATAAAAGGAACATACATATAGCTGGTTTAAAGAGCAGTAAAGCCTCCAAAATGTTTTCTTTATCAAGGTACATTCTACAAGAGATAGGTTAGCCATAAATGACACTTCTGCAGGACTGTCAAGATAAGCTACCTATAGCAAAATTGATAAAGACAAACAAACCAAAAATTTTCCACCATAATGGCCCACATGCGGACTCAAGGGACTATTGATGCTTGATGCTAAGGTTTTTCATACTGAGAGATTGTTCACTATTTTTAAAGAGAAAATAGGACAAAAGGTGAATCACAGGAAAATATGTCAAAGGATCACAAACATTTCCTGTTTGCAAGTGTCAAATATCATAAAGAAGTTTCATTTTCCAAACTGGTTTGAGGACACATGATTGTACTTGATGAAAGTTTCAAGAGTACAGGAAGAGCACTAAGAGGCTCCCAGTAAAGAAAAGAAACATATTTTTGTCAAAATGTTGCCTACAGGACCAAAAAGAGCCAAAAAACATAGTGAGAAAAAGTAAAGGCAAATAAACTTTAGAAAGAGGGTTTGAGTTCACAAATTTGTTTTTCAAAAGACTATAAAGCCTCATTTCCTTTTCTCTTAACTGTTACACCATTTTTTGGTCATCTAACCTACTATCATTAGATGGACCCAAGTACACCATGTAAGACCAATTTTACCCTAAGTAAAATTGCTTTCACTATGTCAAATAACTTAATAAACCACATTTACTAGGTTGTTTATGGTCTAAACAGGAAACCCCAAAAGGAAATATTAAAAAAATCTATATTTGTTTGATTTTCCTCATGGAATAATTAATTAAACAATAATTTAATTATTATTCCTCATCATGTTTAACCCAAAACAAAGAAATTAATTAGATAAATCTATATTTATCTTATTATTTTCTAGGAATAATTATTTAAATCTTATTTAAATAATATTCCTTGTTAAATATGACTAAATCACCCACAAATAATTAAATAAATCATTATTTATTTGATTATCATTCAAACACTTCCTTAAAATGATAAATAAATCATTTATTTATTTATTATTTACAAATAAAGGGATTTGACCCAAGTCAAATACCTTTTCCCTCCAACAAATATAATAAAATATTCCATAAAAGGTAGATCTAGATTTGGTTAATGTTATTTTAATCATGCACCAAGATCTAGAATGACCCCATATTTTGTTATAAATAGGAGGGTTTTCCCTACCATTCTTCACCTTTTGTTGCCTATTAGATCACTCTGGATCTATACACTTGGTCACATTCTACATTATTTGCTGTGTGAGCTCCCTTTGAGTTCTATCTTTGTCTGGGTTTGCTACACCGACAAGAGAGAGAGATTCTAGAGCTAAAGTGCTGAGGACTTCCAAGAACCCATCTTATTGAGGAGAATTGGATATGCCTTCTTGTTTTCCTGCCAGGTGCCCTTAATACAAAAATTCTTTCAAAAAACATTGTTCTTGTCTTGTCTATTGGATGTATGGAGCAAACCCTTAATTTTACTGCTTAATGTCTTTCTATGCATAGATCTGGTTTTTTGTAGCAGTTGTCTTGATCAACTAACTGCAGATCTGAAGATATTGGCAGCCACATTGGATGTTAGGGCTATAAGTTATGCGTAGCTAAAGTGGTATTTTTTCGTACGCTTTGAAAAAATATTCATACTAACATTAACCTCAATTTTCATTGCAAAAGGAGAGAAAATCGTTGGAGAGAATGTTTTGAGGGTTTTTGTGAATGTTTGGAGAAAATTTCAGGTGTTGCACACCAAGGTCGGTGCTACGCACATGGGCATCGGCACTGTGGACAGAGGATGTAGTGCCAGTGTTATTTAACACTGCAATGCACACCGGGGGTGCGGCGCTATGCACTTGAGTGGGCACTACACATAGGCACAAGAAAAGCCTAATGTTCCTACCATCCATCGGGCACTAAACTCTGACAGGCTCGACAGACCCATTTTCAGCATGAATTGACCTGGCATTGCGCTTCGACAAGCTAGCCTGACCCGACATGAACGTGCAGTCAAGAAGGCACTACACATAGATAGCATTTGACCCAATTTGCTCAAAAAAGGCCAAAAATTCATCTTTATGCCTCCAGTTTCCTCCACAAGGTTTAAACAAGGTTGGTGGCTATTTTCCCTCACTTTCCAAGTGTTCTTTTCATAATCTAGGAAGGCATTTTTGGCCTAAATATGAACAAACCCTAAGCTGCATAAAAAATCATATATTAACCTCATAGGGTAGGGTTTGCAAATTTGAAAGGATTTTCATAGGTGAAAAAAAACTCTCAGTGCCAGCAAGCCTACTTCTAAAAGCTGAACACACTCCTTGAATGCTACATCTTAGCCCTCATTTGCAAAAATTTTCCCTCACATCACTCATTTTCCATCCTAGACCTAAAAACTCTCAAACAAGCTAAATCCTTCTATGCTTGACCTATTACCATGTTTGAAGAAGAAATCCATACCAGTAGTGATGAAGGCCAGAGGCCTATCAAGCCAAAGCACAAGCGAGGAATGGTTAATAGGTTTGATCCGTTGGATACTATTCAAATCACCTCTTCTCCAATAATACTTACCTATTTCAAGATGTTGGATATTACCAGTTTTGTGAGAATATTAAACAAGTCCAAAGCCACTCAGACTTTACTAGGTTGTTCATCCTTAGTTTTCAAAATCACCAAGTCAACCTAGCAGGAGTGAATTTTGAACTCTCATATGAATCCATTGCTAAAGCCACAGGAATACCAGACATTGGTGAGAGATGGTTTAAACAAAAGAAATTGGACTTGAGTTATTATGAGCCCTACCTCAAACCTAGATGTCAACAAGGTTGTCTTCCCTTTCTCCCACCTGCTAGAGAGGTATGCGTTACTGATGAGGTAGATTATCAAGTACTTCACCTGTGAGGGGAGGTACTCCAAGTTTTACTCTTATCACATCAGGCTTTTGATGCACTTCACCAGGGTTAAATTGTTGAACCTACCATACTGCCTATACGGGAGCATTGACAAAATGGCTTCAGTGGTTAAGAAGAGGAGTTATTCCCACCAAATGCAAAGCCTTTTTCACCACTCCTTGGTCAAAATCATTGTTTTACACTAGCTGGAGGAGCAAGGAATCCCTTGGGAAGTTTTTATCTCACATGATGTATTTTCCAATCCCCAAGCCTTCATTCCAAAAAAATTTCCTGCCACTTCACATCCACCTACCTCCACCCCTTCACCATATCCACATGTGCCTTCTCCACAAGGAAACTCACATCCTATCTCTTCAACTAATTCATCAAATGAAGGATATGACAATAGCCCTAATGAGGAGAAAACTGATGATTATGGAGAGGAAAAGGATAGTGAGGTAGAAATAGAGGTAGATGAAGAAAACAATGAAGAGGACAACAGTTCTAAAGGGACAGATGATGCCAACAGAAATAATGAGAAAGAAGATGATGAGGAAAGTGAAAAGGATAGTGAGGTACAAACAGAGCCTAATGATATAGAAAATATTGATGACATCGAGGAGGAAAGTTAACATGGCAGCCATGAAGAGAAAGACAATGATGAATTTGAGCATGACAGTGAAAAAAGTGTTGAAAACAATGAAGAAAATAATCTTGAAGAAATAGAGGGAGAGGATGAAGAAATTGAAGACCAAGAAAAGACAACTGATGAGGCTAAAACAGAGTTTGAAGATAGAGACATTGACCAAGACAGTGGCACAAAGAAGACAGTTAGTGATGAGCAGGAAAATAGTCATGAAAGTCATCACAGCTATCATGACTGTCGTGACACAAATCAACCTCTAAATGACCAAGAAACCCAAAGTGACAGTGCAGAAAGTGATAGAGAAGAAGACCTCAGTGAAGGATAGAGCCAAAATGAGGCAAGTGACGAGGGTAGTGGTCAGTTTGAAAGCCAAGATGACATTGAAAAAAATAGTGAGGAAATCAAGGATGATGATGAGGTTAAAGGTCAAGAAATCAATGACCCAATGGAGCATCAAGTGATTCATGAAAGCGATGAAAAATTTGAAAAGGATTTTCACTTCATCAAGGATCAAGGCACCCTCATCACTCCTCTCACATGCACCTACCAAAGAGGCAAAAGAGATGTGTTTGCTACCTCAAAAAGGAAAAGGGTCATCTCTCCTCCAGCTATTAAGCACAAAGACAAAGACAAGTAAAATATGGACAAAGGTGAGCAACAGGTCAAGGTAAGGAGAAGCAAAAGGATCAAGAGGAATTCTTAAGGGCCGCAATTCATTGATTTAGATAATTACAATGAGGACAAGGAGATGAACACAAGGTTTCTTCTCTTGGAAAAATATGCACAACTTTAGGAGTAGGAAGGAGACCTTGAGATGGCTCAACGTTTCATCCACTATTACAAAGAGGATCATAAGCATTTCAAGGAGGTGAATAGAGGCCTTGCCCTACAAAAGAAAATGACAAAGCATTATGCAAGGAAGAACATGCTTGCTTGTGCCAAACTAAGGAAGGCCTCATGGAGCTTGAAGAACTAAAAAGAGAAAAAGTGCAAGAAAACCTTAGAATTTTGGCCGAGGCTTCTCAATAGGTGTCTAAGACCTCTTGAGGGACCTCTCCATAAATTTCGAGGCAAATTGGACAACGTTTTTTATTTTTATTTTAAATTTTGACCCCTCTGTGCACAAAACCCTAGGTGCTGCGCACAAAATTGGTGCATCCTCAGCCCTCAAAGTTTACATTTTTTTATTTCTCACATCACCAGCAGTCTGCTCACCAATTTTGAGATCATTTGGAGCATTTTTACCCCCTCAAAAAATCAAAAAACATCAAAAATTTGACCTTTCTGCCTCATTTTCAGACCAGGCGTTGCGCACAGAGAATTGTTGGGAGATTTTAAATTTAGATAGGTAAATGGAATCCAATCATCAAAAATCAATATTTTTTGTAAATTAGACTCATTAGGCTTTCCAATGGGCCATCACGGAGCCAAATATGGTGTCGGGAAGGGGTCCAAAATCAGCTGCAAGAGACCTTATTTTCTGCTAAAGTGGTGCTACGCATAAAGGCTAATTTATTGCAAATACACACTCATTTATTGAAAATAGATATTTCTGAGTTTTTTTATGAAGCTTAATCTAGAATTAGGTGCAAATAGTTATTTGAGCCTTTATTTCTTGGGATATTATGTGCGTTGGGATTTGCATGGTCTCTTTGCCATAAATGATATTTATGACTATATTTGACATTTTCCTACCACATTTAGGGTTTTAGTCCTCATTTTCTCCATAAATAGAGCATGAGTCCCCTATGTATTTTGTTGGAATTTGATGAGCTTGGAGAAGAAATCATTTTTGTGAAGTGGATGAATGGCTTGTTTGGCTTGATGATGGAGAAGCTTATTTGCAGGATTCCATAGCTTGGTAAATGGTGATGTCTTCCTAATTTGTCTATTGTTTCCTTTGTTATCATTATGTTTCATGTTTCCTAGCTGCTATTAAACAAAAAATTATAGGTTAAGACATGTTCTTTGAGGCACCTCGATCCTCCTGTTTGTTATAGCTTTTATGTTTTCTCTTTTGTCCATCTTAAGGAATTCTTGAGTGCTCCTTAGGTCCACCAAAAATTGTTTTTGTTTCATCAATGATTAGCATGATAGCTTACAAGTATGATTTATGGTATGCCCTCCTTATTTGAAGTTTTCAAAACCATATCTTAAAGCCTTTCTATGAAATATTGATTGTTAGGTTAAGGCAAAGAGGTCTTGTTCGATCTTGCCCTTTGTACATGCTTACAAACTTGTTTCAGAGTTCCCAATAACTTGATCTATGTTGTTTACGAGTTCCATCTCCATAAATTGAGTTACTTGTATTGTCTTATGTGTCTTCCCAAAATCTGAAGGTGAATTTCTAAATTTAGAAGCTCTTATGCTCTCTATGTTTCACTAGAGTGTTTCTCTTGGATGTCTATTAGTTTAGAGTATTGTTTATTGAGCTTAATGGTTTATCCTACCTCATGGATTGTAACTTTTAAACTGCATATGTTTAAGACTTATTAGTATTTCCCAAAATTAATGTTCACTACATCTCATACATCACCTTAAGGATCCATTGACCTTGCTAAATTAGCCCTAAAACACACTTTGTTTCATCATTTAGACACTCTTGACTTTCACTTGACCTCATAGCCCAATGTCTTTGACATACTCTCACTCCACCTATTTCATTTGACCATATTTACCCAACTAAAACAATCTCTTAGAGTCCCGTGATTTGGCAGATTGGTAAACGAAATGACAGGGTAATATTAGACCTATCTTTGGAGTCCTGGGACCTAGCCTTCCTGGACTCAGAGAGGGCTCTCTCTATTATGAAAAGGATGTGAACTTGTTCGCTTTGGATGATTGATTTTAGGCTAGTTGTTAAGTGTAGTTTTGTTTGTTTGTTTTGGGTTGGGGTAAGATGATCATAGGTGGAATGAGAGGTTATAAAATCAATAGGGCTATGGGGTCAGATGAAGTCAAGGGTGTCTAAATGATGAAATAGAGTGTAATGCAGGGCCGCTTTAGCAAGGTTAATGGATCCTTTAGGTGATGTATGAGGTGTAATGAAAATTAAGTTTGGGAAAAAAATAAGAGGTATTAAACATATATAGTCTAAAGCAATAACTCATGAAGTAGGACAAACCATTAATATCTACGAACAATTATCAAACTGATAAACATGTAAGATGAACATTCCAGTGAAGCATAGAAGAATTAGAACTCCTAACTTTAGAAATTCACCTCCAGCTTTCGGGAAAACACATAAGATAAACAAATAACTCAATTTATGGAGAGGGAACTCCTAAAAAACATATATAAAGTTATTGGGAACTTTTAAATAAGTTGGTAAGCATGGGAAAAGGGAAAGATCGAACGAGACCTCTTTTTCTTAACCTAATAAATAAATATTCCATAGAAAAGCTTCAAGGTATGGTTTTGAAAACTTTAAATAAGTAGGGAATACCATGAATTATACTTATAAGCTAGCATACTAACCATTCATGAAACAAAAACAAGTTTTAGTTGACCAAAGGAGCAGTCAAAAATTCCTTAAGATGACTAAAATAGGAAAACATCAAATCTATAACAAACAAGAGGTTTGAGGTGCTTCCATGAGCATATCTCAACCTATACTTTTCTGATCTATAGCAACCAAGAAGAATGAAACAAAATGAGGACAAGAAAACATTAACAAGTCAAGAAAACATCACCATTCACAAAGCTATGGAATCCTGCAATCATGCTTCTCCATCATCAAGCCAAACAAGCCATTCATCCACTTCATAAAACCAGTTTCTTCTCCAAGCTCATAAAACCATGTATTGCACTTAAACACATCAAGTCCCAACTGTGTACAATGAATCCTCATGCCTTATATAACAAACAAGGAAGAGGATATCCAAAGAGAGTATCTAGAAGCCTATTGGCCAAAAAGAAATATCCTAAGTTGTCCTTGAGGCTTTGCAAAGCCCAAGGCATGAAAATAACTAAGAAAATATCTTTCCTGGCCCAAAATAGAAATTATATTGACTTTTAGGCCCTAAAAAGCATGAGAAAATTTTCCAAATGCACATTTTTCCTAGTCACCTATGGGAGTGCAACACACTTTGTCAGAATTTAAAAACTTGCCAGGAGCACAACACAGAAATAGGCCTTTTTGTAGCAGTGTTTTGGAGGCCTTCCCGATGTCAGAAAAGGCTCCGAGATGGCCAGTTGGAAGGCGCTTGAAGTATACTTTTGACATATACCTTTAGTTCTTCAATCTGACCTATACAAGTTTCCCAAAGTATGGAAAAATACAAAACTTCTAGGAGCGCAACACATGCTTAGAAAAGTGGGCAGAAAGGTGAAAAAATGAGTGTTTTTTACCCTTTTGGGGGGTCGAAACAACTCCAATTGAGCTGAAAATTGGTGATAATTCTCCTCTGATGATGAGGAATCCAAAATGTAAGATTATCCTCCTGAGGATTCCCTAGGAAAAAGCACAGCACAGGGTGTGTTGCACTCCTAGCCTCAAAATTTGCAAAAACCAAGAACTTGTTAAATTTCTCTTAAAATTGGTAGGTAGGTGCCTCATGGGTCCTTGGAGACATGTAGAGAAACTTGGGCCAAAGTTCCAAGCCTAGCTTGGTCCTTTTTATTGTTTGGTGTTGCGCCCTCATTTTGGGAAGTTTTGAGCTTTTTCCTTGCAAAGTGATTTCTCTGTTTATAGTGCTCATTCATTCTCCTTTACAAGCTCAAGTCTTTGTTTGCCTTCTCCAGTTTGGCCTCTAGATGTATGTTGGATATCTGAAGCCATGATTCTATGTTATGCTCAATTTCCATGGCAAGGACTTTGGTGAGGGGAAATTTTTGTGCTTAGGTTGATTCTTCCTCTCTCTGCTTTGCCAATGCTTTCCTAAGACCCATAGTCTTAGGTCTCTTTCTAGTTTGACCTTCTTCACCACTATCCTCCTCATAAGTGCCCATTTATTCCTTCAACTACATTTGTGACCTTTGAGCCTCTTTCCGATATTTGAGCGCCCTTGCTTCATAGATGGCCGGCTGGCCACTCATTTGGTTGTTTTGCATCTGCAAGAAGAGAATGAGATCCTTTGAAATTTCTAACTCAACTTCAAAGTCTTTGATCTATGCATTCCAGACTTGTAGAAGAGATTTTACTATTCTTGTCTCATTTTCCTCATCGTTGTCTATGTGAATGAGCTCAAATTCTCTTTCTTCCACATGATTGTCTTCTTCCTCTTTCACTTGTTGTTTACCTTTGTCTTTCATTTGAGCCGAGGAGGAGTGCATGGCCCCTTGCCCTTTGGAGGTGGCAAACACATGCCTGTCTCCTCTTTGATAGGAAATATTGAAAGGTACAACAAGTTTTACTTGCAAAGCTTGATCACTAGTGACCTTAGGACTATTTTTCTCCTCATGGATGATCTTTGTGTGTGCATTTTCCTTACCTTGTTCTTGTCTGCCCCTTTGATAAGCACCCTCACTATATTTTATGCCACTATCACTGTCAAGACCTTTAGGAATTTCATCCTATGTTTTTGGATTTCATGAAGTGTCTTCATTACTTCTTGGTACATCTTTGTCTTCGTGAATGTCGTCTTCTTCATCTTTTGAACCACTTTATTCACCCTTAATTTGATCCTTTGTATCATTTTTTACACTCTTTGTAGGGTCACTATCTTGGGCACCCTCATTAGTCTTCCCATCACTGTGAGGGTCATTTATTTCTTCACTAAGTGAGTTCCTTTAGCTGATCTCTCCTTCACTGCCCTGCTCGTTATCTTCATTACTTGGCCCTTTGTCATCATTTTATTACCTACTGAAAACAACTTCTAAATTTGTTTCTTCGTTGCATTTTCCATTCTTGTCACTGTCATTTTTGTTTTCTTCATTGCTTCCATATGAATCCTCCCCATTGTCTTCATATGTATTCTCAGTGTCATTTTATTCATCATAAGACCCACTGTTTTGGCTCTTTTTCTCATTATGGGGCTTACTAATTTCAACTCTATTTTCTTCTTTATCAACACACTCATCTTTGTAACTACCTTTATTAATTTATTCTTGGCTATCTCCCTCTCTAACAAATTCCTCTTCTTCACTTTTTTCTTCATTTTCATCAACCTTTCCCTCATTGTTTTCTTCTTGGTCAACACTGCTTTCTTCATTTTTATTGTCCTCTTTGCCATATTCCTCTTCTTCACTATTTTCTTCATTTTCATTATCCTTTCCCTCACTTCTTTCTTCTTTTCCATCACTTCTTTCTTCATGGCCATCACTGCTTTCTTCTTGGTCATCACTGCTTAATTCATTTTCTGATTTCTTAGGGGAAGGTGAATGAAGAAGTTCTATTTGAGGAAATTATTCCTGTGAATAAGATGAACCAAGGTCAGTGGAGGGTGATGGAGGTGTGTAAGGAGGATTTTGAGATGATGATGTCAGATTTTGTAGAGGAATGGGCTGTGGAGTTGTGAAATCATCATGGATGATGAGAACCTCCCAGGGAATGCCTTCTTGTTCTAGTTGGTGTGAGACAATCACTTTGATGAGGAAATGATGAAAAAGGCTTGACATTTGTTGGGATGGAGGACTTTTCTACATGATGGAAGACATTTTCTCAATACTTTTGAAAATTTAGTAGGGCATGTGTAGCAGCTTCGTTTTGGTGAAGTGCATGAGGAGCCTTATGTGGTATTAATACACTCTAGAGAACCTACCCTCACAGGTGAAGTATTTCATGATGATCTTCATTAGGAGAGCATATATGTCCAACAGATGAGAGAAGGGGAACATAGTTTTACAGTCATCTTGACAACTCGGTTTCAAGAATGGGCGATAGTGGCTTAGGTCTAGATGATTTTTTTTGAACCACCTTTCTCCTATGCAACGTATTCTAGTGGCCCTAGAGATGGCATAGGCAGTCAACTCACATTTTACCCCGGCTAGGTGTACTTGATGTTTATGAAGGTTTAGGGAAAAGAGCTTGGTCAACTGAGGGTGACTTTGGATATTTTGTACCTTTTCATAGAATTTATAGCAGCCCAACTCTTGAAAATAGGCCAAAATAGTATGGGAGGTTATCAGCTCTTCAGTGCTTATAGGTTCAAACCTATTTGGCATCCCTCCCTTCCTTCGCTACTTTTTAGGCCTTTGAGTCGCCTCATCTATGTCAACATTCTCTTCTTCAGACATTTTTTTTTCTTTACTCGTGCCTTAAGATCCTTAAAGGGAAATGGTACTACTAGTGAAATGATGTGGAAAGGGGTTAAAGGAGATTATGAGTTTTCTAACTAGGTCAAGGCACAATAGTGTGTAGGTCAAGTATTATATTTTAGGATTTAACTCCCTTTTCTAAACTAACTTTAAATTTTCTTTGAGACCTTATCTTTAGAAAAACATGCATATGTAGGAAGATTTCAGAATACGTCTTCAAAATGCCTCCAGAGCAGGGAAAATGGCTCGAAAAGCTTGTGGGTGGAGTCGGGTCAACCCTGAATGTGAAATCATGTAGAGGCTTCAAAACTGTGGCAGGAGCGTTGCACAACTCTATCGGGCGGCCCTGAACGTGCCTTTGTGCAGAGTTCAAAATTATGGCAGGAGCGCAGCATTGAGAGTAGGGCCACTTGGGTCACCATTCAGCATTAAACACCATGGTAGGAGCATAACACTGAGGGTCGGGTAGCTCGGGTCACTGTTCAGCGTTAAACACTGTGGAAGGAGTGCAGCACTGAGGATCGAGTGGCTCGGGTCACCATTCAGTGTTAAACACCATGGTAGGAGAGTAGCACCATTGCTTCCGGGCCGCTCGGGCCACCCTCTGAACAGAAAAACGTGTAGGGGCTGCACGGGCCTTCGTGCGCTCTTCTGCATGATGGGCACCTCTGTCAGGCCTTCGTGCCTTTCCTTTACATGGTGGGTAGCTCTGCCAAGCCTTCATGCATTTCCTCTTGAATGTCAGGAAAAAATGTAGGAGCGCAGAACCACTCTTTAGGCACACAACGTGTAGTGGAATTTCACATAGTGAGATGCTACAGGCGCGCTGCACGACTCTACAGGAGGCCAACGCCCAAATTTTTTTTCCTGAGGACTCTGGTGGAAAAATTGAGAACCCTCACTGTGTGTGTAAATGACCAAAGGAGTAGGGAGATGTTGTTTTGTAGTGGTTTTATAGCTTTTTTGAAAAATTAGAAATACAACCCACTTCTCTAAGGTTACTTTGAACTCCTTTCCTTTTTCCAACACTTTTTTTTTGGAGCTGGCACCCTTTTTCACAAACTTTGGTAGACTTGATGATTATGCTTGTTCTTTTTATTTTTCACATTTTGAACCTAGTCATCTACCTTTGTATATTGATGGATGTTTTCTCTATTCATGAGAACTATGTCCTCCATGTCCCTTCATATTTTTCAATCCTAGGAGTTGTTTTTAATGTCTTCTAAAACCTTTTGATCACTGTCTCTTTTGAACTTGGACAGTTTACTTGATCAGTGATGACCCATTGCTTGTCATAGTTGCTTTCTTTTGCGATTTCTACCCATTTTTTTCCTTTTTAGCCACTGGAATATGTCTGTAACTGTTCTTTCGAGAAAAGAGACCTTTGAACTGAAATTTCTTGTCTCTTCTTGCTGATACTCTTCATCATCTTTCTGCCTTTGGTGTAGTGGTGTATGGTGCTTGCCTGATAAACCTTAGAATATAGTTTGAAAACCATTGAATCCATCTGCTGTGATGAAGGAGGTTTCTTTGTCACTATTTTCACCCTCTTTTTCCATCTTCCCAAACTTCTGAGTCTTTAGGGATGTTTAGAAAAAATAAAATAGGGTTTTCTTCTAATTTCTCAAAGAAAAACTTATTAAACTCATCACTTATATCTAAAAACCCTTCAATGGTCATTTGGAGGGTTGAGGTGTTCTTTTGCCTTTGTGACCCTAGTATTTCTCTATTGCTTGGTCAAAATAGTCATACATCCTGATTCCCATTAAACACATACCTGCTGCTTTCTTCTTGCTATGAATGGTCCTCTTATGATGATCCTCCTCTTTTACCTTACCTTATGGCCAATTTGATGGATTTTTGGTCTTCTTTGTAAATGTAAGCAAAGGGTAGTTGTCCCTCTATAAGATTCATGCTTGAGGCCAAACAACTTTTTAATGATCTTTTTGATTGATTTACAGTGATTCTTATGTGCCACGGTCTTTTAGGACTTGCATGGACCTTTTGATGGGCAACACTCCATAGCAATCTATCATGAGATCATGATATTACTTGTAAAATTAAGCCTGTTGTATCTTAATACCAGCTGTGGATGCCTTTATGAGCTTTTTAGGTCTCCTTATTTTCCTATGTTCTGTTTTTGACCATTTACAAAGCATTTCTGCAGAAATGCTTGGACATGGTAAATTGTTCCTTTGCAGGCTTACTCCTTGATCAAGGGGATACCTTTGGAGGTCGTTGATGTTCTTTGGAAAATGATAAGCCGCATCCTTGTGTTCTCTTGACTTCACCTTTAAATACCTGTGGAAATATTGAATTTAGAAAAATGATAGTGCATAACCTAGGTGACCCTATTTGACTCATTATAATGTCCTTGGAATAGGGTTTTGATTGAAAAGCTTGAATCAGGGTTTGGATGAGGAGATTTTGATACTCTATTATGCACTACCATCCTAGAAAACTAGAACATATTTTTTTACTTCAAAGGGCTTTAGAAAGGGAGTTTTGAAACCACCATTGCTTGACGCACTTGGTGGGTAACGAAAAAAATTTTGTTTACCTGGAAAAATAAGGTATGAAAATGGAGGGCTTAGGAAAACAGAGACAGAGTGTTATAGGCAGAGGTGGAAAACATAGTGAGAGTGAGGGACAATGATCCAGGATTTGATCTTATCTGGGTGATAGATTGGCCATGCTTGAGAGGGAAACGGGATAGTGAAAATTTTCTCTTTGAGGAGATTTATAGAGCTCACATGATTCTTGAATTTTGTTTCTAGAAATCTAGGACAAAGCATTTAGTCATCTAAATAGGTAAAAATTACTGATGAATAACAATGAATCCACTTGGGGAGGGTAGCTCCTTTTCAGGAGGTGTCCAAAATCTCGGATCTCTTGGTTTATAAAGACCAGTGCCTCATCCATTGGGTAGTTTTTCTTCTTTTCTTTGGTTGTTGCTTTCTCTGAAGTAGTGATTTAAAAATCTGAAAGCATGATTAGCTCAAATTCACCTTTACCTATCAAACCTACTTGCCTAACATTTTTTCTTCCTTGGGTGCACTTGAACTGGCAAACCCATTGACATTTTTCTTTTTAAAGCAAACGAGTATCTACTTCTACACTTATCTCTTCCGGGAGTTGATATTAGGCTAATGAACTCCTTTCATTCTCTATCTATACTATTCAGTTGTCAAGGTTAAATTTTTTGACACCATTCATTCACTAAGCTAAAAACATGAAATTGAAAACATGACTAAATCAGGATTAGACAATCTGATTTATCATGGGTTTGTGGCATAAAAACAAGCTACACACAAATGTTATCTTTGTACAAAATAAGACTTGAAAAAACAAGGCTAAGATACATAGTTTGCTATTCATCCCTATTTTTCTCCTTGGGTCTATTTTGAGCATGTGGAACTAGTATCTTTCTTTCATAATCTATTTTCTTCGACAAGTCAAGCTTCAATGATTTGACCAACATTCTTTTCACTAACTTATCAACAATAAATTTAACACATTTTCAACCATGATTAGGCTAGACGACTGAACAAGACATTATTTTTGCACCAGTAGTGGCATTTAGACTTTCAGACTTTCAATATTACTATTTTTTGGGTATGGGGTTATACCTTTTCGTTAGAATCTACCCTCTTTTCTATTTTTTTTTTTAATGTTTTTGTGTTTATCTCTCTTCTTGGCCTTTTATTCAAACAATGGTATGTACAAAGAGTGAAAAACTATGGCTAAGGATCTTGAAAAAAGTAGTGTTTGAGCATCCTGTCTTCAAAAGGATCTCCTAACATTTTCTGTCCGTTCAGCTTTTGTGAATAGAAATCATAGTTATTTTCATTTGAAAACATGGTATAAGGATTTTTCCAAGAATTTTCAAATAACTCATGTTCTCCTTGGTGCTTCCTCTTTGACTTTTGATTCCCATACTTGTTTCTATCACAGATTTTTCTTAGGTAGAAAATATATTCTTTATCATTTTTAAAACAAATGATGATGCCATCAATGTATACCATAGTGAAGAAATTGAAAAATGAAAATATAATTTTTTGGAAGGTGTCTCTAGCAGTCTCTAGTCTAGGAAGTATTTTTTTAAACATGCAATTGTCCAGAGGAAACTTGAAAAAATCTTTGAGCTGATTTATCTAAAGTGGTATCACTTGATGGTAACCTGAAAAACTACCATGCAATGAGATTTGGTTAGAAAAGCCTACCCTTTGTAAAGTATGATATTTTTTTGTAAAAAGGTATTTTTTCTTTTGGAAGGGTTGATCCTGGTACCTAAAGTCTATACAAAGCCTATGTCCTTTTTTTTTCTTTCTAAGTGAACTTAACTGCTCAAGATTTCCATGATTCTTTTTGAAAGGAGGGATTTTTAGAATAATGGCTTTGTTACAGGGTTTTAGACTCGATTTCCTACACACGTAAGCATTCTGAAAAAAGAATCACGGTCTTGTATTTCTTTGTTTTGTGTGTAGCGATAAAATTTTAGACAACTTAATTATGTAATATACCAAAATGGGAATGATGCAATGGATAAGCACAATAATAGAGTAGCAGTGAGAAATTACCTAAAAAAATGTGTTGAGAAACACATTGACATCAAATGAATGTAACAATAGCAAAAAGGAGCTCCTTTACATCATTCCAAGTGGGGAAAATACAACATTTAGACCATAAAAGTGTTATATTCAGAAAATTGCATTATAATAGGGGAAAATAACTCTAGCGTCCCTTAGAATATGTAATTTTGGACTCACAAATAGAAAATATTCAGAAAAAAATCTCTTTTTCTTGTTTAAATAGATCTCCCAGTCCCGATATGGCTTAAAAACATTGAAATCCCATGACTTAACTAAATAGAAAGTTTTTGAAGCATGCACAACATCATTTTTAGAGGGTTTCTACTAAAATGGAATGGAAATAATATATCTAGAGTATATTTACTAAAATCACGAAGAAAAATATGGATCTAGCCCCTTTTACACATCAAGAAGATAACCCATCAAGGGTTTCATGAAAGCACAATGTAAAAAATGTTAGATCTGTAGATATGGATCTGAAAAATGCAGTCTAACTAAAAATTTTCATACATACAACTGAATAATACAAGAATTGAAGGAGGATCCTTCTTACAAGGTTTCCGGAAGAAGGGTTGGCCCTTTCCCTAAGAAACAAGCTCAAGATTGAGGGGATTGACCCTCACATTGCAAATTTGCAAGAAATGACATAGTTCCTGCAAGGGACTACACTGTAGATGAGGGGAGAATTTTGTCCAAGAGATAAGGTATGGAAATTTTTCTCCAAGACCTTCCTTAATGATCTCCCAAATGAATGGATGCTCCCTCCTTTGATAAATGAGTGCAAGAAGTGGTGTTGTGAACCATCTGCAACACCATACAACACAAAATTATATTGTTGCAGAAATAATGCTTTAGCTGAAGGAGGATGCTTGGCCTCAAGCCTGGATGTGAGGCAAATCAATACAAGCTCCTTCACGATGCCTCTCAAGAAAGGAGAAGGATTCCTAAATAGGAGATCCTTGTGCTAAGCAACACAACAATTCTACTAAACAATAAGAGAATGTAGAATAGTCTAAACAAACACATTAAATTATATTTCACAAAGGTCCCTTGCTATGGCTGCCTTGCCCTCCTTTTATACATGTGTGAGCTTTCTTTCCTTGGGCCCCACTCATTAGGGTTTCCTTCACCAAGGAATCTTCCTCCCACTATCTCTGTGTTGTCTCACAAGATGATCTCCACCTCCTATCCCAAGGCTGTTGACTTGGTCAAACTTGACCTTGTCCACATGAAAAAGCCCTTGTTCAGACATGAAGGTGTGAAATCCAGCTTTTATTTTGATCCCTTTTCACATTATGATGGATTTTATTCAGATTTTTATTATGCATGGGCCTCCTTACCCATTTATTCATCTCCTAAGTGAAATCAGAAAAAATTAATATTCCAATTTGCTGGATGCAAATTTTGGAATATTACAGTCCTCCCCTTCCAAATTTTTCTTGTACTCAAGAAACTACAAGGATAAAACTGAGAAATATCCCTTCCTCCTACTTTAGTATCCACATATGATGAATTCCTCCAAGGAAAGAGATGTTGTCTCATCAATGAATCTTCATATTTCCCCTCCCAAGCATGCAAGCTAGCCAAATAAATATCATCATGAAAAAGTAAAGTACTCAAGGAGGAAATATGGTGTTGTCTAGAGGTCCCCTCAAGGCATGGAGTCTGAAATCTATTGGGAAATATCATTCTCAAGTGGATCCTCCATCCCCAAGCAATCATTCATACAAAATGAGTCACCTCCCAACATGGCAACTCCTGAAAATGCTCCTCCACCTTGAGCTCATGCAATGTAGGTGGGCTGAAAATATGAACATGGTAGACATAGGAACCTCCTCACACTGTCCTCCTCTCCACTTATGATAAGTGTAGAGTGTTTGTTGATCTTGGGCTGCAATAATATTTCCCTCAAGTCAAAAAATGAAGACTAGATCTCTAAAGATCTCCTCTCCAACACTGTGAATCAAGCTAGCCCAAACCATTCCATATGTGATGGATAGGAAATCATCACCATATGGAATCCCATCAAACTCATGGCCCACCTCATGAAGAAACAAGTGTTTGGATGTGGTGGCCATATCTCCTCCAATGCTCCCATTAGAACATGCAATGCAGAAAGTGTGGGAATCCTCTCCCCAAAAGGACACATCCAACCCATGTGTCTTCCTCCCAATCATGCTTCCAATACAAATAAGATCAATATCAGCAAATGAAATCATGATCAACATCAAAATCAGGGAAATACTAAAGGTTTTGTTTGGTACAGGAAAGTACCAACAATTTCCCATTTAGTTACAGTGCAGTTTTCCTAACTGTTGCTTTAGAAAATAGTATGGCAAGTTGTTTTTTGATACATGTATAATTATGTATTTCCTTACATCTACTAATGAATCATAAGTGGTTAGGTACTTTAACTAAACATACATGAAAGAAAAAAATTTCCCAATACCATATAAAATATGGTTGTCTCCATCACACAAATTGGTCCAATGTTGACCATGGAGCTCAATGGAAAGCTTGCCCTCTTGTGGAGCAATGCATTGAATAAAAATGGTAAGAGTATGCAAATACTGCGTTATACAATCAATGGATGCAAAAAAAAATATTCTTATCATGTGTTGAGAGTAAGATGATGCATATGTATATGAATAAATCGTCCATAGTGGTATGACACACTCCCATGAAGAGGAATGAACCATATGCTGCATGAAGATCATCCTTCTTATACTTGGAAATCAAAGTTAAGAAGATCATATCTCTGTAATAGATGTTTCCATCCACTACTCCATCAATCTTACTTCCTCCTTTCTCACCAAGTGCATCAAATGTGAGGTGATCCTGGGGACACTCCATTAGTAAGTCCAATCCCCCAAGTGACAGTGTTTTTGACCTATGCAAATAGGCTCCTGCCAACTTATAACTCCATCCTTTGACATGCATATTGTCAAATACATCTCCCGTAATGATGCTACACATAAGAAGTTTCTCCAAAAGTCGAAGTACCTCTTGAACATATAAGGCCAAGGAGTAGCCCCTTTGCACCATGATAGTGCCATCTCCTACTCCTGCAACATCATGCAAATTGTGAGAGAAAATATGCCCTTTCTCTCCCAAGAAAAACCAAAGAAACAAAAATGTTTGCTACCTCCTCATACCTCCATCATACAATTCATGTAGTGAAAACATGGTGATTGATATGAAGAATGTCATGTCAACACAATGTGTTCATACTCCTTGCTTCCCAATGATGTAAGTATCTTGCCACACCTTCTTCACCCACATACCCTTAGAAAGAGGATGATGGCCAGACTCTTTCAAGAGTAGCCAACACAGCCAAGCCTCCTGCTGCACAGTATCATAGATTTGTAAGTAGATTTCCAACTTCTTGCTCTCCATCCACATTCATTCATCCACTGATGGATGCCTCCAATCATGTTCTTCCTTAGCACTCTCCCAAGGAAGAATACCATCCTCCCAAATCAAACTTATCCTCTTTCATTTCATGGGATGATGAAATGCAACTCCTTGGAGATATTCTAGAGAAGACCTCTCATCAATGTCCCTCTTGAATCCACAAAGACCCAAGAGTGATGAGGGAAAAACCTCTTCAAACTGTTGAAGAACTTTGCACTTCATGATGTGTTAAAGTGCACCTCCAATGAAATCTCTCCATGAGACCTTCTCTTCATCAATGGCCTTCCAAAACCAATGAGGTTCTAAATCTGCTGCAGGTAGAAGTTTCTCTTTGAGCTGTGAGATGCTCATTGAGAAAGTGTCATCCAGAAAGGAGAAAGTGTTTCTCACTTCAAGATGTCTACCATCTATCTCGTCTTCCTCCATTTCTTCATAAATGAAGCTTCCATTTGAATGCTCCCATGAGGAATGGGTCCTCTTTTCTTCATCACTACTCTTGTACAACATAGTGCAACTCTATTGCTCTAGATTAGCAATATACAATGATGTAGGTCCCTCCATAAGATTTTTTGAAATGACAAGAGATGGAAACTTAAGCATACCTTGGTGAAATTTGGAAGCTTCTTGTAGGGTTGCAAGAGTTTCTTCCTGATATGTGTTGGACTCCCAAACTACTGAAGATGAAGGCTGCTCCTCCATGGTTATAACAGTGCTAGTGCATGTTTCTTCCAATGGTGGTGAGCGCTTCTCCTCCTCTGATATTTATTTTTCAAATTTCCCAATCAGCTTTTGAGAAAAAATAGCAAGAGTAGACACTCTTTCATGGCTCAAATGGTTGAACCACTAAGCATTAGCTTCACCTTCAAGGTGCAGTGATGCAATTTATACATCCTCTCTCTATAATACTAGATGTATTGGGAAGAAAGCCTCTAGCTTCATCACCCAAGAATTTGTTGCACATGTGAGTGATCCACCAAAAGTGGACAATAGGAATCTATTGCCTCTCATCATCCCATAGCTGTAGGGTCTTCTTTCTTCCTCCAGCTGAATGAACTGTGGTAGAGCTAGATTCTCCTTGAAGGCTCTAGTTTTAGCTTTGTATTCAGAAATGTATTCACTTATAATTTTAGATTCCAATTGTTCTTCATGCTTCATGTCTTCTCTTTGAGAAAAGAAAGTGCATGGCACTTCCTCTTCTTGAAACCCTCTAGGAGTTTCCTTGCATTTCTTCATATTCTTAACCTCCTTCGAGAGGTTCTTCCCGGATCTGAAAAGTGATGAGATAAATCTCATTCTATTCATGATTCTGATCTACTTATTTTTCTTCTTATAGCATAATGGCTGAAACTCATAGGCTGAGCCAAGATGATGCTCTGATACCACTGTAGTATCCCAAAATGGGAATGCAACAATGCATAAGCGTAGTACTAGAGTTTTAGTGAGAAATTATCTCAAAAAATGTGTTGATAAAATTATGGCCATCAAATGAATTTAACAACAGAAAAAAGGAGCTCCTTTACATCATTCCAAGTGGGGAAAATGCAACATTTATACCATAAAAATGTTATATTAAAAAAATTGCATTATAATAGGGGAAAATAACACTGGGATCCCTTATCATATGTAATTTAGGACTCACAACCAAAAATTATTTAGAAACAAATCTCCTTTTCTTGTTCAAACAGATCTCACAGTCCCGATATGGCTTAAAAACACTGAAATCCCATGACTTAACTAAACATAAAGTTTCTGAAGCATGCACAACATAATTTTTAGATTTTCTACTAAAATGGAATGGAAATAAAATATCCGGAGTTTATTTACTCAAAGCATGAAGAAAAATAGGGATCTATCCCCCTTTACACATCAAGAAGATAACCCGACAAGGGTTTCATGAAAGCACAATGTATAAAATTTTAGATCTGCAGATCTGGATTTGAAAAATCCAATCTAACTAAATCCTTGCATACATACATCTGAATAATATAATAATTTAACGAATATCCTTCTTACAAGGTTTCTGGGAGAAGGGTTAGCCCTTTCCATAAAAAACAAGCTCAAGATTGAGGGGATTGACCCTCACACTACAACTCTACAAGAAATGACGCAGTTTCTATAAGGTAATACAATTTAGATGAGGGGAGAATGCTGGCCAAGAGCCAAGGTATGGAAATATGCTCCAACACCTTCCTTACTAATCTCCCAAAGGAATGGAAGCTCCCTCCTTTGAAAAATGAGTGCAGGAAGTGGTGTTGTGAACCCTCATTGCAACACCCTGCAACACAACGTTATGCTACTGCAGAAATAATGTTGTAGCTAAAGGAGGATGCTTGGCCTCAAGCTTGGATGTGAGGAAAATCAGTACAAGCTTCTTCAAGAGGCCTCTCAAGAAAGGAGAAGGATTCCTAAATAGGAGATCCTTGTGCTAAGCAACACAACAACTCTGCTACACAACGAGAGAATGCAGAATAGTCTAAACAGACACATCAAATTATCATTCACAAAGATACCTTGTTATGGCTGCCTTGCCCTCCTTTTATACATTTTTGAGCCTTCTTGCCTTGGGCCCCACTGATTAGGGTTTCCTTCACCAAGGAATCTTCCTCCCACTATCTCTGCGTTGTCTCACAAGATGATCTCCACTTCCTATCCCAGCACTGTTGACTTGGTCAAACTTGACCTTGTAAACAAGAAAAAGTCCCTATTCACACATGACGGTGTGAAATCGAGCTTTTATGTTGATCCCTTTTCACATTATGAGGAATTTTATTCATATTTTTATTATGCATGGGCCTCCTTACTCGTTTATTCATCTCCTAAGTGAAATCAACAAAATTTAATATTCCAATTTGCTGCATGCAAATTTTGGAATATTACAAACTATTTTAGGCTTCTTAAGTTTACCCATGCTATCTTCCTCTATATCAGCTTCAGCAAATATTTCTTTGGGATCTATAGCAATATTTGTGAAAATTGACAATTTTTCCAGAAGGGAAAAGTTCTTGGATGATGAAGTATCTAGGTAAGGTAAAAACATAAGACTATCTTGTTCCAGATTCCCAAAGATTTGTGTTTTGGGAGGGTATCTCATTTTTTCAGGATTGGAAAAAGGATGAAGTTGTGTTTTGGTGGTTTGTCCTTCATTTGAACAATTCATTTCCTATTCTACATTGGTTTTTGTTTTCGATATTTCATTTTCAATTTGCAAAAAATCAAGTTCAATTTTATTATCTTGTGGTGTTTCAGGGTCGTGATAGTTTTGACTATCGAATTCATCATAGAGGGGCTGATCTGATTGTTGTAATGTGCCTAGATATTCAAAATGTTCATTCATTTTCTCATCAATGTAATTTTCATTATACAAGATGAATGAGTCCAAGTTAGAATGAATTGAATAGCTAGGGATGTTTTTAGGTCTATCTAGGCTACTTACCATATACTTCATGTGAGATTCCCAGTAGAGTCCCCTTGTTTGGTTGAAAATTGGGATGGTAGCATAAGACATGTCAAGTTGGAGGTTTCCTAGAAGTTTAGCTGCACAAGATCGGGACAAAAGCATGCCATCTTTGGGTGGAATGTCAGCCACAACTATGTCCATGACTAGGCTCTTAGCAGGGATTTGTGTTAGATTGACACGTAAGTCCTTGATTAAACCCGAGAATTTAACCCTGCTTGAATCGAAGGAATACAGATCTTTGTAGGGTCTAGTTATTTCTAGGCCTAATATTTCCATCACTTCCTTTGGCATGAGGTTGAGATAGGCACCAGAGACTAGCATGGCATTATGTAGGATTTTTTTGTGTACGTTTAGGCTAACATAGAATGGGGGAATGGCTCCTTATTGATATTGGTATGATTTATAACAGCTCTGGTTTATCATCTATCAAATTCAGAGTATTGGTATGATTTCCTATGTTCAAAGCTTTCAAAACTTGGGAGCGATACATATCTTGAGCTACTAGTTTAGTGAGAGGGATGGTTATTTTGATTTTAGCAATCTCTCCTTCAAAACGGAAAGGTACTTGAGTTTTGGACATATTTACATCAGTTTTATCAGCCATAAATTTTTCTACATATTCAATTTGTTGATTTTGATTCAGGTCTTTGGTTAGTATATTTTTATCAGGGCCACTAGCATAGGTGCTAAGACAAATTGTGTCAACACCTGGTTGGCTTGTTTTATCCTTGTTAGGAAAAAATTTCTTAGCCATGGTACTGTTATTGTCTGTTGTTATTTTAAGAATGTTTTCGGGAGTTTTCTTAATATCAATGTCTGAGTTGTTTTCCTAAAGTTTTCTTGGTTTTTCTTACTCCTAAGATCATATTGCCTATGGAATTCCATTATGGGATTTTCTAATCCCAATTCGTGGTCTTCGGAATCTTGATAGCTTGTTTCATCTTGGTTTGAGGAGAAAAAACTTTGTTCTTCTTCTGTGAGAAAAAAATCACCCTCACTATTAGGGCTTATTAAGTCTAGATGATTTTCATCTGGTTTTTCAACATATCTTTCCCCTTCATCAACATAGTTGTCTTGGAAGGGTGGCCTGATTTTTTGCTCATTTTCCCTTGGCTTGTTTTGGGTGGGTCTCTTCTTAAGTTCTGATTGTGGTTTTTGTTTAGGGGATTTGGTTGGTTGTCCCTAGGGGGTGCTCTTTTGTTTATGCTTATTCTCTCCATCATTATTTCCATGGTCTTAAGGAGGTTGTCAATATTGGAATCAGATGAGAAGGTGGAGGGCATGGTGTCATCTTTGTAAGTTACCCTCTTTTTTGATCTTAGCCTAGCTCTTTTTTCAATTAAGTTGGCCTATACACTTATAGCTCCCTTTTGCATGTATTCTAAGGTTAGGGGATCTCTTTCTCTTAGCTGAAAGGCCATGTCAGGATCAAAACATTATGGGAATTTAGCGAAGGCTACGCCTAATGGGGGTTTCATGATTGGTGGTAGTGCGTTGTAAACACTATTGAACCTAGTTCAATAGTCTTGGACACTTTCTCCCATGTTTCTTTTGAGATTGCTATATTCCAAAAGGATCTCAAGGGGGTTTTTCTTGATTTCCCATTTGTTTATGAAATTTTGGTAAAGGGAAGGGAGATCATGTATTCTATTGGGAGTTAGGATTTTGAACCATTTCTCAGCTTCTCCTCCTAGGTTTTGGGCAAACATCCTCACCTTCATGGTTTCCTCTTCCAATTCCATGTAGTCAAAAGAATTATTCATTCTATATATATGTGTAGTAGTGGATTCAACCACGGTGATGTGTGGGATTCTGAATTGGTAATCATTTGGTAACGGTATTAATGGTTGTGGTAACACAAGGGGTGCATAACATGCTGCCATGGTAGGAGCTAATGGTGGATTTAGAAGTGGAGGATTTGTGCTATGAGATGGAGTGGTTTTCATAGTGGTGGTGTGAATGGGTGTGGTGGAAGTAATTGGACCAGTAAAATGATTCTAAGCAGACTTGGGGTGAAAAGATTCAAAGTGGTGGAGAAGTTGGAAATGAGGTGGTGTTGAAGGAGAAAATTCTCCGCTAGGACTCTGCTGCAAGTTTATGGGCTCAAGATTGGTATGGTCGATTCTACTTTGTGACCTGGCTCTGAAAAGGTTTTTTGTATGGCCCAAGTCAAACTGGGGATCTTGCAAGGATGTAAGATGTTTAGGTACAAAGCTTTATTTGTGAATAGTCCTATCAGTAGTTAAGTTTCCAGTTTCAGAATTCTGCCACAAAATTTTTTCTGGGTCATCAACTATAGTAGGAGGGTTTGGGTTTGGATGAGATCTGGTATTGATTCTTTGCGAAGCCAAATTTTAAACTCAAAATTCAGAGAGGATGAAAGTTTATGGCTGCTTTTGGAAGGCTGACCTCTCTAGGTGCTATCAAACTCGCAGAGTGTGTGACTAGGTTTCTAGACTTCTCAGGGTTGATTTGATGCAGTACTATAGGAGTCTATAGATACTTAGGAAAATTATAAGGCCTACTGGAGGCTAGTGGAGTTTCCAGGTGGATATTTTTAGTTTTTTTGAAGATATGTTGTCTATGGTCCACCACCAATACTGAAAAAAATCCAATCTAGAAATGTTTTTGGGTTTTTCTAAGTTTCTATATGTAGGGTGAATGTTTGTAAGAGTGTCCTATAGCTGATTCATCAATTTTCTAGGATGGTGAAAAACTAGATTCTACTCTTAGGCTATCAGTTAAGTTTCTCTATGATTTGACGAAGGTTACTGAAGTCCTAAGGGATACTTATAGTGTCACTAACATCAGAGGTTGCATCATGATCACCATTATGTGAGTGATAGTGATGAGGTAGCTATAAATCATACGATACTATTGATGAAGGGATTCTGGAGTCCTAAGGGGTATTTAGATTGTTATGAACTCGGAAGGTCCCACCGTGATTGCCATTATGTTGGATTCCCGTGATTTGGCAGATTTGTAAACCAAATGACACGGTAATATTAGACTAGTCTTTGGAGTCCTAGGACCTAGCCTTCCTGGACTCATAGAGGGCTCTCTCTATTATGAGAAGGATGTGAACTTGTTTGCTTTGTATGATTGATTTTAGGCTAGTTGTTAAGTGTAGGATTGTTTGTTTGTTTTGGGTTGGGGTAAGATGATCAAGTAGGATAGGTGGAATGAGAGGTTATCAAATCAATAGGGCTATGGGGTAATATGAAGTCAAGGGTGTCTAAATGATGAAACAGAGTATATTGCAGGGTCAATTTAGCAAGGTTAATGGATCCTTTAGGTGACGTATGAGGTGTAATGAACATTAAGTTTGGGAAAAAAATAAGAGGTCTTCAACATATATAGTCTAAAGAAATAACTCATGAGGTAGGGAAAACCATTAATCCCTATGAAGAATACTCAAACTATTAAACATGTGATCGATGAACATTCCAGTCAAACATAGAAGCATTAGAACTACTAACTTTAGAAATTCACCTTTAGCTTTTGGGAAAACACATAAGATAAAAAAATAACTCAATTTATGGAGAGGGAAATCCTAAAAAACATATATCAAGTTATTGGGAAATCTGAAATAAGTTGTTAAGCATGGGAAAAGGGCAAGATTGAATGAGACCTCTTTGTCTTAACCTAATCAATCAATATTCCATAGAAAAGCTTCAAGATAGGGTTTTGAAAACTCTAAATAAGCAAGGCATACCATGAATCATACTTATAAGCTACCATACTAACCATTAATGAAAAAAAAACAAGTTTTAGTGGACCTAAGGAGCAGTAAATAATTCCTTAAGATGACTAAAAGAGGAAAACATCAAAGCTATAACAAACAGGAAGTTTGAAGTGCTTTCATGAGCATGTCTCAACCTATAATTTTCTAATATATAGCAACCAAGAAGAATGAAAAAAAAATGAGGACAAGAAAAAATTAAAAAATTAATAAAACATCACCATTCACCAAGCTATGGAATCCTGTAAACATGCTTCTCCATCATCAAGCCAAACAAGACATTCATCCACTTCATAAAACCAATTTCTTCTCCAAGCTCATAAAACCATGTATTGCTCTGAAACACATCAATTCCCAATTGTTTAAAATGAATCCTCATGCCTTATGTAACAAACAAGGAAGAGGAGAGCCAAAGAGAGTATCTAGAAGCCTATTGGCCAAAAAGAAATATCCTAAGTTGTCCTTGAGGCTTTGCAAAGCCCAAGGCACAAAAATATCTAACAAAATATCTTTCCTGGCCCAAAATAGAAATTATATTGACTTTTAGGCCTTGAAAAGCATGAGAAAACTTTTGAAATGCACATTCCTCCTAGTCACCTACAGGAGCACAACACACTATGTCAAAATTTGAAAACTTACCAGGAGCATAGCACATAAATAAGTCTTTTTGCAGAAGTGATTTCGAGGCCTTCCCGATGTCGGAAAAGGCTCTGAGATGGCCCATTGGAAATCCCTTGAAGTTTGATTTCTAGATATAAATTTAGTTCTTCAATATGACCTTTTAAGTTTCCCAAAAAGTGGATAAAGACAAGATTGGCAGGAGCGCAGCACATGCTCAGAAAAGTGGGCAAAAATGTGAAAAAATTAGTGTTTTTAACCATTTGGGGGGTCAAAACAACTCAAACTCCAATTGAGCTGAAAATTATTGAGAATGATCCTATAATGATGTGGAAAGAAAGGATGATGATGAGGTTAAAGGTCAAGAAATCAGTGACCCAATGGAGCATCAAGTGACTCATGAAATCCATGACAAAGATGAAAAGACTTGTGACTTCATCAAGGATCAAGGCACCCTCATCACTCCTCTCACATGTACCTAGCACAGAGGCAAAAGAGATGTGTTTGCTGCCTTAAAAAGGCAAAGGGCCATCTCTCCTCCAGCTATCAAGCACAAAGACAAAGGCAAGGAAAATATGGACAAAGGTGAGCAACAATTGAAGGTGAGGAGAAGTAAAAGGACCAAGAGGACTTCTCAAGGGCCTCAATTCATTGATTTAGATAGTGACAATGAGGACAAGGAGATGAACACAAGGTTGCTTCTCTTCGAGAAATATGCACAACTTCAGGAGTGGGAAAGAGACTTTGAGATGACACAATGTGTCATCCACTATTACAAATAGGAGCATAAGCATTTCAAGGAGGTGAAGAGAGGCCTTGCCCTACAAAAGAAAATGACAAAGCATTATGCAAGGAAGAACATGCTTGCTTGTGCCAAACTGAGGAAGGCCCTTATGGAGATTGAAGAGCTAAAAAGAGCCAAAGTGTAGGACAACCTTAGAATTTTGGCAAAGGCTTCTCAACAGGTGTCCAAGACCTCTTGAGGGACCTCTCCACAAATTTTGAGGCAAATTGGACAACTCTTTTTTTTCCAAAGTTTGACCCCTCTGTGCACAACAACCTAGGCGATACGGACAAAATTAGTGCATCCTTAGATATCAAAGTTTACATTTTCATATTTCTCACGTCACCATCAATCTGCTCACTAATTTTAAGATCATTTGGAGCATTTTTACCCCCTCAAAAAGTCAAAAAACATAAAAAATTTGACCTTTCTGCCTCATTTTCAGACAAGGCACTACGCACAGAGAAGTGTTGGGAGATTTGATTTTTGGATAAGTAAATGGCATCCAATAAGCACAAATCAAGAATTTGTGGAAATTAAACTCATCAGGCTTTCAAACGGTCCATCACGGAGCCAAATCCAATGTTGGGAAGGGGTCCAAACCTCAGCTGCAAGAGACCCTATTTTCTGCTGAAGTGGCACTATGCATAGAGCCTCATTTATTGCAAATACACACTCATTTATTGACAATAGATATTTTTGAGTTTTTTGAGGCAAATTAAGCTAGAATTAGGTTCAAATAGTTATTTTAGCCTTTATTTCTTGGGATATTATGTGCCTTGGGCCTTGCATGGTCTCTTGGCCATAAATGATATTTATGACTATATTTGACATTTTCCTACCACATTTAGGGTTTTAGTTTTCATTTTCTCCATAAATAGAACATAAGGCCCCTATGTATTTTGTTGGAATTTGATGAGATTGAAGAGAAATATACATGGTTTCATGATCCTAGAGAAGAAATTGGTTTTTTGAAGTGGATGAATGTCCTGCTTGGCTTGATGATGGAGAAGCTTGTTTGTAGGATTCCATAGCTTGGTGAATGGTGATGTCTTCCTAATTTGTCTATTTTTTATTATGTTATCATTATGTTTCATTTTTCTTGGCTGATATTAAATATAAAAGTATAGGTTGAGACATTTTCTTTGAGGCACCTCAATTCTCCTATTTGTTATAGCTTTTATGTTTTCTCTTTTGGCCATCTTAAGGAATTCTTGAGTGCTCCTTACGTCCACCAAAAATTGTTTTTTTTTCATGTATGATTAGTATGCTAGCTTACAAGTATGATTTATGGTATGCCCTCCTTATTTGAAGTTTTCGAAACACTATCTTGAAGCCTTAATGTGAAATATTGATTGTTGGGTTAAGACAAAGAGGTCTCGTTCGATCTTTCCCTTTGTCCATGCTTACAAAATTGTTTTAGAGTTCCCAATAACCTGATATATGTTGTTTAGGAGTTCCCTCTCAATAAATTGAGTTATTTGTATTGTCTTCTGTGTTTTCCCAAAATCTGAAGGTGAGTTTCTAAAGTTAGAAGCTCTTATGCTCTCTACGTTTCACTGGAATGTTTCTCTTGGATGTCTATTAGTTTAGAGTATTGTTTATTGAGCTTAATGGTTTGCCCTACCTCATGGATTGTAGCTTTTAAAATATATATGCTTAAGACTTCTTAGTATTTCCCAAACTTAATGTTCACTACATCTCATACATCACCTTAAGGATCCATTGACCTTGCTAAATCGGCCCCACAAAACACTATGTTTCATCATTTAGACACCCTTGACTTTCACTTGGCCCCATAGCCCAATGGATTTGACATACTCTCACTCCACCTATTTGATTTGACCATCTTTCCCCAACCAAAACAATCTGTTGGAGTCTTGTGATTTGGCCTATTGGTAAACCAAATGATAGGGTAACATCAGACCTATCTTTGGAGTTCTAGGACCTAGCCTTCCTAGACTCAGAGAGGGCTCTCTCTATTATGTGAAGGATGTGAACTTGTTCACTTTGGATGATTTATTTTAGGCTAGTTGTTAAGTGTAGGTTTGTTTGTTTGTTTTGGGTTGGGGTAAGATGATCAAGTAGGATAGGTGGACTGAGAGGTTATAAAATTAATAGGGCTATGGGTTCAGATGAAGTCAAGGGTATCTAAATGATGAAACATAGTGTATTGGAGGGCTGATTTAGCAAGGCTAATGGATCCTTTAGGTGATGTAGAAGATGTAATGAAAATTAATTTTGGGTAAAAACAAACAGGTCTTAAACATATATATTCTAAGGAAATAACTCATGAGGTACGACAAACCATTAATCTCTATGAACAATACTCAAACTGATCAACATGTAAGATGAACATTCCAGTGAAACATAGAAGAATTAGAACTCTTAACTTTAGAAATTCACCTTCAACTTCTGGGAAACTGCATAAGATAAAAAAATAATTTAATTTATGGAGAGGGAACTCCTAAACGACATATATCAAGTTATTGGGAACTCTAAAATAAGTTGGTAAGCATGGGCAAAGGGCAAGATCGAACGAGACCTCTTTGTCTTAACCTAATCAATCAATATTCCATAGAAAAGTTTCAAGATAGGGTTTTGAAAACTTTAAATAAGCAGGGCATACCATGAATCATAATTATAAGCTAGCATAATAACCATTCATGAAACATAAAAAAGTTTTAGTGGACATAAGGAGCATTAAATAATTCCTTAAGATGACTAAAATAGGAAAACATCAAAGATATAACAAACAGGATATTTGAGATGCTTCCATGAGCATGTCTCAACCTATACTTTTATGATATATAGCAACCAAGAAGAATGAAAAAAAAAATGAGGACAGGAAAAAATTAACAAGTTAATAAAACATCACCATTCACCAAGCTATAGAATCCTGCAAACATGCTTCTCCATCATCAAGCCAAACAAGCCATTCATCCACTTCATAAAACCAATTTCTTCTCCAAGCTCATAAAATCATGTATTGCACTTAAACACATCAAGTCCCAACTGTTTACAATGAATCCTCATGCCTTATATAAAAAACAAGGAATAGGAGAGCCAAAGAGAGTATCTAGAAGCCTATTGGCCGAAAACAAATATCCTAAGTTATCCTTAATGATTTGCAAAGCCCAAGGCACAAAAATATCTCACAAAATATATTTCCCGGCCCAAAATAGCAATTATATTGACTTTTAGGCCCTAACAAGCATGAAAAAACTTTCCAAACACACATTCTGTGTAGTCACCTATAGGAGCACAGCACACTGTGTCAAAATTTGAAAACTTGCCAGGAGAGCAACACAGAAATAGGCCTTTTGCAGCAGTGTTTTGGAGGCCTTCTCGATGTCGGAAAAGGCTCTGAGATGGCCCGTTGGAAATCTCGTGAAGTCTACCTTACATATATATATTTAATTCTTCAATAATACCTATATAAAATGCCCAAAAGGTGGAAAACACCAAGACTACCAGGAGCACAACAGATGCTCAAAAAAGTGGGTAGAAGGGTGAAAAAATGAGTGGTGTTTACCCTTTTGGGGCATCAAAACAACTCCAATTGAGCTGAAAATTGGTTAGAATGATCATATAATTATTGGGAATCCAAATATATAAGCTACACCTCCTAAGGATGCCCTGGGAAAAGCACAACACAGGGTGTGTTGCGCTGCTAGCCTCAAAATTTGGAAAAAACAAAAACTTGTTCAATTGCTCTCAAAATTGGTAGGTAGGTGCCTCATGGGTCCTTGTAGACCTGGAGAGACATGTGTGCCAAAGTTCCAAGCCTAGCTTGGTCGTTTTCATCATTTGGTTCCAGGCCCTCATTTTGGGCAGTTTTGAGCTTTTTCCTTGCAAAGTGATTTCTCTGTTTATAGTGCTCAGTCATTTGTTGGCCTTCTCCAGTTTGGCCTCTATATGTATGTTGGCTCTCTCAAGCCATGATTCCATATTATGCTCAATTTCCATGGAAGGGAGTTTGGTGAGGGGAAATTATTGTGCTTGGGTTGATTCTTCCTGTCTCTACTTTTCTAATTCTTTCCTAAGACCCATAGACTTAGGTATCTTTCTAGTTTGGCCTTCTTCACCACTATCCTCCTCATAAGCTCCCGTGTATTCCTCCAACTGAGCTTGTGACCTTTGAGCCTCTTTTCGATATTTTAGCACCCTTGCTTCATATATGGCCAGCTAGCCACTCATTCGTTTGTTTTTTATCTGCAAGAAGCAAATGAGATCCTTTGACCGTTCTAACTCAACTTCCAAGTCTTTGATCTGTGCATTTCAGTCTTGTAGAGGAGAGTTTACTATTCTTGTCTCATTTTCCTCATCACTGTTTATGTGAATGAGCTCACATTCTCTTTCTTCCTCATGATTGTATTCTTCCTCTTTCACTTTACTGAAGAGTTTTCCAGATTATCCACAGTCTTATGAAATATTTGTCCTAATCCAACCCGGTTTTTCCAATACAGTAGTATTTAGAATCACGTTGTCTGCGTTGGAAACTGAGTCTTGCTCTTCTCTCTTCTTTGATAGGTAATGGTGAAAGGTTCAACAACTTTTACTTGCAAAGCTTGATCACTAGTGACCTTAGGATTTTTTTTCTCCTCATGGATGATCTCTGTGTGTGCATCTTTCTTACCTTGTTCTTGGCTACCCCTTTGATAAGTACCCTCACTATCTTTTATGCCACTATAATTGTCAAGACCTTTAGGAATTTCATCCTCTGTTTTTGCAATGCTATAAGTGTATTCATTAATTCTTGGTACATCTTTGTCTTCGTGAATTTCCTCTTCTTAATCTTTTGAACCACTGTATTCACCCTCAATTTTATCCTTTGTAACACTGTTTTCACTCTTTGTAGCGTCATTTTCTTGGGCACCCTCATTAGTCTTCCCATCACTGTGAGGGTCATTTCTTTCTTCACTAGGTGAGTTCCTTTGGCTGATATCTCCTTCACTACCCTCCTCATTATCTTCATTACTTGGCTCTTTGTCATCATTTTCTTGCCTACTAAAAACAACTTCAAACTTTGTTTCTTGACCGCCTTTTGCCATTCTTGTGATTGTCATTTTTGTTTTCTTCATTTCGTTCATCTACCTCCTCTCCACTGTCTTCATATGTATTCTCAGTGTCATTTTCTTCATCATAAGACCCACTACTTTGGCTATTTTTCTCATTATGGGGCTCACTAATTTCAACTATGTTTTCTTCTTTATCAAGACACTCATCATTGTCACTACCTATATTAATTTCTTCTTAGCTATCTCCCTCTCTGCCACCTTCCTCTTCTTCACTTTTTTCTTCATTTTCATCATCCTTTCCCTCATTGTTTTCTTTCTAATCATTACTTCTTTCTTCATTTTTACTGTCCTCTTTGCCATCTTCCTCTTCTTCACTATTTTCTTCATTTTAATTATCCTTTCCCTCATTGCTTTCTTCTTTTCCATCATTGCTTTCTTCATGGCCATCACTAATTTCTTCTTGGCCATCACTACTTTCTTCATTTTCTGATTTCTTAATGGAAGGTAAATGAGGAAGGTCTATTTGAGGAAATAATTCGTGTGAAGAAGATGAACCAAGGTCAGTGGAGGGTGATGGAGGTGCGTGAGGAGGATTTTGTGATGATGATGGTGGACTTTGTAGAGGAATGGGCTGTGGAGTTTTGAAATCATCATGGGTGATGAAAACCTCCCAGGGGATGCCTTGTTTATCTATTTGGTCTGAGACGATCACTTTGATGAGGGAATGATCAAAAAGGCTTGACATTTGTTGGGATGGAGGCCTTTTTTGCATGATGGAAGAAATTTTCTCAATACTTTTGCAAAGGTAGTAGGGCATGTGTAGAATCTTGGTTTTAGTGAAGTGCATCAGGAGCCTTATGTGGTATGAATAGAATCTGGAGAACCTACCATCACAGGTGAAGTATTTCATGATGATCTTCATTAGGAGATCATATCTGTCCAATAGATGAGAGAAGGGGAACATAGTTTTACAGTCAGCTTGACAACTTGGTTTCAAGTAGGTCTAGATGCTTTTGTTTGAACCACCTTTCTCCTATGCAAGGTATTATAGTGTCCCTAGAGATGGCATAGGTGGTCAACTCAAATTTTACCCTGGCTAGGTGTACTTGATGTTTATGAAGGTTTAGGGCAAAGATCTTGGTCAACTAAGGGTGACTCTGGATATTTTGTGCCTTTTTACAAAATTCATAGCAACCAAACTCCTAAAAACAGGCCAAAATAGTAGGGGAGGTTACCATCTCTTCAATGCTTATAGGTTCAAACATATTTGGCATCCATGCCTTCCTTTGTTGCTTTTTAGGCCTTTGAGTCACCTCATCTATGTCAACATTCTATTCTTCAGACATTTTTTTTTCTTTACCCCTACCTCAAGATCCTTAAAGAGAAATGGTACTACTAGTTAAATGATGTGGAAAGGGGTTAAAGGATATGATGATTTTTCTAACTAGGTCAAGGCATAATAGTGTGCAGGTCAAGTGTTATCCTTTAAGATTTCACTGCCTTTTCTAAACCAACTTTCAATTTTCTTTGAGACCTTATCTTTAGAAAAACATGAAAATTTAGGAAGAATTCAGAACAACTCTTCAAAATTTCTCCACAACAGGGAAAATGGCTCAAAACGCTTTTGGGCAGAGTCGGGTCAGCCCTGAATGTGAAATCGTGCAGAGGCTGCAAAACTATGGCAGGAGCACAATGCAACTCTATCGGGTAGCCCTGAATGTGCCTTTGTGTAGAGTTAAAAACTGTGGCGAGAGGATAGCACTAAGGGTCGAGTAGCTCGGGTCACCATTCAACATTAAACACCATGGTAGGAGCACAACACTGAGGGTTGGGTGGCTCGAGTCACCATTCAGAATTAAACACCATGGCAGGAGCGCAGCAGTGAGGGTTAGGCAGCTCGGGTCACCATTCAGTGTTAAACACCATGGATAGAGCACAACACCATTGCTTTTGGGTGTCTCAGGTCACCCTGTGAATGGATAAATGTGCAGGGCTTGCACGGGCCTTCATGCCCTCTTCTGCACGATGGACACCTCTGCCAGGCCTTCATGCCTTTCCTTTGCAGGGTGGGCAGCTCTGCCAGGCCTTTGTGCCTTTCCTCTTGAACTTTGGGAAAAACTGTAGGAGCGCAGCACCACTCTTCAGGCACGTAGCGTGTAGTGAAATTTCACCCAGGAAGACGCTACAGGAGTGCAATGCCCAGAAAATTTTGCCCGAGGACTCTGGCGGAAAAATTGAAAACCCTCACTCTGTGTGTGTAAATGTGCAAAGGAGTGGGGAGATGTTGTTTTGTAGTGGTTTTATACCTTTTCTGAAAAATTATAAATATAACTCACTTCTCTAAGGTTACTTTGAACTCCTTTCCTTTTGCCAATACTTTTGTTTTTGTAGCTGGCACCCTTTTTCACAAACTTTGGCAGAATTTGTGATTCTTCTTGTTTTTTTTTTTTTTTTTCACTTTTTGAACCTAGACATCTACCCTTGTCTATTGATGGATGTTTTGTCTATTCATGAGACCTATGTCCCCCATGTAGTTTTCATCTTTTTCAATCCTAGGAGTTGTTTTTAAATGTCTTCTGAAACCTTTTGATCACTATCTCTTTTCAACTTGGATAATTTACTTAATCAATGATGACCCATTTCTTGTCATAGTTGTTTTATTTGGAAATTTTTACCCATGTTTGTCCTTTTTAGCCAATGGAATATGTATCTAACTTTTATTTAGAGAAAATATACCTTTGAAATAACATTTCTTGTCTCTTCTTGCTGATACTCTTCATCATCTTTCTGCCTTTGGTGTAGTGGAGTATAGTGCCTGTCTTCCAAACCTTAGAAGGTATTTTGAAAACCCTTGAAACCATCTGTTGTGATGAAGGAGGTCTCTTTGTCACTATTTTCACCCTCTTTTTCCATCTTCACAAACTTCTGATTTTTTAGGGGTGTTTAGAAAAAAGAAAACAGGGTTGTCTTGTAAGTTCTCAAAGAAACACTTATTAAACTCATCACTTATGTCTAAAAGGCCTGCAATGATCATTTGGAGGGTTGAGGTCTTATTTTTCCTTTGTAACCCTATTATTTCTCTATTGCTTGGTCAAAACAGTCATACATTCTGATTCCCATAAAACACATACCTGTACTTTCTTCTTGCTATGAATGGTCCTCTTATGACGATCCTCCTCTTTTACCTTACCTTATGGCTAATCTGATGGATTTTTGGTCTTCTTTGCAGGAATGTAAGAAAATGGCACCTGTCCCTCTACAAGATTCATGTTGGAGGCCAAGAAAAATTTTAATGATCTTTTTGATTGATGTACAGTGTTGCTTATGTGCCACTGTCTTTTAGGACTTGCATGGACCTTTTAATGGGCAGCACTTCATAACAATCTATCATGAGATCATGATCTTCCTTGTAAACTTAATCCTATTGTATCTTACTACCAGCTATGGATGCCTTTATGAGATTTTTAGGTCTCTTTCTTTGCCTCTGTTCTGCTGTTGAGCATTTACAAAGCATTTCTGCAGAAATGCTTAGACATGGTAAATTGTTCCTTTACAGGCTTACTACTTGATCAAGAGGATACATTTGGAGGTCCTTGATGTTATTTGGACAATGATAAGCCTCATCCTTGTGTTCTCTTGAATTCACCTTTGAATACCTGTGGAAATATTGAATTTAGAAACATGATAGTGCATAACCTAGGTGACCCTATTTGACTCGTTATAATGTCCTTGGAATAGATTTTTGACTAAAAAGCTTGAATCGAGGCTTGGATGAGGATATTTTGACACTCTATTATGCACTACAATCCTAGACAACTAGAAAACCTTGATTTACTTCAAAGGGCTTTAGAAAGGGAGTTTTGAAACCACCATTGCTTGAGGCACTTGGTGGGTAGGGGAAAAAGTTTGGTTTACTTGGCAAAATAAGGTATGAAAATAGAGGGCTTAAGAAAACAGAGACAGAGTGTTATAGGCAGAGGTGGCAAGCATAGTGAAAGTTATTGATCAGCAATTGTCATTGATGTCAACCCAACCAACACCAGGGGCTAACCCAATATTGCATGGGAATTTTGACCTACCAAATTAATATATTCTGGGTCAATAATGATTTTTATTGTTTCTATTTGTCGAGATTTTTCCATTGATACATGGAAAACCATGTAATTCTTCACGATTTGAGAGATATTCATGTTTGAAGTTTGTACCCCCAGTTAGTGGGCTAAAACCCCATGGGGTTGCGGCATGGGTCATTGAAAATTCATAATTAATATTTTTTAAGCTCCTAAAATCATTCCCACATTTGCTTGTTGAAGCCCCTCTCAACTTAAGCATTTATATAAATTTTTATCTTCATTCCCTCCTTATGCAAGGGATTTCGCTATCTGAAACAGGTCATCGTGGAATTTTCGCTCTAAATTTTTTTCTATGAACGTTAAGATGTTGAAATTTTTATGAGGTGAAGCTGAAATCTTGAGGAAGATGTTGTAAAAATTTCAGACCAAGGTGTGCAATATTTTTGGAGATATGATCTGTGGAAGTCAGGGTTTTTGCAGGCTTCTGAAATTTTTCTCAAGGAAGTGACCTTGGTAAATTCGTCATAACTCTCTCTCTGAGTATCGTATTGGAATTCCATAAAAAGTGGCGGATAATGCACAATCTGTAATTTTCTCTCTATCAATTTCAGAGACAAATGAAGAAAAAGTGACACGTGGCATGCCGTACATGTGCACTCTATTGAAACAGTCCATAATTAGGGCATTGTGAGAGATTGGGTATAAAAATCTCTTGAAGAATCCAAACTAGGTCAGACCTATGGAATTTTAAAGATGACTTAGATGAATACTAAAGGACCAAAAATCAAATATTGAGGATCTGAAATAAAAGAGATACGCCAGATTCGATATCAAGCTCCTAGAAGGAAAAGAAAAAGCTAGATCATGTGTTGTCAAGGGTTGCAAAGGAATAGACTTTCTAGGGCAGCAAAGCAAAGCAAGGTGCAGTAGAGGGTAGCATGAAAATAGCATCAACCAAGATGCATAACAGCAGTAAGAATTTCATCCTATGAAGTCTTCAAGTGGGTAGCACTGCATACAATAATTGTAAAGGTATCATTGTAATAAGTCATTATAAATACATTATTGTAAAAATTGTACTAGTGTCTATCTGCCAAGGGTTGAAGAGGGAGTGCTGGGAGGTCTAGGATCATCATTAGGTGGTTGTGTACAAGTTGGGGTTATGGTATACTGTATCTTCTTCTTCTACATCATTCTATATCATTGTAAAGTGGACCATTTTCCCTGGTACGGGAGTCCATTCTTATTTTATTCTTCTATAGGGTGGTAGGGTGGTGCTAGGGTGAGTTGTAGCTCATTGGGTGTTGGGGCATCTATTCAATTGACTACTGAAGAATCCTAGGTATTGGAGTGTCCATCCAGTGGGAGCTGGAGAAGAATTCTTTTGTAGATTCTAGGAAGTTGGAGCTTTATTTTCAATTGGAGTTGAATATTAAAGAATTATTAGAAAATCATTAGGTGGTTTTTGTCTTGGAGTGGGTTTCCACCTTAAAAAATGTGTGCATTTGTGTTCCTCTTATTTGATACTATCATTATACAAACACTGATAATAATTGAAGATTAAATAATGCTCTAATTGAAAGGAATACTGATTCACACCCCCCCCTCAATATTTACAACAATTGGAATCAGAGCTTGGTTCCTTCAATAGCAGTTTAACAGCTTGAAGGAGGTCATGGAGCATACCAAGAATGGTGTACCTCTATTCAATGAAAATAATTATGCACTCTAGAAAGGAAGAATGGAGGTATATCTCTTGGCAAAAGGTTACGAAGTATGGGACACTGTTCAAAATGGATTTACATCAACTACAGATGAACAAGGTAAGAAGAATTTGGTAAATGATGCAAAAGAAAAAAATATAATTATCAGTGGTCTTACTGAATCTACTTATCATAAGGTTTTGGGTTGTAAAAATGCTAAAAATGTATCGGACAAGCTTGAGAATATATATGCAAGTGACTCAAATGTCAAAGAAGCAAAGCTTCAAATCTATAGAGAAAAATTTGAGCAACTTAGAATGAAAGAAGATTGCAACATTGTTGCATACTTCCAATACGTTGATGAAATAACCAATACTCTGAAAGGATTGGGAGAGCCAGTTGACAAGAAGACTATTATACAGAAGATTCTTAGAACATTACCAGGGAGATTCAGCCCAAAGGTATTGGTCTTAGAATACAGTGAAAATTTGGAAAAACTCAGCAAAGATGAATTACATGGAGTTCTCATAGCATATGAAATGAGACTTGATGAAGAAGATGGTACTTCACATCTAGAAACTGCGTTCGTTGCATCTAAGAAAACCAATAAGGATAAACAACCTTCAAGTGAAAAGACATGCACCTACAAGTGTGAAGAAAAGGGAGATGATGAAGAAATTATTTTAGATGAAGAATATGCTTACTTCATGAGAAAACTAAAAACGGGTAAGGGACAGTTCAAAGGTAAACTTCCATTGATATGTTTCAGCTGTAATGAGGTTGGGAATTTCGTAGCAAAATGTCCAAATAGAGGTAATGGAAACTCAAAAGGAAATAAAGGCTTTAAAAAATTGAACAAGAAAGGATCCGAAAGGAACTCTCTCTAAAGAAGATAGCTCATCATCTGATGAAGACAATGAAAGTGAAGAAGAAGCTAATGAGAGAGTATTGTTTATGGCCAAGCACAATAAACCCAAGCACAATAAACAAGAGGTATCAAACAATGAAGAAGAAGGATAGACCATAGAATAATTTTATGAGGAAGTAATCAAGCTTATAAAAGATCTCAAGGCGGAGAAGATCCATTCCAATACTCTTGAAGAACAAGTTCAAGGTCTCAAAATTGAAGTTGAAGAACAAAAATACATTGAAGAGTCACTTCAAAAGAAGTTAGAATAAAGCAACCAAGAAAGGGAAGAATTAGAAGCCGAAGTAGTCTCACTACATGAGGAAGTGAAGAAAGGAAAAACTATCCAAAACTATGCCAACAGCTCAAGGGCATTGGAAGAACTCATAAAAAATCAACGATATTATGACGACAGAACTGGCATCGGTTAAAAATAAGAAGAAGAAAGACCTTCTACACCAAAATACAATGAACCTATGAGATCTAACATGCATGTAGACTTCACTAGACAAAATTCACAAGAACAGCCTTGGAAGACAATTCCTCGACGAAAATTTCCATCTAGGTACCAACATATTTTTTATGGCTACTGTTATTCATGTGGAAAATTTGGTCATAAAGCTGTAGAATGTCACACGTACCCTAGGAACAAACACAATTCCAGGATATCTGTCAAATATGAATCTCCCAGGGCTCAGTGAAACATCAATAGATTTGAACATTTAAGAAGTAATATTGAATGTTACAAATGTCAAAAATTTGGACACATAGCCGAAAAATGCAGACTTGAAAATCCTCCAGAAGAATCTTCGAAGCCATAGAACGAACGGAAATGAAAGAAGAATAAGAATGATAACTATGCTCTTGCTTTCAAGGCTCAAAAGAACAAAGATGTGTGGTATGTTGATAGTGGTTGCTCAATGCATATGACTGGAGATATAAATAAATTTGTATCTCTGAAAGAGAAGAAGAATGGAACCATGTCCTTTGGAAATGATGGATCTTCAAATGTTATAGGATCAGGTACTGTCACTCTCAGAAGAAAATATGCTCTAGCCAAGAATGTCTTATTAAGGAAAATATGAATCAATCGTCATAGGTGCTGCAGAGTGTGTGACTGGACATTGTCAATATTTTCAACCCACGATACTGTGGAAAGGCGTAAAGGTGAAATTGTGTGTTACATCGTTTCCAGCCCAAATCCATATGGTATAGGGACAGTCAAATCCAAAGCACAAGTTCACAGCTAAAGATGGATGGATACAAGAATGGTAGCAAATGATGGATCCACTGCAGGCTAAAGTTCATGCTACAAAGGCAAAGTGTGATTATCTAGCTTACTGTGAGCAACATACTTCTGGTTTCAATATCTCAAGAGAGTGGATATTGAGATTTCTCTAAGCTGAAGTGTTATCAAGAAAACAAGAATTAGTGAAGAAGATTGTAAACCCATCCTTACTCCAATGGTAACAGGTTGCAAATTGAGAATAAACGACTCATCTAAGGATGTGGATAAAAGTTTGTACATATCTATGATTAATAGTATTCTATATGTAACACCTCCTAGTGGTATTATGCTAGCTGGAGTCAAGCAGATTCAAGCAAAGATCAAAAGAATAATATATTAAATATTCAAAGAAAGCATTGAATATCTTCGCTGTAAGCTTTGGGATTGATCCCCAAGTTCTCATTATATTTTCCTTTTAGGAATATAAAAGGGGGATGCCCAAGTAAGATTATCTGGGACAGGACAGCCAGATGTCGAGTGCAAGTGTGTACGCCCGGGAGGATAAGCAGTGTTCATGGAGTTACCTCACACATGTCAAAGGGGGAGAGAATGTTGTAGGAAGAGGTGTCATGATCGCATGGGGAGTACTTGTGTTTCCATCAATGCCAAAGGGGGAGATTGTTGATCAGCAATTGTCACTGATGTCAACCCAAGTAGCACCAAGGGCTAACCCAATATTGCATGGGAATTGTGACCTACCAAATTAATATATTCTGGTTCAATAATGCTTTTGATGGTTTCTACTTGCCGAGATGTTTCCATTGATATATGGCAGGCCATGTAATTCTTCACGGTTTGAGAGATATTCATGTTTGAAGTTTGTACCACCAATTAGTGGGCTAAAACCATATGGGGTTGGGGCATGGGTCATTGAGAAGTCATAATTAATATTTTGTAAGCTCCTAAAATCCCTCGCATGTTCACTTGTTGAAGCCCCTCTCAACTTAAGCATTTATATACATTGTGATCTTCATTTCCTCCTTATGTAAGGGATTTTGCTATCTGAAACAAGGACTCCAGTGGACAGGGCTGACACTAAATCCCTGGTATCCCAAATCCTCTATCTTGAACCCAAAAAATAACATATGAGAAACAAACTTCGAGTTCACACATCAGCTAGTAGTGAATAACAACTGCTACACTGGTTAAACCACGAGAGTCTACCCTCATATTTCACTATCAGCAGAAAACATTAAGGGTAGGGAGAGTAGAAACATAGGGTACCATCCGAGGGTAAATCCTATGCCAGATTTCTGATGCGTACCAGAAGAAATGAACAACATGAAAAAATGTAATAAAACAATGTAAAGAGACAACATCACCTGTAGTAATAGACCAGGATCCTGTGGAATTTGCTTGATTAATTGATGCAAAACCAGTCACGTACACTGAGCTCAGTAGCCAATTACAGACTCAAATTTATCTTCCCAGCCTACTACATTATAGACTACTCTGCTACTCTTTCCCAAAACTATTTCTAATAGTAAAAAATGAATCCCTATAACTACAACAACGATAACGTAATCCAACCCCTTACAATGTGTTCTCTGGGATTCTTTATAGGAAAAAGGATAGGAAGAGTAGGTGATACACATTAATTCGATTTATTAAGACAGAGTGGAGGAGGCGTTTCATGCCACTCCACTTAATAGCTTTGTGATGTACTTGGTGGTCCATTTTGGAGTCTTTGTCAGGTCAGATTGACCTCTGATGTTCCTTTGAAGTTCTCTTCTGGTTGTAAAGCTCTCTGTTTGTCTTCTGAAGCAAGTAAGGTGAATGAAATTTTTCTGGGCTTCCATACATCCCTAATTCTAAGATAGAAATTGAAAAACAGTCTAGCTAGGTTTAGATTGTCTGACTAAAATAATAGACATTTAAAATAACAGACTAAATGCCCATGGACTGAGCTTTATTTATCTTTTCCTACCTACCCTACTCTAACTGGGATATTTGCAAGTCTAGCTTACAAACATTGTCTTCCAATGGAACCAGTCCATCAAGTGATCCCATGACTGGTCTGTTCTTCTTAGCTCCTTGAGCAAGCTCGATAGGCTGGGCTACTCCCACTCTTCCTGTTCTTCAACAGCAGCTTCGAAAAATTTTCTTTCTGTTTGCAACATGCTTCTCACAAAGACCCTTGATCCTTCTTCAAATTTTTGCAGGAAATGAACATAAGGATCATGAAATGATACCTGATTATGAATATTTGGCAGACAGGATTCAACCAGGGTCTCTTCTTCTTCCACTAGATTGAGAAAAAGACTCTCTTGGAGTAGAGTGTCTCCTTCATCTTCCAAACTGGAGGAATCATTGTATATTGCAGCTGAGTCCTCTTGGAGCTCTGATATGTTCTACTCTGTTGGGCCGAGCTCTGTGAAAAGATCTATGTATTCGTGAGCATGGATATTTTCCATTACTTCCTCTTTTTCAAGGGAAGGCTCTTTACTTTCATCCTACCCATGAATCTCTTATTTTCTTTCCTCCTCATCTTCCGAAAGGAAAGACCGCTGACCTCCAATCTCATGACACTCATCGCAGATGCTTTCATAACATTCCCTGTCAGTGTCATAGATAGGCTGATTTGGTTCATTGCTTCTTTGGATTTGCTGGCCTCGACTTTCCTCCCACGAGTCTACTGATGATGGTGCTGCAAAATCAGCTTCCTTCTGTAAACAATAATCATCAAATAGATCATAACTAGGAAATTCATAATTGTAAGCAATGTCACTAGTCAAACATGTCCTATTATTAGCAGGTCTTTCTTCATCTTGATCCTCAGAGGAGATTTCTGGATCTGCATCAGTTCTATAGAAGGCTGCAGAGGTGGACTGTGTGTTTGATTTTCGGCCCATCTCTTCTTCTATCAACATAAAATTTTTTTTTTTAACACAAAAGAAGAGTTGTAGTCCTCTGTTCCTCATACGAACTGATCCTGAGGCAGGATATCCTCGTGAGCCTCATCTTGAGAATTTTCCCGAGCAAGAGAAAAATCCAGACCAAGATCATCATAGATGTCTTGCTCATCGTCTAGGTCTGGAGTTGGCTCTTGCGTGGGAAAATGCATGGGCTACTTTGAACAATCATTATTTGCAGATCCAACACTTTACCAAACATGATCACCATTCAATTTAATTGATCTACCAAAGCATCAATATTTGCATCTCTGTCCATGTATGGATCCATGTTTACTACAAAGAAGGTCACTACAGCTTCTCAACTAGTTCAGAGTTCCCCACCAGTGGAGTCATTAGGTCTTTTTGGATTAAAGGGAGTGTGGAGTTTCTAGGTGGATGAATTTGGACATTAGAAACAGACTGTTTTCCACCATCATCATTAAAACCAATCTAAAGGCATTGGTCTGAGAAGACCAATGGTATCGGTTAAGGACTCTCATATTTGTCCCTAGAGGAGTCGCCATTATGTTGGAGCTCCCATGTTTGGCCAGATTGGCAATACCAAAGATGAGACAACATCAGAACCACTTTGGGGCCCTAGGATGTAGCCCTCCTAGACCTAGAGAGGGATCTCTCCAAAAAGGCAAAGAATGATATATCTTTGAAGCTCAAAATGAGGTGTTAGGCTAGGTATGAAGCGCAAGGGGGGTTTAAAATGATTGGGTCAGTTATCGGTTGGGTCACAAGATCATAGATTGAGAATGTAATGGGAATAAAGGATCAGATTAGTAGGACATTTTGGCAAAAGAGGATGGGTCAAGGCTGTGCCATCCATTGGGCTATGGAGTCATGAAAGGAGATTACTCACAAACAACTAGCCAAGGTTTTCATAGGGCACATCATCTATACTAAAGGATATTTGAGATAGATGATGAAATGGAACAATAAGGAAAGAAAGGTGAAAAACAAAGGACAACCTGAGATCAGACGAGAGGTCATCTAACTCTAGATCTACTTTGGCGGGCCCTCGAAGGAGAAACAACAATATTTAAAACACAGAACTGGGCTTGAGATCAAAGAAGGGCTTTTAACCTTCAATGCTTCGACACTGGTTCACGAGATCTTGGAAAGGTCAATTTGTCGAACAAGGACTCAGTGGACAAGGCTAACACTAAATCCTCGGTATCCCAAATCCTCTATATTGAACCCAAACAAGAACATATGAGCAGCAAAATTTGAGTTCACACATCAGCTAGCAGTGAATAACAACTGCTACATTGGTTAAACCACGATATTCTGCCCTCAGATTTCACTATCAGCAGAAAAAATTAAGGGTAGGGAGAACAGAAACATAGGGTACCATGCGAGGGTAAATCATATGCCAGATTTCTGATGCATACCAGAAGAAATGAACAACACGAAAAAATGTAATAAAACAATGTAAAGAGACAACATCAGCCATAGTAATAGACCAAGATCCTGTGAAATTTGCTTGATTAATTGATGCAAAACCAGTCACGTACACTGAGATCAATAGCCGATTAAAGACTCAACTTTCTCTTCCCAGCCTATGACATTATAGACTACTCCACTAATTTTTCCCAAAACTATTTCTAATAGTAAAAAATGAATCCCTATAACTACAATAGCGATAACACAATCCAACCCCTTACAATGTGTTCTTTGGGATTCTTTATAGGAAAAAGAATAGCAAGAGTAGGTGATACACATTAAGTTGATTTATTAAGACAGAGTGGAGGAGGCATTTCACGCCACTCTGCTTAATAGATCTCCACTATACTTGGTGGTCCGGTTTGGAGTCTTTGTCAGGTTAGATTGACCTCTGATGTTCCTTTGGATTTATCTTCTAGTTGTAAAGCTCTCTATTTGTCTTCTGAAGCAATTAAGGTGCTTGAAGGTTTTTTGGGCTTCCATACCTCCATTATTGTTGCCCTGATAGTATTTGAAAGTTTTCTATCAGTGAGATGGCCTTTGGGAGCTTGGGGAGGCACGAAGAATTTTGTCTTAGCGGATACTATTCTAATCAAATGTCCTGCTGATGCTGAGAGCAGATATGGCTCGTTTCTTGTGCTCTTCAAATCTTCGGGTTGCGCCTTAATCCTTTGATCATGGTATTAGTTGTTGAATATTCAATTAACTATATTTAATCCACTTAATCGATCTTTTCTGTTTTACTGATCCACTACTGTAACAGCCTCTCTATGTTTCCGATTCATAGTGACTGCGATAGAGTAAATTCACCACTCTGCATACCCTGCACAGTAAAATAAACCAATTATAAAATCTAGGGGTAGTGAAAGAGATGCTGTGGAGGCCTGGAAGAATGGTGGCACAACTGTGGAGATAGTGGCTGTAGGGAAGACAAGTGAAACAATGTAGTGAACAGGAGGTTTGGTGGAGGAAAGCATGCAGACCGTCCGATTAGGTCTAGAGGCGACTATCAACGGGGGAGATATGATAGGAGGGGAGTGATAGGGGGACCAAAATCTGGTGGGTGATGGAGTGATTAGCCTTGGACCATTGAATCTATGAGAGATCGATGACTGCAATTGAATTAGAGGAACCCAATCGGGGAACATATGGCGGAATGAGGGCGGATCCTAACCATTGGTTCTTACGGATTCAATGGCCATGATCGTGTCAGAGAATCGCAATCGAGAGGGATGAAGGATGGCATAGTTTAAGACTTGTGATTGAGATCAGAGCGATGATGCGAGGGCTGTTGGATTAAAGGTGAATCGATGGTGGGCATGCAATTGGAGGGATGAGGAAAGGGAGATGTGGGAGCGATGGGACTTGCGATGATCGTTGGATTTATTTCAATCGACGATGGAAAAAAACTCAAAGCTGATGGGATAAAACACCATCGCATCATAACTTTAGTCTTTATAATGGAAAGCATGTCTCGCTTTGATTCTCCGATGCGATTGGCGCTTTTGAGTAGTGCTTGGTCTTAGCGCCTGAGCTTATGGTGGGGAAGTGGTTAAGGGACTAGCTGAAAGGGGATAAGCCTATCATAGGGTAAAATGTGGGTTTTAGGGCTAAAAGAAGGAAACGGTAGATAGAATAATGGGATATCAAACCAAAAAAAGGATATTTGAAAGGTTTCAAGGGAATTAGAAGGGGGGGAAAGGTGATGAAAACAGAGGTTTAATAGGGTTGAGATGAAAGGAAAGATGGAGACCTTTGGGCATCTTCTTCACAACAAAGAGGTTTTAAAAATGGGAACAACAGTGAGGAATAATCAGAGGGAAAAGGCATAGGAGGCTTCAAGGATGATGAGTTTTTAGAGGAGATGCATTCCTTGAAGGCTCATAAAACACCTTATCCCCCTGTTTCTTTGTCAAAAAATTCAGAAGGGGCTAACAAGTAGCATGAAAAGAGCATCAACCAAGGTTCATAACAGCAACAAGAAGTTCATCCTATGAAGTCTTCAAAAGCGCAGCACTGCATACAATCATTTTAAAGGTATCATTATACTAAGTCATTGTAAATACATTATTGTAAAAATTGTACTAGTGTTTATCTGCCAAGGGTTGAAGAGGCAGTGTTGGGAGGTCTAGAATCATCATTAGGTGGTTGTGTCAAAGTTTGGGTTATGGTCTATTATATCTTCTTCTTTTGCATCATTCTATATCATTGTAAAGTGGACCATTTTCCTTGGTATGGGAGTCCATCATTATTCTATTCTTCTATAGGGTGCTAGGGTGGTGCTAGGGTGAGTTGAAGCTCATCGGGTGTTGGGGCATCTGTTCAATTAAATACTAAAGAATATCGGGCGTTGGAGCATCCATCTAGTGGAATCCGGAGAAGAATGCTTTTCTAGATTCTAGGAAGTTGGAGCTTTATTTTCAATTGGAGTTGAATATTAAAGAATTATTAGAAAAGCATTAGGTGGTTTTTGTCCCGGAGTGGGTTTACACCTTAAAAACTGTGTGCATTTGTGTTCCTCTTGTTTGCTACTGTCATTGTACAAACACTGATAATAATTGAATATTAACTAATTCTCTAATTGAAAGGAATACTGATTCACCCCCCCCCCCCCTCAGTATTTCCAACAAGAGTCAGGGACATCATTCCAGGATTTGGTCTTATCTGGGTGATAGATTGGCCATGCTTGACAGAGAAACAGGATAGTGAAAATTTCTCTTTGAGGAGATTTCTAGAACTCACATGATTCTTGAATTTTGTTTCTAGAAATCCAGGACAAATAATTTAGTCATCTAAGCAGGTAGAAATTACTGAAGACTAACAAAATAAACAAACCCTACACCTAATAACTAGCCTAAAATCAAAACCCTAGAGAAAAAATAACACATCCTTTGCACCCAATATAGAGATACCTCTCTAAGTCCAGGAAGGCTAAGTCCTCGAACTCCAAATCTTGGTTCCATGCTACCCTGTCATTTGTTCTGCAAATTTTCCAAATCACATGACACTAACAGTGTAAACCTTTCTTCAAGTTTTTCACTAAAAAATGACTTGTACACATCGAGAGATTGTTGGTAGTGTTATGTTGACATTGGTTTCAAATTCCGTGATGACAATGATAGGATGAGTTGATTTTTAGTATTGGCAGCATGGATACATTCAACAGTTGAGTTTTTAGTGTGTTTCCTATTCACTTGGAGTTGATTCTTCGTTTTGGAGCCTTTGAAAGAATATTGACTAGCATTGCGTCCTAATTAAGGTCAATGATGGATATTTTATCTTTGAATGTGTTTTGGTTGTAGAATATCATCTCAAGTGCTCTTGCAAAGTGCATGGTCAGATATTCAATAATGCCTCATCCCACATTTACCCACTTTTAAAATATCTTCAAGGTAAACATGAGCTGAGTGTCACTATGATATGACCTGACCTCCAAGCTCCAACTATGGAAGAAGTTCCTACAAACTAGAAGATTACTACATCCTTCAGACACTACATACCACTAAGGATCCTAACATCCACCCCATGTGATCAATCGCTAGGCTAGAACTCATTTTACCTAACTTAACTCCAAAACCATGCCCATGATACAACATCCATGTGGTTGGGATGCTCTAACCATACCAATAAGCCTGTCTCCATGTGGTTGGGAGGCTCTAACCATACCAATAAGCCTATCTCCATGTGGTTATGACAAAAAATACACAGTTCTATGCATGTGGTGGTGAGATCTATTCCACTTATTCAGACTAGCCTTCAGACCACTACCCATAAATATCTATGACTTTCCATAAGGATAACTATGATGATAATAATACCAAAAATTCAAAATTTGAGCAAGATCTCGACCTATAAATGTATAATAACTGATAGACATTTCATCAAACATACGATAAACATAGAAGCTACATGTCATGAATGCAAATCTGATTATAAACTTTTGAACTTCAACTAAGAATCACCAAGAAGGCTCTATGCCCTCTCATGCTAGTTGCAACAACACTTCTTAGCCCATGCATTCATCAACCATTCAATAAGTTATGAAATCATGAGAGAGATCCATAATAAGAGAACACCATAAAACCATGCATATAACTGACATATAACGAGAATAGAATCCTTGAAAAATCAGCCATAAGAGCAACTTGATAGTCAGTATAAGTGCTCATAGATCAGAAAAGGAAAATAAGTAATATTAACATAAGAAAAATACAACCAAGTCAGAGACTTCCACTTACCACCCAACCATATATTAGGCTAAACCAAATCTTTCTTTTAGAAAATCACCCTCATGCGATATTCGAAGCATGAATATGGGATCATATGGGTGAAACCAAAATAGAACCAACAAAATTATTCTAGTGGAAAAACCATCTCAACCCTCAATCACAGTGATTTCACCTAACCTATCCAGAAATCAGCAACATTAAAACATGCATGGATACATCTAACTTCCTTCCAAGCTTAGAATTTTCTGGTCCCCACCCATCCATTAAGAGTTCCAAGAGAAAGACCATATCCCCTCTGACCCTTGGTAGTTTTCCGGAGACTGCCTTAAAAAGGATCTAAGTCTACCAGCCATCCAAATTTTAAACCAAACAAAGAATGGACAACACCATGGCTATCCATGAAATGAAAAGGAAAAGTTGAAACCACTGTGAATCAAGGCAAACATCATGCCAATTAAAACAAATATAAACAATAAACCAATGCATGAATCATGAATTTGAATCCCAACCTACTAAATCAAACAAAGAAATTATTACCTCCAAATACACAACTAATTTTTTCCCCTTGTTTCTATCCAAACTTCCTCTTGTGCAACATTTTTTTCTGTTGATGATGCTAGATACCGTCAAAATATAGGGGATGTACCTGATATTAGGTCCCAATTATACCTCACATTATTTGGTGTAGGAGTCCCATCCGGAATATAACTTGATTGTAGTTTACTTAAATATATTCCATGGATTAAGCAGTTAGGATGAGAGAGAAGTGCACATGTGCATTTGAATGAGCGTGAGAGTGTGCCTTGTGAATATTCAGTTGTTGATGTATTAAGGTCCTTTCACTACAAGGGAGGAAAAAAGTGAGTCTTTAAAAGGGAAGTAACAATACTAATATAATGGAGACACATACACATATTAGAAGGACTTGTCTAACATCAAGTGAAATAGTTCACATGGATCCGAAGATCATTACAATAATTACAACATCTTTCCAATAAGTTCAGCACCAAAGTCATAGAAATAGTTCAATTACGTCAGTACATATGAAAGTGAACATGGATCATTAATATTCAAATAGTAGCCTTAAAACAAATATAGCCCATGTATGAAAATATGTTTTCCAAATGGCTTCGAGTATTAAGAAAAAGTTCCAAGATCCATAAGTACAATGAACATCACTAGCTCCAATAGTAGAGCATTAGAGCCACTACTTGCTCCCCAAAAGTACTTTCTCTATATCTCTAATGCCTATGGGAGAAGCCAAGGCTAAAATTCCTTTGCATGAGAAATGAGAATCCTTTTATATGAGGCACGACCTTTCGTATCATCATGAATCTTGGATTTTCAACTTCTAACGACCTTTGGACTTCCAAATGACTTTCTAAATTACATATTCTCTTGGTATTACATGTCTTTTGGAATTATATGCATGGCTCTTTGTCCATACACGACTCTTGGACTTCCACTTCATTGTCTTTATAATGATAACATCATTACATCATAATTTTGACATCATCATGTGATGATAACATGAAAACTCACTATAATTCATGACTAGACTCATAGTGATCTAGATCTTGGGTGGGAGACCCCCAAGATATGAAAATTTGAAATGTATCTAAGGGGGGAGGCCCCCAAGATTTGAAAAGTTGAAATGTGAGAAGAAAAAGGAGAACACATAGTAAACAAAACCACCAAGAAAATTTATATTCCAAATAGATATTAATTGTATAAGCTACATTGTGGTGTACAATCTCTCATTCTACAAAATGTGACTTATTACTTATATTCTTTTTTAGCCACAATACCAGAGGTAAAACCCATGGGTGGGTAAATATAATGGGTGAATGAATACCATGGGTGGATTCCACTTACAATACCATGGGTAAATTCCATGGGTGGTTAAATACCATGGGAGGATGAATACCATGGGAGCAGGAATACCATGGGTGGACGAATACCATGGGTGGATTCCACTTACAAGACCATTGGTAAATACAATGAGTGATTGAATACCATGGGTAGATGTTACTTACAATACCATGGGTAAATTCCATCTGTGGATAAATACTATGGGTGGATAAATTCCATGGGTGGATGCCACCTACAATACCATGGGTAAATTCCATGGTCAGATAAATACAATGGGTGGATGAATACCATGGGTAGATTCCACTTTCCATTCAGATAATTCCTCCCTCCTTAAGAATTAATCGCCCCAATTGCGTGAAGTCCTATATTGAGATTCCTTTGTTGAATATGAAGAACCATTGAAGAAAATGGTTTTGTGTGGTTAACACATAACTGTGATGAACGAAGATCTGATGTTAGAGATACCCTATAATGCTTATGAAAAACTGTGATACTGATATTGTGCAGTATAGAAAATGGACTTCAATGAAGTGTTGGTTTGTGTATGACCCATAACCATGAAAAATAAATATCCGAGGATATATTTACCCTATAATTCTTGTGACTAGCTATGATATTAACAATGTACGGCCTAGAAAATGGAATTCTATGACAAGGATTTTTTTACGGTTGACCCATAACGGTGATGTTGATTGCTGATGAAGTAACATGTGCCTATATAGCTTGGGGTGGGAGGGATCATCTCCAGATAACCCAATCCATATGTTTCTATGCTGAAACTGATGAATGTGAAGTAGGTGGCTACTAAAGTGGGGTGGGAGGACATGTATCTAAAGGGAACCCGCTTCAAATGTTGATCCAGATATAAAACTAAATTAAAATGGGCATAATTCGATTACTATAACTCAAAATATTTATTATAACCTATGTTTGGAAATATAATGACCATTCTACATCTTCCCATTTGATTGAAATCCCTATCTACACACTCTGGAAACTCATATTCCTTCTTTAATTATTCATCGATCATAAAAGTTCTGGAAAAATAATTGATTTTATATTAGCTATATCTCCCTCATGCGAACTTTGATTCGACCAATTTTTTTTATATAAATTGGTTGATTTTTAAAAAGGACTTCAGATCAACAACCAATTTTATGAAATTATGCATAAAAATTGAAAAAACCTAATAGGAGAGCTAGTTTCCACGAATTTTCATCAAAAAAGTTTGTACACCATAAATGATTTTAAATTAGTTATATCTCTCTCATCCGGACTCTGATTCAGCCGATTTTCTTTTTTTTAATTTGGGTATTTCTTTCCAAGGAATCCAAATTTGTTTTTTTTTTTTTTTTTTTTGTAAATTTTGAACCAAAAGTTCTAGATCTGAACTTGCCTCCCAAAAAAGTACTACAAAAAAATGAAAAAAACAAATCTTCCTACTTTTCCCAAGAAATTTCTCAGTGGAGGTCATAACACACGCATGAAGTTTTTTGGAGATTGTAGTAAAATTTTGAAACTCAAATATGCATAAAAATATCATCCCCATGCATCCATATGCTAAATTTGATACCACTGATCTAGATCTTGTGGGGGAGAACCCCAAGAACTAAAAAATTGAAATGGATCTTGGGGTGTGGGAGGCCCCAAAGATCTGAAAAATTGAAATTCCAGTAAAAAAAAGGAGAACACAGTAAAAAAACACCAACAAATGTTTTATTAAAATAGAAAATAACTGTAAAAGCTATATTGTGGTGGAAAAATTGTCCTTTTACAAAATGCGACTTATTACTTATATCCTTTTTAAGTTAAAATACCATAGGTAAATTCCATGGGTGGTTGAATACCATGAGTGAATGAATACCATGGGTGGATGTCACTTACAATACCATGGGTAAATTCCATGGATAGATAAATACCATGGGAGGATGAATATCATGGGTAGATGCCACTTAAAATATCATGGGTAAAAACCATGGGTAGATACCATGGGTTAATGAGTACCATGGGTGGATGTCACTTACAATACCATGGGTAAACTCCATGGGGGGATAAATACCATGGATGGATGCCACTTACAATACCATGGTTATAATCCAGGGGTGGATAAATACCATGGGTGGATGAATACCATGAGTGCATTCCACTTTCCATTCATATCACATAATGATTGATGACATGGACTTTATTAAATTTTGACATGGCTACCACTCATCTCCTTTTTCTTGTAAGAAACTTCTAATCATGGATGTAGTCACCCTCCAAAGGGTATTTGATATTATGAAGTCTTCAAGGTGTTTCTGTCATCAAGACTTCAATGTTCTCTTTTTCCTTTAATTCTTCCTTTGCCTTCCTTCTTTTTCTGATCTTTTTCATGGATGCTCTTCATGCTATTCCTGAAGTACATGTAGCTATAATCACTCATGAAAAGAAACCATTAGCTTAAAAATACCTATTCTAACTTGTTTCATGCATATTTTTGTGCATGGCTTAACAATTAACTTGGGAGAGCAAGGAGAGATTCTTTCTGCAAGGGAAAATTTCAAAAGGATGAAGAGAAGAATCTTCAAGGCTTCGAGATGCGTTCATGAATGCAAGAGAAAAAAGAACTCATGGGAGGGTGCAGGGCTCCTATCTAAAGGATGAAGGCCAAGGTTTCAAGATTCAAAAATTCTGTTGTCCACTCAAAGGGGACAAGGAGGGAACATGGAACAAAGCAGACGGCTAAATGGAAAGGCTTCAGGGATTTGAGGTGCACTCTACATGCGCATGATGAGGCAAAAGGAGGCTGCATGTCACATTATCGAAGAAAAAAGGATGAAGCTTCATGGATTCAAAGTCTTCTCATGCACTGAAAAGGCCAAAGAGGGTGAAAGGCACATTTTTTAAGGTTGTAGGATTTAATATTTAGGTCTTTAGGGTTCACTCATGTGCTCAAGGGCGACACACTTCTTCGAGTCAAAGGAATGCACTTAAATGAAGGATTGATTCTTCAAGGGCACAATTCAAAACAAGGAAGGGGGAAATATACTTAAGAGTGCACTATGAACTCTTGGAGGGCACAGGGAACACTTCCAAATAATTAAGGATTCCTAATAAAGGCTTAGGAGTGCACTTATGCACTTCTCGCCTTAATGCATTCACTTTGAAACAAATCTTTCCCTAAGTTTGGAAGATATAACATGGGTTGAACATGATGATTTCAGACATAAAATTAGGTGAAACAAATACCAAATCGTCAATAAAACTTAGAAAATATTGAACAATGATAAATATATATCAAAATTTCACTTTTCTTTCATTCCCCAATTACAACAAACAAAGTGTGTGCGATTGTGATTAGAAAGTATCATTTTAGAACAACCAGAGTGTTACGACCATGAAATGCATTAAATATGTTCTAATGACTATGATGACACATGAGGATTATCAATCCTACACTTGAAACATATGGAATGACTTGAAATGACACTTGACGACCAATGTGACACTCGATATGACATTAAAGTAGGCTCCAAAATTTGCATGTAGTGAAATTGTGAAAGGTTTTGTAGCAGAAAGAACACTTGAAAACACACTAGGAAAGCTTCAGCTTCTTTATTTAGGAACGAATTTTAGTTGAATTTCAAACCCTTCAAGAATTATTGATTCATAAATTATATTACCTTGAATTCACCCTTTCAACCTATTTGTATACATAGAACCTCACATTCGTTCACTTGATTCAGCACAAAAGATATATGCCATATCACAATTGTTTAAATCCATGAAAGGGTAATATGCACAATGGATTTATGATATTCAAAGTATGAGTTTTCATCTCTGGTGTTGCTCAGTTGCCAGCAGGATTAAAAAATACCCCAAGGGAGTCACTTCAAGACCACAAACATTGCTTTGCTGCAAACATGCCTCGATGGTACCCCAGCGAAGTAGCTTTCTTTATCTCCCTACGTAGGAAGCCTTTCTATTATTTCACAGTTTATTTACTTATTTAGTAGGATTGTGCTTCAGTTCTTATTATTTTCAATAGGAAAAAGAGGAATCCCAACTTATTGATATAAGAAGATGTTTTTGATTCAAAAAATTATTTTATAACCTTTGACATATGTTTGACCACTTTATATTTTCCCCTTATCCATCTCTACTATATTGGATAAACATGTAACACATAAGTATATTTATAGCAAGTTGAGTAGAATGGATACGAGCATTGGCACGGATCTAATTATAGGTTCCCTCAACGTTTTCCTTTTGGATGTATCATATTTTTCGCCCATAATTAGCTCAAGCTATGGAATCTTTGCAAACAAAGAAGAAGAAAAAACAAAAATCCAAGCATTGTGGTTGTCACATTTTCTCTTTTATTCCATTACAAAGTCCCTTTGAGCCATGCAATTTTCACACAAGATATTATTTACATACAATGACTAAGATACCAACTAAGAGAAGGAATTACTAACATGACACACATATGACTGACACTCATGAAAATAAAAGAAAATAAAAGGAAAAATTGTATAGGAAGCACAACTTGTAGCTACTATTGAAAATAATTCTTAAAATATCGTCCATTTAGGGGAAGAGGGCCAAGCCTCCTGTCTAAGTATTTTAGCTTGAAGGTATTATGCCCATGCTTCTCTTCAATGGAAATTGAGCCAATCGATAGAGGTTGGAACTTCGTGTGTTTTCCTTTATCTTTGTGGGATTTGTCCCACTTTGGTACTAGGTTGCCAACATCGAAACCTTTAGTTGTTACATATTTCTTGTCGATATAATTATTAACATGTCTTTGATAGAAAACGATTCTCTCTTTAGATTTGAGCCTTTCTTCCTCAATTTTGAGTAAAGTATCTATCTTGCTTTGAACCAGAAGGCAAGGTATACCTTAGGACTCTTAGGAGAGTTTCAAGGCTGGGAGATATAGTTTTAGGGGCAAGATAACTTCTTTACCATAAAACAGAAAGTAAAGTGAGGATTTAAGGGAAGACTTAGGAGTTACATAGTCAACCCATAATGCATTAGTCAACGTGTTGTGCCAGTTCCTTTGCTCAAACAAGATCATTTTCTTGATTATGTAGATAATATTTTTATTTTTTGACTCATCTAAACCATTTCCCTACGGGTAATAGTTAGATGAATTTTTTAATACAATCCAATTTTCTAATGTGAATTCATAAAGTTTCAATGAAGAAAAATAGTCCACATTATCAAAGAGAAGTGACTTTGGAATGCTAAACTGTGTTCTAATGTTCTACTGTAAGAAGTGGATGAGTTCCTCGTAGTTTACTTATCTTAAGGGAACTGAATCTTACCACCAAGTAAAATAATATATCACTGTCAAAATATATCAGTGTTTCTTTGACATGTTTGGAAATATCTCTATGATAACGTATAGGCCCCACTTTTGGAATGTTCCTCGACTACTAGTGGTGGTAGTGGGGCGCCTAACTTATGATCTCAACTAATACGTCTCTGACAACTTGGGAACTTGTGGACATCAAAATGAGAATATTTGAATAAAATGGGCCAATAATAAGAAACCATCATCAATTTATTTGTAGTTGTGTCGCCCGCATAGTAACCAATTTCCATTCCATTGTGAAAATATCTTAGAACCTTCTATGTTTCTTGTGGCTAAAGACATCTTAGCAAGACACTATTGTGGGGATTTCAAAAAATAACTCAATGAACAAGTTAGCAGGATATAGATTTAAGTCAGATAACCCCCTTTTTTGTATTTAATAAATGTGTGGGTAAGGTGTCCTTCTCTAGAAATTATTTTATATTGGAATATCATGGCACTGTGTATGTGGTATATGGGACATGTTCAACATTATATGTCTCTATTTCTTGCTCTCAACCTAAAAGATATTTCTTAGGAGAATCTCTTGCCTCAGATGAAAGTTGATAGAGGTGATGAACCTTAATGGTATGAAATATTTTAAATTCCATATGATATTCTTGTAAGCAGGTCATCCAATTTTCCCTATTCTCACCTAGGTCTTGCTACACAAATAGTGTTTTTACCAATGGAAGAGGAAAAGAAATGATTGTGTGAACTCTTATAAGGTATGTCCTGAAATATTTGACTACCTTGTATATATCATATTCATTTATATCAATGGAATAATGATTTAGTTGTGACCCCTCTACACTAGCACTCATGAAAGAAATAGGTTTTTCATGTCATTCAACATCATTTTGAGTCAATACAACCAAAATAAATTAATCCAAAGCAAAGGTATAAAGAAAAAAATATTTTCCATAATACATAATGAATATAGCAGGTGAATCTATGATAGCTTGTTTTATTTGAGCGAAAGCATCCTTTTCCATTTTATCCCACTTATAAGTCACAGATTTATTAATAATATCCTGTAGAGGTTTAACTATTTGAGCATACTCGGATATGAATTTTCATAGGAAATTAATATTCCCTAAGAATTATTACATAGATTTCTTATTTATGGGCAATGAGATTTGAGTTATAGCTTTGAATCTCTCAATATTAACATTAATTCCACTATTTGCAATGATGTGTCCTAAGAGAGTCCTTTCTGACACACAAAATATTATTTTCTTGTGCTTCAGATAAATCCCATATCTGCATCACCGCTCAAATATTTGTTTTGGATGATGTACATGATCTGATATTCTTTTGGAAAACATAGTTACATCATCCAAATAAGCATCTACGCTTTGACCAATCGAGCTATGGAAAGCAATGTCCATCACTCTCTGAAAGGTAGTATTGGCATTGATAAGTCTGAATGGAATTTTCTTAAAAGTGAATGTTACCCATTTGGTCTTGAAGGTGTTTTTAAAACGATATGGTTCCACCACTAGAACTTGATTGTAACCTAAGAAACCATCTAGTAGTGATAAAATTTGAGACACATATATTTTTTGAAGTTCCTATTCCATGGATGGAGCTAGGTAATTATCTTTATATGATACTCAGTTGAGATTATAGAAATATACAGATGACCTTATCTCACCAGATTTATTTCTTAATGGCACCAAATTCGAGACCCAAGTGGAATTCCTAACTTTAAAAATTATCCGAGCATCTAATAACTTACTCAATTCCTTTCGAATCAAGGGCTACACTGTAGTATGGAATTTCCTTAGCTTCTACTGAAAAGGTTTCACATATTATTTGATGGGAATGACATGTTGGATAATATGAGTATTATATTCCCTTAAGTTAGTGTATTTCCATGCAAACACATCACGATAATGTTTGAATAGGTATATGAATACCTGTCCTTCCTACAAAGAACAACATGTATTGAGGTTTACATACTTTAGATCGTATTGAGTCCACAAATTGACTTGTTCATATGATACCTTCGACATCTGTGTCTTGGTATTCATTGGTCCTATGAACTATTTTTGCAGGCCATATAGTTTTTCCAGGGACACCACACCTTTAGGCATAGTGTTTAATTTCATCACATTAGATGCCTCCTATAAAGCCTTGTCATGCTCATCCTGTTCTATGGCGTCATCTCATGTTTGCATTAGCCATAAAATTCAGTATCTTCTTGTTGTCATTAAAAACATGAAAATTATTGATGTTATCAGGAAGAGATGGTTTATATATAATCTCAATAGAAAAGCCATTTCTCAATGGTGACATTCTATCAACTTCATTTTCTAATCCATATACTGCAACATTTAAAATCCTAGGAACATTAATAATATTAAAATATTTAAAATAATTAATCAAACAACATACCTATTGTTAGTAGAATTCAAGATTAGGTGAAATACAGTAAATATTATCCCGTACCTCATGAGTGACTATTCTAAATCACCAATTACCAAAAGAAACTCTACCTTTAGGTCGATGGATTTATTTAGTCTAAGTGAGAGTGCTTCATATTTGGAAGTATTATTTTTACACTCGAACTCCAAATGGCATCATATGATGTAATTTTCATTACATTTTGAATATCAATAGATACTAAATTATTTCCTATATTATTATTAGTATTACTATGCACATCTATGTTAAAAGATCCATTTTCACTAGTAGGAGTATAAGGAAGGAGCTACAATTGTGTATATGGTGGGAAGGTCATGGTTGTGCTTGAAAACACCCATGATTAGTTTCCCAAAAATAATTTCCAATGATTAAATCGGCAAAGGAAATAGCCTCATTATGCCCCTCAAGTGGTGTCACAATATATTTCATGTATGGTCCACTCTCCATTCAAATATGGTTGTTTTTTCCTTTATATTAAAGGGATAAATGTGACAAATATGTAGGAAAATACCCTTGTAATTAAATAGACGAGTCTCAACTCAAGAGTACGCCATAGGCTTTAGGATGCCCATGTTAACTTTTGTCAAGTAGATTCAAATTCCACATTGGAAATATCATATGGTTAAGACTATAATTTCATTAGATTGCTCTTTAGGAGAGGACCAAAATCAACCTGTAGATCACCACAATCGGTTAAGTAGAAGTTAAGTTATGAATTATTTTATTATTTTATGGGTCAGCCTAAACTCATGTGGATTCGTTCAAAGCCCCAAGTGGTCCCTCACAAAGCTATAAATAGAAGTGGCCACAAGTTCATTTGCACACATTCTCTCATGAGATTCTCTTCATGCTCTCTTGCTATTAGTTCGTATTTTATTTTTTTGGCTCGTACAAGCAGGCCAGGAGAAGCTCATGCTAAGGATCAGGATCACAAGCAAGGTCTCACATCTGATTTGGGTGTTCTGGGCCATAACCGCAAGAAGGCAGCAGTTGAGCTTGGATAGAACCATGAGCAAACCATATTAAGGTTGTGGTTAGTATATTTACTGAGAATATCTGATTTGGATCACAATTAGTTTCTTTCAGAGTGTCATCAATCATCAGTCACACAGTCACAGTCGCTTTAGAACAGTCATTGACAACAATATGGATCTTGATCTATAACTGGGAAGCTGAGATCACTTGGTTTTGGTGATTCATCGGATCCATGCTTTTGATATTGTAGATTTGCAGATATATAGATTTTATTTTTTTATTGCCACTGCATATATGTATTCATCTCATTGTACTCTCTACAAAAAATGTTTTATGATGATATATTAAAGAAGAATTTTTGAAAGGGTTTCCCCCGCAATGGGTTTTTTCCCTGGTCTTCGACTAATCTTCTACCTTTTATGGTTTTTCTATTGTCTTCTCTATCATTACATGCATTGTTATATCTTTAGTTATTTTTTCTAGTTATTTACATTTCTATTATTTGGATGCACCATTAATGAAAAGTAATTTGGGCTAAATTAATTGATTCATCATAGAACAATATTGAAAAATTAACATGGTATCATAGTGAAGGTGAAGGAATAGCCCAAGAGAAGACAAGAAGAGAAGCACTTATTATCAAAAATAAAATCTACAAGTCTATTAGAAAGAATATCTATAAGCCAAGTTCAATATTTCTTCCTCTACCTTCAAGGAGCACGAGAAACTGGGTGATGCATCTCAATTTGCTACATGGAAAGACATATCTGAGATCATTGCTGACGACACTGATTTGCTAGAATAAATTCAAGGAAGGATTCTTGAGTCTTCAAAAGATTCCTCCTCTGCCATCAAAAATATATATAAGAAAGGTGAGTCCAAAGTAAATAAATCATAGCTAATGGTTTACAAGATCATTTACTTGCATATGTTGGGAATTTAAGAAAATGTAAAGACATGTATGACAAGATATCCTACATGTATGAAGTGAACAATATAAATGAGATAATCACCTTGAAATATCAACTTGTGGAAGTGAATATGAGCAAAGGTGAAACTTTCTAGTCTTACATTATAAGGAACTCTCATCTCACAGATCAACTGTAGAGGGTTGGAGAGAAATTCACTGACAAAGAGATGGTTTTTGTGACTCTTAGAGGCCTTCCTTCTGTTTGGGAAACATTCATCACCACTGTTATAACTGGAAAATCAAACAAAAAAAAGACATCATGAAATGTCAAGCAGAAGGATTTACAGGATGGAAAAATATTATAGAATCTCAAAAATTTAACTTTTTCAAAGGTCAAAAGGAAAATTTATTAAGTCGCGCATATAAGACATTGGCGAAAGCGCTCCACGCACCCTTTTCTTATATATGATCGAAAATATCCGCGACTATTCCCCAAAAATCCATGCGGTCCTGAGTATGGTGGAAGGTCACCATCTGGGACCACTTTGCACACTTCAAGAAGAATATTCTCCACTTAAGGCCACCAAGGATAGCCGCCTAGAGTCAACTTGAGACCTCAAGTGAGCACACAATCTAATAAAACCCCACTCTTGGGTCACTATTCACAATTGTACCAAGAGAGGGAACAATATTTTAATATTGAATATAAAATACCAACATGAGAAGAATAATTTAGAGCACATTGTTATGCCGGCCAAATTTCTCATGAGAAAACCAGCAGTGTTTTGTCCAAGCAGAAAAGGGGTGAAGGGATTCATTTTTTGGCCATCCAACATCTCAATCCCAAAGGAGAAGTGCATCAATTTCCCCTTATCCAATCACTCATTCGAGGAGAATAGAGAGGCTTGCAAACAACTTAATGGAAGAGCCCTCCTTGCTTTGAGTATTAGAGCTCCATAGCTCTAAGGAGTAACTGCGAGTGTTTTAGCGTTCTACCTATTTTTTTACAACTAGCATATAATAAAAGGGGAGTCATTCTTCGTTGGTATTATTGATTTGTTTAAAATTTATATTGAGCTTGTTTTATATTTGTATTTGTTGATTCTTGTTTCCTCCTCTTTTGTACTGTGTTATGTTTTATAACTAGTTTTTCTACATGATATGATGCTTCACTAACCATATGACAACACATTTTTTCCCCGTGACATTTATTGTATGATAGAAATCAACCCTACCAAGAATTGGTGCATTTCATACATCAGTGTGCCAAATACACCAACAGAGGATTGGCGACTCCACTTCTTTTTCCTTTTAAGCTAAGTGGTTGTTATTTTGCAGAACCTCTCTTCTGCTCAGGATTGTTGCAAGACCATTTCTCCTCTTCCTCAACTTCTCACATTCACCCTCTACGAAGTGATTCATTTTAGAGAAGGCATAATTTCCATGCAAAGAAAAACTAAGTGTGTTCAGCTTAGACAGACGCACAGGTCTGAGCGCCTGTGTAAACATAACCTGTGCAGAAACTAGTGAGTCATTTTTTCACTGGTTTTCTACATTTTTTGCAATTCTAAAGTGACTGGAAGCCCATAATAAATCTTCCAGCATTGTGTTATTGTGTTTCTTGACTATTAGGACATGTTTTTGGATGAAATTTAGCTTAGCTATTACATAGCTCTAATTTTATTTTACTATCACAAATTCACATAGTTTAACTGGGAGGCAAGTAAGTGGTTTTTAATTCCACACATGCTATTTGAATGAACTAATTACTGATAATAGACATCAAATGCATAGGATTAATTAGTAGGAAGTAAGTGTCCCATATCCACACATTGTTAGCTAGTATTCATTTTTTTTTAAATTTTTGCATTAAGTTTAGTTTAAATTTTTCATTAGGATTCAGGACTAGGATCAAATTATTAAATAAGGTAAGTAATCTCTCCCACCCTTGGAACTTTTGGTGATATTGGGTATGCATATGACCACTTTATTTTCATATTTTTCCATCTCCTTATAGTGCAACATTTATTATAATTAGGAAAAATTGTAAGCGACCCATTATTCGCAAATTGCTTACTTTCTGAAAGGAACAATCAAACATAGTGTAATTATGGGGGAGTGTAAAGGATCATCACATATCCAAATCCTATAACACTTTGATTTTACACTTCATTACACACATGAAGATTCAGTGATCTAGGACCTTGTTCCTCTTCTTATCATTGCTTCACCAATGCACACCTTAAGAAAAGTAAGACTCCTTAAAACTAACCATTAATCGAACTCATTAAAATCTATCCACAAGGGCCATAAAATAATTAATAGTTTAGGTTAGGATGATTGGGGGTAGGCATCGAATAATTTTCTATGGTCATTCTACATTCTCAAAAGATAGAATTTGATTGTTTAGGGAGCTTAAAATATGTCTATCTGCCCATGGAAAAGAATTCCCGAGCACTACAAATACCTGATTCAGAGGGGGTTAAGCTTAGGCCCAATGCATGTGGTACTATTTGGGGCTACCTGACCCATATACTGCTTGGTACTATTAGTTTAATACCAAGAAGCTCAAGACTCTAATGATCACGTGGGAAGATTGTACTTTAGTGACCAAATCTATGGCATCCCTCCCTATAGGTGACAGTGCAGGCATCACTAGATCCCCTTTCCATTACCTTCGTCGATTCTTCGGGTGCTGGAAGGTGTCACCAGTTATTTTGGGACATTAGACCCAGTACACAACAGAAGATATCTTCATAATTCCTAGTTACATTTGAGAGTGTGAGGATGGTTAGGTCTTCTACGATTTTTGAGTATCATACGTGCAAAAACCAAAACCATATTTTTTATTGACTGATCACATAGGATTAATCTAAAGGAGAAATCTGCCCTTCATTTTTCGTTTTATTTTATGTATGTGATTGCATTTTTCTTTGATAAATAATCTCTCTCCTCTCAGAAAAACTAAAAATATTTCCAAAATCAAACCGAGTTGGCACCATAATGGACCCAAAGGGACCTCGTCAATCTAGATGTTTTTTGGACCTCCCCCCACTAGAGGGAGGAGTACCAAGTATTTTTCCATTCAGCCATCAAATATGAAACACAACTACCCTTACTAGTTCATCCTTTTTCAGGGCATATTTAGTTGGAAAACCCTAAGGGTCAACCAATGCCACACCTGTGAAAACCCCCTCAGTGTCACCACACACCACGCCTCCCACAACTCCCATTCAGGGAGCCAACAAAACACATAGCTGGGTAAGTCACAGGGTAATATCCCCAAGAAAACCCCCATACACAGCTAGATTCCTGTGTTTTCACAGTCCACAATGGAATTTAGTACCCAATTACCTTTCCTAGCATCATTAAATATCCCAGATATATCAAATTTAATGAGCAATTTTATTGCAAACAATCGCAATTGGTGCCCCATGGCCATGAATCTCCCTTTGGACATTCGAAAATTTGAAGGGAAGCAAGCGGAAGAGCTTGGAAATCATGTAATGAATTTCCACCTATGGTGTTCATCAAATTTTATTATTGATGATACTATTCAACTAAGGATATTTCAATGCACCTTAACCAGACCACCGACAAAATGGTATGTGGAGCAGCCTTATGCTTTGCATGGAACATTTAGTGCCCTCGCTATCCTGTTCCTCACATATTTTCTGTTACCCATCCACCGTGACTTAGGAATGGAATTACTGACTCATTTTAGGCAAACTCGAGATGTCCATATCTCAGACCATATCCATGAATGGTGGCGACGTTGAAGTTTGTGTAAAGCCAAACTTGATGATAGAGTTTTACTAGACCTATTTTTGAAACCTATGACAACAGATATTTCAAAGGACGTGGCAACCCAAGTACCTACTTTTGAGGAGGATGACATTATTAAAGCCTAGAAACTTTGGCTAATATACAATCATTTAGGGTACATTTACAACATCCTACCTAACGCCCTGTGCCTACAAAATTACAGAGAAAATCCAGGAGCATCGAATACTACAGACAGATTGATTGCGTAACTGACCCAAAATTACCTAGGCTGTAGTATCTCGTACCCCAGTTACGTATGATCCTAACCAGAACATCACACAATCCAACTACCGCCATAGTCACCATACACCTCTACAAAATATGACCAATAGGGCAACGTCATACCATCATCAATAGGGAGTATCATACCCTCCCTCATAGGGGACCCAGTACACAACTACGACCACTGACAGAAGAGCCCCCCCTTAGCAACCATATACAAACGAGGGACACAGAACCCAATATTACCCCTCCCCAAAACAAAACCCATCACTGCAAAATAACGTACTAGTGAACTTCGTGCAACCTTCTCATGCCCAACCATGTTAGTTTTAAGACCAGGAGATTCATAGTCACCCTCCTAACGCAACAATGAAAAAGAAAAAAATAAACAAAATGGATATTCCAGATAGGGGGAAATAACCAAAAACACCCTCTACGATATTAGGTTGGGGGTAACCCCGACCGAAATCAAAATCATGAGCCAGATAACTCCTAAGGGAAAAATAAGAGGGATAATCTATGGAAAAAACATTATTGTGTTATTTTTGGTGAGTATGGCCATTACACTCATCACTGTCCCAAAATCCTTGAGAAAAAGAAGCTTCAGGGTAACCGTGGGCAAGGGGGACCTACGTATGAAACAATTGTAATGCAGAAGCCCTTCCCCCACCAAAGAGTGGTAAGTACCCAAGAGCAAAAACCTCCCCGCCAAATTATTCTAAAAATAACAGCCACGAAATATATATGACCGGTGAGGAAATTTTCTTTCAGACAAGGAATCTAAGCTATGAACCCCTCTAGGCACTATTTCGTCAGGGGCCAGCACGAGTACACCTACAACACCGTTGACTATATCAAAAATTCCTATTGAACCCCTGCCAAATATGGCTAAGGGTCCAATAAGGTGAGTAGGATGACACTGCAAAGTGGCCCATAACTATAGCATTGCTGATGATTTAGCACAATATCCCACTGCCATGTCAGCTTTATAGGTCTTTCAATCTTTCCCAAAGAAAAACAAATCCTTAATTTCTGTGTTAGGTACCACCAACCCTGCTGATTCACGCGTAATGGATTTTTAATTAGATAAATCCACCCCCAGGCTTGCTTCATTAGTCGCCTTCCAGATAACGGTGTCAGTATAGAACATCACTATAAATTGATGTATCATTGATAAGGGTGCATCTACATGCATGATGTCAAAAAGTGTCTGGGAAATGTTGGGATTTCACGAACCGAAGCCATCCGACATCACACTCAGAGCATACGACAGATGTCATTCTGCCTTTGTCGGTCTTTATCAGACTATCTCGGTCAACTTCGACAGAAATATGATACTCATAGATATTGAGGTCTTAGATGCTAAGATTGACTATAATATACTCCTTTGGTGTAGTTATATATGCACTATGTCTACCATAACATCCTTTGTCCTCCAAATTATGATTCCCCCCCACAAGGATTGCATCATCATCATCGACCAATCGACTTACCATGACAAATGAACCATGACGACCTCAAATTTTGTTCTACCCTATGTAGACACATCTACATAATCGCTCATGCACTACCACGAATATGGCCATGTCCTGTTGAAACCATCATCTATCCTTGGATAATTCCTAGGAGACCCCCCTGTCATAGCAGAATCATTCTTTGATATCACAGGGGATCTAGTGTGCATGATCTCATCATCAAAAATAGAAACCAGCCAGGAGACGAAGATTAGTAGTAATGAAACCGAGGCTAGAGGAACGACTTTTGTACCCTATTCCATCTCCTAAACTCCATTTCTATACCCTCGACTTGGTTTCATGTCACAACAGGTCTTGGCAATGGTAACATTTCCAAACATGTCTTTCATGATACCCTTCTGGTACCTGATCCCACCAACCATGTTGCAAACCCCTAGCATTACATCTCTAGGAATAACCCCCATCCCTTCTCAGGAGGTGACATCAATTAAGCATATTCCCATAGGAATGCTAGTTAACGCGACCAAGAAAACCCACAAAAAAGGGAAAAGGATAGAAAACCCCAACATGCCAAGGGCACTGCATCCTTGTGCATTATGAGATATTGTAGGCCAGCCTACCAATATTTTCCTAGAGTTAGATTAATTAAAACCTCTCCTAAGCTCTGAAAGAAATACCGCGGCCACAAGTTCCCGTAGAAAGGAACCAGCAACAAAAAATCAAGGCAAAGCCTTGTGTACCAACCACGCATGTGATATCTGCAATAGTTATGGGCATTACACTCATCATTTCCCATAAATTCCACAATATAGGGATGCCTTACATGACCTTGAAAAATCATATCAGGAGCATCCCCTCATGCAGAAAAATGGGGAAGAACCTCGGGTCATATTATCCCTATAAGAGGTAGGGCAGTTACCTGAGAGACTTCCATTTGTCGCACCTCCTCCAGTCCAATGATGCGCACTCTATGATGAACACAATCATTTCATCACTGACCCTGCAGCCCTGGAGCTATTGTAGAGATGGTATCCTGTCAATGTAGTATACTATGTCATCCTATGAGCAACCCAGTATTCGTGTCGGATATGTTATGGCGATCACCCATTATGTCATTTCCATTATATCCCTCTATTTTGGTTACTGTTTACCTATTTACACATCATATATACTCAAAAAATGAAGAAAAGAATAAAAAATCATACCTGCATAGGAAAACCCATATCTGGATCTCCCCGAAAATCCATCCAAGAGTATGGGAACTCTAGGAACATCTAGGGGTTCACCTTGAACCATGCCTCTGTGGTCACATTCCAATAGTGCCCTACCTCCCCTTCCCCACATTGAGGCATCACTAGCGCCCACTGCCTCATCCAAGGATATGTGTAAGGCCGAAGATGGACAAAAACGACGGTTCGCAACAGTACCACCATCTCAAACATAATGCTCCATAGGATGATAGCATAGGTAAATAATTTAGATCCTCCTTAGACCTTCCCCAACTGCGACACCATACCATCATAAACATGACATGCCCAGTCATAAAAATTAGCGGTCAAGAGCCGGCGCAGAACACTAATCTCGGGTCCAGACGCCTTGTGCGGTGACGATAACCTGATGAAACATACGATCATAGCTAGAGAACATCACTTAGATAGATCAGTCACTGATTAGATAAGCATGCAACCCTCTAACAGTGGCACTGCGCCACAGTGATGTTCTGACTATCACCAGAGGGCTACCCTCCCAGGTGGGAGTTGGTGGGGAAGTGCCTAACCCTAAGGCATAAATCCAGTCATGAAGTAGATATCCATCTCCAGATGGATAGGAATATCCTTCCCTTGCAATAGCATCACCTTGCGCCTCCTGTTCCAGATACGAACCAAGAAACACAATAGGAGATCCTGCAATCTCAAGAGTTCATTCTAGAGAAAGTTGAGAAGACCCCATTATGCCAATAACCCCCTGTTCATTGGCATCATATGCCACAACTATACGAATATCAGTCTAGTCTTTCTCTCTCCACAACATCTTGGCACCAATCACAAGCACATTAGTGACATAAAAATAAAAATAAATAAATAAATAAATAAGTAAATATATATATATATATATATATATATATATATATATATATATATATATCATCTTGGATTTTTCATGTGCATGTTTTTTGTACCTCCGCCCTAACTTCGTGTCGATCTCTCAGGAAGACATGGAAGACGTGCACAAAATATCCAATAGGTGCAAAATATCCATGGAAATCCTCAATTTCCCGCGGAGTCTTTGTGCCTCAACCTTGATCACCCACACGAACAAGGAAAAAAGCAAATAGGAGTTCGTAAAAACCTAATTTGTACAGACCCCCACCTAGAAAAACTAAAAAATAAATAAATTTTGGACATTCAAGGGCCTACCTAGCACTAACAAAGTGAATCCCTGGTATAGAGGATGACCACAATGGCAAGAAAGGCTCGACAGCAAGCTCTGACCTCTCAACTCTCACATGAAACAAATGAACTGAAATGATTTATACTGACCTATATATTACCCTTTTAAAATTGTTGGAGAGCTCAAAATTCCCAATTGTGAAAACGAAAGCAACACAATGATCAACACCTCTTAATTTCAAAATGAGGCTACACACATTCATGCCTCCAAAAATTCATTTTTCAGTTACGATAGGTATGACCTCTCTTATCATTTTCTCATTAAGTACATTTGTTAATATATTTCAATGAAAAAGATGCTTTCACTTGGGGTATTGGTTGCAAGTATTACACAGTATTAAAAATCACCTACTACCCCAATCACTGAAGGTTCTAGAGAAGCCATCATTCTGCCCCCAACATGATTGATTCCAAGAGAAGCTTTGCATATCCTGACATCATTTCTCCACAAAAATAAACCATAGGTTCCAAACACCTGACCATGTTTATCAACTCCCCACCTTGCACATGATAAACATTCTCACCGGTCATTAGAGGCTCACCATCCATTGCATCCATCAATCAAGTAAACCATGCATCACAAAATATGATGCCATGATCATAACAACCCAAGCTAGGAAGCACTTCATGTTCATCCATCCATCATGCATCAAGTCAAGTTTTAGCATGTCATGATAAATCCTCTCTCTTGGAATACCATTTTCATAAGGATATCGAACATGCATCACTGTGCCTCATATTTGGCCAATCATACCTCCATCAACATTTCCCATCTTCAATACTTTCCATTTTCTTCACCACCCCCGCATTGAGACTAACCAATGGCCCCCCCCACCCTGATAAAAAACACCTTCCTTACATCATCAATGAGTGATCATTTTCATGTTTTTGGGGCACCCATCTTCGTGTTTGTACATCCAAACCCATTTTATATTCTTTAGGAAAGTGTACATTTTTTTCTTAGAAGAACACCCCCCACCCATCCATCCACTTTTCTCCCCTGGAAGCAGTCCCTAATCACCCTTGGTCGGATCTTCATAGCTCTCATGCAAAGCCACCATGAAATTCATAGAAAACATATACCCACCCTAGATATCCTACCGACTCCAGGGATTTATTCACAAGAAATCATTATGATTGCTGCCAAATTGCATTTACAAGCTCTGACCTTGGGCCACTGAACTCCCATCATCAATTTTCAGCCATTTCTCTCCATAACACCTATGTTAACCTATCATCCACAACCTACTATATTAGAGACTCTAGTCCATTCCATCAGTACTTCTCGCAGTTGATTGAGGCCTCCTTCTTGTCGACTTCAACAACCATTTTCCAAGAAGGAAGTGGTACCTTGGATGGCTCCTCACTTCAATAGACATATTCTCGGATGGTACTATGGGAATATTCCTTTCCCATTGATTACATCGATCCTCCTGACATTTGACTACAACAAAAACATTCATGTCATTATAAGCATCTCTTTCAGCAATTCTTACACATGAAGGTCCCAGTCATACACCCATGCATATAATGAGAATTTATTGTAAAATATGTCATACCAAGATTATGCATGTGGGCACTACATTCAACCTATTATCACAGAAAAAATTCCCCTGAGGGCATCAGTAATTGTCATCATCAACCAAATCAGCATATCATTACCATATAAGTGACAGAAAAAAACATCTATCTTTTATATAGGATTTAAATAGCCAAAGCATCACGAGAATGGGATATGCCTCCCTCGTATAAATATTGTATTTATGCTATCTATTTTAGCTTTTCGACAGAACATGGTCCCTCTTTTACTCACAACAAGGTGTCTTCAACCCTAGGTTGCACACAAGTTACTCTCTCGCTTTCTCTCTCTCTCTCTCTCAACATGGGTTATATAGAACATAAAATATAATGTATTTCAGCTATACAGTTCTTCCTAGACCTCATACATTAGGGGGAAAATGCTATCACTAGAAAATTGGATAGGTAAAGGACATCGTGAAATGTCAAGCAAAAGGATTTATAGGATGGAAAAACATTAAATAATCTAGGAAATTTAACTTTTTCAAAGGTCAAAAGGAAAATTTATTAAGTCACGCACAAAAGGCACTAGAAGAAAGCACTCTGCACACCCTTTTCTTTAATAACTACGCAAATCTCCACTGCTATCCCCCAAAAACACATACGGTCCTAAGTATGGTGGAAGGTCACGATCCAGGACCACTTTGAACACTTCAGGAAGAAGATTCTCCACTTAAGGCCACCAAGGACGGCTGCCTAGAGCCACCGTGAGACCTCAAGTGAGAAAAAAATGGAATCAACCCCCACTCTTGGGTCACTATCCACAATTGTACCAAGAGAGGGAAGAAATTTGAATGTTGCCTATAAAGGACCACCATGAGAAGAAAAATTTAGAACACAATGTTATGTTGGCAAGATTTCCCATGAGAAAACTAGTAGTGTGTTGTCCAAGAAGCAAAGAAGTGAAAGGATTCATTTGTTGGACATCCAACATCTCAATCCCAAAGGAGAAGTGCATCATTTGTCCCTTATTCGATCACTCCTTAGAGGAGAAGAGAGAGACTTGCAAACAACTTAAGGGATGAGACCTCCCCGATTTGAGTATTAGAGCTTCATAGCTCTAATGAATCACTATGAGCGTTTTAGAGTTCTACCTCTTTTTTAACACCAACAACTAATAAAAGGGGATTTATTCTCTGTTAGTAGTATTAGTTTGTTTAAAATTGATATTTAGCTTGTGATATATTTGTATTTTTTGTTTCTTGTTTCCACCTCTTTTTTAGTATGCTATAATTTTATAACTAGTTTTTCTGCATATTGTGATGTTTCACTAACCATCTAACAAATCATTTTTCCCTGCAACATTTCTTATAGGATATAAATCACCCCTATGAAGCACCAATGCATTTTGTACAACTGTGTGTCAAATACACCAAAAAAACTAATATCAGTAACAACAACATTCTTTATTTGATGAGATAGATGGAAATATCACTAAATAACAATCAATAATGATAGAAATATTGAGGATTCAGAAGCACAGAGAGGGAGAGCCTGTTTCATATGTCGCTCATAACAACAGAAAGAGATCAAAAGGAGGCCCTTCAAGAAGAACTCCTCCTCAAAGCTCTAAATGAAGGAATGGCAGGTCACTAGCCCATATTGAATACTACAACTGCCACAAGTAAGGTCACTATGAACATGACTATGTTGATAAGAGAAAGAGGCCATGATACAACTCCAGAAGAAACTTCAGTGATAAAAGAAGAAGAGAAAATCAAAGGTATAACCACGACATAAAATATGAAATGATAGGAGATTCTTTAAGAAATCATGAATAAGAACATCACTCTCACAAGAATTGAAGGGCTCCTATGTATGAAAGCAAAACCATGAATAAAACTAAATACATTTTTATTTCTGCAATTACTAGTTCTTCTCCACCAGATTCGTGGGATAGTTGGTTGGTTGACAACGGGGCCACTAATCACTTTTCTGGATACAAATAATTCCTCTCTAATGTAGTAGAGAGGGAGACCAAGTTGAAAATTATTCTTGGAGATAAATCCACTCATCTTGTAAAATGATTTGGATTTGTCAAATTTCAGTTGAACTCCAAGGAATCAGTATTTTTGGATGATGTTATGTATGTGCCAGAATTTATGAAGAATTTGATTTCTATATATCAATTAGAAGATAAAGGGATGAGGCTTTCCTTCATTAATGGAAAGGTCTTATCTTGGCCTATTGATTGACATATGAAAGATGCATTCACATTAGGATTGAGATCTGAGGGACTCTACAAAGTCATAGGAAGGCCACTTCTATAACTAGTTCACAATACTAATCATCTCGGTGAATTATGGCACCAAAGGCTAGCTCATATACACTATGATGGTATTCTAAAATTGAAGAGACTCGTATAAGCTATTCCTTATGTTCCAGCTCAGCATGATGAGGTTTTTCAAGGATGCGCAAGCGGAAAGAAAACAAGGGGACCATTCCCCTCGAGTAAGAACGAAAAAAATGACATCCTCTAGCTTATCCATTCAAATATATGTGGTTCCGTACCTGTACACTTGGTTTGTGGTCATCTCTATTACATCACCTTCATTGATAATTTCTCAAGAAATAAATGGTTGTATTACCTCAAGCACAAGGATGAGGCCTTAAAAATATTTCAGGTATTCAAAGCTTTAGTAAAAAATCAGTCATGGAAAATTATCAAAGTTTTTGGGTTTGACAACCGAGGATAATTGATTTCAAAAGAATTCATAACATTCTGCAAGAAGGAAGGGATCAAGAAAGAAACTATTGTGCCTTATACACCTAAAAAAATGGCTTAGCTTAAATGAAGAACTTGTCACTAATGGATGCTGTTGGTGCCATGCTTCATGATCAGAAGGTACCAAATTTTATGCGCATTGAAGCCACACATGTTTCTATGTATGTTCAAAACTGGGTGCTTTATAAGGCATTGAGAAATAAGACTCCATAAGAAATGTTTACAGGTAAAAAACCTGACATCAGTAAGCTGCACATATTTGGATGTCCTGTATTATTTCATGTGTCGAGAGAGAAAAGTAATAAGCTCAAAGCTTCATGTATAAAAGGTGTGTTTATGGGTTACTATGAAAAATCTAAGGCTTACAGAATATAAATTCCCAGTCAAATGAAGGTTCAAATTAGTAGGGATGTAACCTTTGATGAAAATGGTACACTTAATAAAGCAAGAGACCATCCTCCACCTCCCAAGGAAGATGATGATAACAAGGACATTCTAGATGGTCCTTCTATGCTAGAGTAAGATGATATTGATACTCCCATGGAGCCTATGGATCCTCTAGATTGACCTCCGAGTGATCATCCTTCAAGGAAAAGGCCATTTTAGCTTCTTGACACTTTACAGGATAGTAAAAGAAGTATTCCCATTCACCAATCATTCAGATAAAAGAAGGAACCTTGTAGGTAAATGGGATATGTAGCTTCTATGAGCACCATGATTCAATCCAAACGATATTAGAATTTTGAAGAAGTAGTTGCTAAAGAAAAATTTTGTAAGGATGTTATGACCGAGGAATATGAATCTATTACAAAAAAAATATGTATGGGATGTTGTGCCGAGATCGCATTAGAAGTATTTTGTGACCTCAAAATGATTATTTAAGATCAAGCATGGAATCGATGGTAGCATTTAGAAATACAAATCAAGGTTTGTAGCTTGTGTTTTCTCTCAGAAAGAGGGAGAAGATTACGATTACATATTTTATATTGTGGCTCATTATACGACTATATGTTTGATAGTTTCCCTTGTTTCTAGTTAAGGACTAACCCTTCATCATATGGACGTAAGACCACTTTCTTGCATGGTCTGTTACTGGAACAAAGGTATGTGGAACATACAAAGGCATTTTAGGTGGAAGATCACAAAACACATTTTTGCATATTCAAGAAAGCATTGTATGGATTGAAACAAGCTCCTCAGGCTTGGTATGCTTGCATTGAAAAATATCTAATGAAACTGGGTTTCACAAAATGCAATTCTAATCACAACCTCTATTTTAAGGCTGTCCAAGGTTTTCCACTAATATTGTTTGTATGTGTTGATGATCTATTCTTAATAGGAACTAAACCAATGATGATCAAATGTAAGAGGAAGTTAGCCTCTGAATTCGAGATGAATGACCTCGGTCTCATGCACTACATTTTTTGGCCTTGAGGTGTGGAAAATACTTACTGAGATATTTATCTCATAGGGAAATTATGTAGTGAAGCTGTTGGAAAGGCTCAATGCGACTAAGTGCAAATCTATGACTATTCCGATGGAGATGAAATTCAAGAAGCTATGTGAAAAATCATTCAAATCTAATATGGAAAATCCATCCAAGTATAGATAGTTAATTAGGGGCTCTGATGTCCCTAGTGAACACCTATCCAGATATATGTTATGGAGTTAACATGCTGAATAATTTCATGACTTCAAGCCCCTTCATGTGCATTGGATTGCGTCCAAACATGTATTGAGATACTTACAGGGATAGATCACACTTGGTCTAAGATATTTTGCTGGAGATATCCAACTTATTGGATAAAATGATGTTGACTGGGCATGTAATGTCACCGATATGCGAAGTTCATTTGGATGTTTTTTTAGTCTTGTTTCTTCCATGATATCTTGGATGAGAAGGAAGAAAAATTTAGTATAGTTTAGCACCACAAAAGAAGAAGTAGAAACTAGAAGTATTAGATACAATAGTGATATGTTGTCATAACAAGAGTGGGATCCATTTGGAAGATATTCTTGTATTTCATGACATGTACAAGAATATTAAGATTTTATATCACTTAATCTATGACATGGTGCATAGAGGAGCTCTTAGACAGCACCATATACCGGTTGACGAACAGATAACAACTATTCTCACCACGGCACTTCCAAAAATAAATTTCCTAGTATTGAGAGAACAACTTGGTTTGATTGATGTAGCCCCTATGGATAAGGGGAAACACAAAGAAAGGACACTAAGTAAGCTATTACTACCTCGTTTGAGTTCTCAGGTTGAGGAATTGAGATGAAGGGCTCATGGGTTTGAGGGATATCTGGAAAATATGGAATTCTCCTATATGTTATGAAAGGTTGAGATGTTTCTCCCTTATATTCATAATTTTGGATATGATGCTCCCTAATTTGGTCTACGGAGATTATACCCTAGTTGGAATCATACCCTCAAGCAAGGATTTATGGGAATACTACTCCTCGTTTGGCGAACAAGTTGAGAATGTACTTGGTGTGTACAACCGAAGTCGATTATGATGCAGGTGTTATACCACTTGAATCGTGAGATTCATTGATGGGAATATCAGTAGGAAACAATATTGGGTTGATATTTTCTCCCTTTTCATGATTTTGGGTTGATAATGATCTCCCTGATGAGGACCCACAGTTAGAGATTTGATCCCCGTGTGTTGGATTATCTTGTTGCTAGGTACAGATGGAGGCTATTACTACCTGACTCTTCTTTTTCTATATTCGAGAAGGTTTTAGTACATGAAGTTGAGCCATGATGATACTTTGATGTAAAGATCTACATGGAGAGATTACCAAGTGAAATTCTTCCTAGTTGAGAGGGAGTGTTAATTTTTGGAAACTAGAGTAAAATTCCACATTGGACAGCTCAAATGGTTAATACTATAATTTCATTAGATTCATCTTTTCGATAGGACCAAAATCAACATATAGATCACCCCGATGAGTTAAGAAAAAAATAAGTTATGAATTATTTTATTATTTTATGGGTTAGCATAAAATCATGTGGATTTGGTCAAAGCCCCAAGCGTTCCCTCAAAAAGTTATAAATAGAAGAAACCCGATGTTAATTTTCACACATCCTCTCATAAGATTGTCTTCATTCTATCTTGGTATTGGTTCATATTTTCTATTTTTGGCTCGCACATGTATGTCAGGAGATGCTCACACTAAGGATCAGGATCATAGGTAGGGTCTCACATATGATATGGTTGTTATGGGACATAACTGTGGGTAGGCCACGAGAAGTTAGTTGTTGAGCTTAGTAAGAACTGGTGCAGGAAAACCATCTTAAGGTTTTGGTTAAAATATTTACTCAGCAGATATGATTTGGATCATAGTTAGTTTCTTGCAAAACATCATCATTCACCCATCATGCAGTCATAGTCACTTTAAGACAGTCATTGACAATAATCTGAATCTAGATCTAGAATTGGGCAACTGAGGTCACCTGGTTTTAGTGATTCATCAGATTCATGCTTTTGATATTTTAGATCTATAGATCTATAGATCTGATTTTTTTATTTCCACTGCATATATGTATTGGGCTCATTGCACTCTCTGATGAAAACCTTTTATCATGATCTATTAAAGAAGAAGATTTGAAAGCGTTCCCCCCACATTGGGGTTTTCCCCTGGTCTTGGACCAATCTACTATCTATTATGGTTTTGGTATTGTATTCTCTTCTAGTGCATGAATTATTCTATCATCCGTTACTATTTATGGTTATTTACATTGCTATTATTTGGATGCAATATTAATGAAAAGCAATGTGGACTAAAGTAATTGATTCACCATAGAGCAATATTGAAAAAATAAAAACCCACAATTACAATGCTTTTGCATTGGTGAACTCAATCATCATATGATAATTGAATAATAACATTGTTGATTTCACCAATAGCTTGGACAAGATATATCTCCAACTAAATTATTTTTCCATTGGTTTATCCCATTTAGCTTTAATTGTATTAGCAAAAAATAATGGCATTACATTCACAGATGCACTTGAATCGACTAAACAAATATGGATATTGTAATTAAAAATTTCAAAGGTTAACAAAAATTGAGGGTAAAGAGTGTTACCATATAATGTCGCATCATTAACCATAGATTCAAAGGAAGAAAAATACTTACTAGACACCTTTGGAGAGGTAGAAGCTTTCTCACTTGGCGAAGGTTGTGAAAAGGATTGGAACAACAGTTCATGTTGGCATGTTATCTTCATGAGCTCAAACATGGAAATATTGGAGCAATATATATTTTAATATTCAAATATGTTATAATTTATTGTTTCGTTTTTAACAAGTAGTGCTAAAGTGTCCACAAGAGTAGTATTGACCGACACTTCCGGAGTGATGGAGTTATTTTTTCACTTGGTGGAAGTGTTCTTAGATGCAGTAGCATTCTTATACTTACTTTGTGCATTCTAAGTAGGATTGTACAATGGTGAAATCATTCTTAATATTTTCTTCTTAATTTTTTGTCTTGTCACCTCCTATTAAGAAATGGGCCCTTGGTTCCTCAAGTTATATTGACCATTTGGATTTTGAGCGGGGCCTTGATTTGAGGTGGTGCTTCAACACTCTTATAATCCCCATTGAGAATACAATCTAAACCATTAACTACATGGCCAATAAATGTAGTTTCTTCAGTGGTCATATATTCATCAGTTTCTTCTGTTCACCTATATTTCTCATCTGCCAGTAAGGTAACCAAAATGTGTGTGGACAAAGCATTCATGTCGTGGTTCCACTGTGGGATTGTTTTCTCTTAATGTAATTCTTAATGGAAGGAAAACTAATTATACATGCCTATACTTTATATATTCAACAAACCATTAGAAATTTGGGAATATTCATTCAATTGATTGTTATTGTTTTTGTTATTACTTCTGAAAGGGAAAGACATGGGTGGAATTCTACTGGTAGAAATCTCGCTTGAGTTTCTATTTAAATTTGAAATTTCATCAGTGAGTGCTTTCAATGTCTTGGTCAGGGTTTCAATATTTGAAGAATATTATTTTAAGCCTTACTTGAAGAAGGATGAGACTTATTTCTAGCCTCCTTGGAGTCTTTAGATTCATCATAATCCATAATAACTCCAATGGTGCACAAGTATTTCTTCATGACGATTGCTTCTACAAAGTTCAGGGCCAATGCCTCCTTTGTAACTCATTTGGAAAAAAGAGGAAATGTTTACAGTAAAGGAATATGTATAGTAATTAATACTAATAAAAGCATGAGTCTACATTATTGGGGGAAGCTTTTTCAATATAAAATTGAAATTTTGATTGAAATATTTAACTTTATCCTTCTAACCCATCTTAATATTACCAAGCTCCTTTAATAACATGGCGGGAGTCTTCTCGTCAAAATATTTATCCAAAAAAGACTTCTTAAACTTCCTCCAACTATATATTGAATTAATATTTAGACTCTGCTACGATGTTGCTATTATACCTTCTAAAGTGAAAGGGAAAATCCTACAATCAATGCCATCGTACAATACCTCTAGTATCTGTAGATGCATGTAAAAATTCTCAATATGATATTCTACCTTAACATTGTTGTCTAGATAAAAATTTCATAACAAATTCCCTAGATGTCTAGGAATTCTGTGAAGGTTATCCAGGAGAGAAAGTGGCCCTTGGGCCATCCAATACAAGCTCCGATCAACGACGTATTTTTCTCTTGTTTCCTCCTCCTTTTCAGAATTTGACGAGCCTTCTCCTTCACCATTTAAACTATCATTAAATTTTAATTAAAATGTTGTTTTCTCTTCGTCCAAAAGAAAAATTTCTTCCCTATACCCTTGGTGAATTGGTGGAAGTGGCTCTTGCATAACTGTATTCTAAAGACTTTGCTAACTCCTCAAGAGTGGAGAAAACCAAATCTTCCAATGATGCACCTAATATACTAATAGAATTTTTTTCTTTCTTTGTAGGATGATGCATAATATTATGAGAAACATGAAGTAAACCGATAGATTTTTCAAACCAAAGGGTATAAGTCGTATTGCCCAAAGTTGTACATAAATAACCTCATAAACCAACTTCAAAGAAGGATGAGAATACCCTCGTACTTCGAGAATAGGAATTGATTTTTTTGTTGGAATATTATTGCCTTGTCTAGAAGATGAATGATTAGGATGTGTATAGTTATCACCCATAAATGACTGGAAGGCCTCCTTCTAGTGCCATAATGTCTATGGTGTTGGATACTGCCAACATACAATGGATCTTCCTGATATGGGGTCCCAATTATACCTCACACAGTTTGGTGTAGGATTCCCATCTGTAAAATTTCTGACTGTTGTTTACCTAAAGATATGCCTCAGCTTAAGTAGTTCGCATGAGATAGAAGAACACGTGTGCTTTTGAATGAGCAAGATAGTGTGCCTTGTGAATGTTCAACTATTGATGTATCAAGGTCCTTTCACTGCAAGGGATGATGAAAGTGGGTCTCTAAATCAAAGATCTAGCCAGTTGGGTAGACCATTTACATTGTAAAGAATCTCTATTTATAGACTGAACATCGAAGAGCAAAGGGAAGAGAAGTAATAACACTAATTTAATGGAGACACGTGCACATATGCGAAGGACTCGTCTAACATCAAGTGAAATAGTTCACATAGCTATGACAATCATTACAATCATTAAAACATGTTTTCAATAATTTGAGCACCAAATTCAACGAAATATTTCAATTACTTTAGTACATATGAAAGAAAACATGAATCATAAATATTCAAAGTGTAGTCTTAAAACATCCACAACCCATGCATGAAAATGTGTTGGAAAAAAGGCTTCAAGTATTAAGAAAACTTTATAAGATACATAAGTACAATGAAAAACACTAAATCCAATAGTGGAGCATTAGGGCCACTACTTGCTCACCAAAAACACTATCTATATCTCTCTAATTCGTATGGGAGAATCCAAGGATAAAATTCGTTAGCATGAGAAATGAGGATCCTTTTATAACTTGGGCATGACCTTTCATTACGTCATGACTTTTGGCTTTCCAACTCTAATGACCATTGGAATTCCAGGACCTTGGGACTTCAAAATGACTTTCTAAATTACATTTGACTCTTGGTATTACATGTCTTTTAGACTTATATATATGTATTTTTGTCCATACATGACCCTTGGACTTCCACTTATTTGTATTTAAAATGATTACATCATTACAACATAATTTCCACATCATCAAGTGATGATAATGTGAGAAGCCACTATCATTGATGGCTAGACTCATAGTGACTAATGACATGGAATTTCTTAAATAGTGACATGGATGCCACTCATGTCTTTGATCTTGTATGTAGATTTCAAATGTGGATGTCTAACCATAAAAGGATAATTTATCTTATAGATTCTTCGAGGTGCTTCAATCGTCAAGTCTTTAATGAATTATTTGTTATTTAATGCTTCCTTTATCTACCTTAGTTTCCTGATATTATTCATGCATGCTCATCACATTGTTCATAAAATACATGTAGTTGAAATCACTCATGTCAAGAAACCATCAACATAAAAATATCCTATTCTAACTTGTTTCATGAATTTTTTTTTTTCATGCCTTAAAAATGTATTTGGGAGAGAAAGGAGATCCTCTAGGTGTGAGGGCACACTTTGAAAGGCTGAAGAGAATAAGCTTCAAGGCTTCAGGATGTTCTCATGCACTCAAGAAGGAAAAAGGAAGGCACACGACACATTATTGAAGGACTGAGGATGAATATTTATGGCTTTAGAGTGCACTCATGTGCTGAAAAGGCCAAGGAGGGTGTAGGGTGCATTGCTAAAGGTTCAAAGGGTTAAGCTTCATGTCTTAGGGGTGTGCTCATGTGCTCAAGGGGGGCACACTTCTTTGAGTCGAAGAACTGCACTCAAAATAAGGATTAATTCTTCAAGGGAACATTTTGGAAAAAGGAAGGAGGAAATATACTTAGGAGTGCGATATGCACTCTTGCAGGGTGTAGGGCACACTTCCAAAAAACTAAGGATTCCCAATCAAGGCTTATGAGTGTGCTCATTTTCTTCTTTCCTTAATGGGTACACTTTGCAACCAAAATTTTTCTAAGCGTGGAAGATACATCATGAGGTGAACATGATTAGTTTAGACATAAATTTAGGTGGGATACATTCCAACTCATCAATAAAACTTATAAAAGCTTCAAAAATGATAAATAGATATTAAAACACTGCGTTCCATGCATTCGCCAATTACAACAAACAAAGTGTGCGTGTTTGTGACAAGAAAGTGTAATTTTACAACAAAATGGGTGTTGTGAACATGAAATGTAGAAAATATGTTCTAAATCATTGCAACGACACATGAGGATGATCAAAAACACTTGAAACATATAGAGTGACCTAGAACAACACAAGACAACCAAGGAGACACTAGATACGATGGTGAAGTAGGCTCTAAAATTTGAATTTAGTGAAATTTTGTAGGGTATTGTAGCAAAGACAACACTTTCCTTTGCTTTCTTTCTCGTTTAATTGTTTTCTCTCCTTTTCTTAACCTAATCCCAAGCTAAGAAAAATCTATCAATTGTTTCTTAAGTTCCTTTTTATCATTAGTGCTTCCTTTTTCTTCGCTTTTTCCTCTAATTCACTTGCATGCAAATTTGTTTCTCTTCACCTTTATTTTCTCCTATTTTACTTTATTTCCTTAATTAAATGTAATTTATTTCTTCTATGCATTTTCAAATTTCCATAGCCATTATTGGACCACAATTGATTCCCATTATAATGTTTTCCCACCATTCAGCTTGGAATACGTGCCCCATGACATTGGTCTTGTTTTTATTTACATGGAAAATCAACAAGGGGTTGCAATAAACCCCTTCCCTTTGGGGGAACAATTTTGTTAGTGTTTGATGACACGTATAACCAGAAAATCTTGCTTCCCATGAAGCTTTGTAACACAACTCAATGCAAGATTTACATCATAACAATCTACTGAAACCATGTCAAAAATACTCCCTATGGAGCTTTGTAAAACTAGCTCGATGAAATATTTACATTGACAACACATATAATTATGAAATTTTTCTTCAATAAGAAAATAATCATACTATTTATGAATATTTATTACGATAGCTCGACAAGGTATCTACAATAATGTATGCATTTATACATATGCACATTTGCTTTAACCAACAAATAAAATGATACGATACCTGCATCAACAACAAGGCAATCCAAAGGTTCACACCTCCACCCTAAAATTAGTACTAGGATTCATCTCCTTCCATGAAATTATAGAATCTACTTCTAATATCAATGTGCCCATTAAATGTCCAACACTATAGTCTTTCTGCTAATTTTTCTCTCAATTAAAAATTACTGACTCATTATTCCAGGGCACATTCCTGATGTGATTTTGATTCCATTTCATAATGCTAACGACGAAATAAAATTTATTCACGGTCCTTCTATTATTTTCATCCTAGTCCATCAGGAAACCTAGTCACCCCCTTTCATGTAGTCACACACCTTCCAAGTTCCTAGACATCCCCTTCTCAGGAATTTTCCAATTTCCATGGAAATTATAAAACCAAAAGTGATTCCCACTATTATCTTCTCACAACATTCATCTTGGACTACATGTCCCGTGACCTTGGTCTTGTTTTTATTAGATGGAAAATAAACTAGGGGTTGTCACAAACCCGTCCCATTTTGGGAACACCGTCGTTAGTCTTCCATGATGCTTATAACAAAAAAATCATGTTTCCCATGGAGATTTATAATACAATTCTATGTGCATTTAAATCATACCAAATTGTTTAAACCATGACAAACATACTACCTATGGAGATTTTTCAACCCAAATCGATGAAATATTTATATTGAAAACAAATTTAATTCTAAATAGTTTCTTAAACAACAAAATAATAATACTTTTATGGATCTTTATTGGCATAGCTTAGCAACGTATTTACAATAACATACACTTGTATACGTAAGCAACAAGGGAATCCAAAATTTCATGCCTCCACCCTCAAAGTAGTACCCACATTCAGCTCCTTCCTAGGAAGTCCTGAATCCACTAATAAGATCAAAGTCAACATCCAATTTCTAGTGCTACAATCCTTGTGATACTTGTTCTCTCAATGAATAAAGTACCTTCTCATTGTTCCTAGGCACACTCCCAATGTGATTTTGATTCCATATGGAAATAGTAATGAGCAAAAAAAAATTATTTCTTGCCATTCCATTCCCCACATCTCAGTCCCTTAGGAAATCTAGTCACTCCCTCTCATGTATTTACCCACCTTCAAAGTTCCCATACATGCCCTTCTTTGGCAATCCATTCCTTTACAAGGTTTACTGTCTAAAAAAACATCATACCAGACATATCCCTCCCTAAAAAAAGAGGCATATCCCTGCCTCAAAATGATCATACTGCTCATAGCATGATCATGACAATCTATGGACACTATAGGGTACTAGTGTCCCACAATGCAACTTGATGAAATTCTCAAAAATGATAAATAACGAGAAGAAAATTCCTGTAATGAAAAACATGAACAAGGACCTATCCTGACTCATCCTAACCATGACGGGAATTTCATTAAGAAAATCATGAACATGTCATGTATAGGTCATAAATACACATCTTAACATAGGAGCTTCATACTTATCTGAGATTTCTTAAGAATGAATGATGCCTTGTCATAATAGCTTCAATATCATTTATTAGGTCATACATTCATTAACCATTCATTTACTAATCACAACATGATGAGAACCATAACTCAAGTATATCATAAACCATGCTTATATAAAACATATAACCAATATAAAGAAAATGATAAAACAACCATTAAAGCCACATAATAACAAGCACATTTACTCGTAAAAAATAAGATGAAAATAGCTCTTATTAACATATGAAAAATGACACCAAGCCGGGGACTTCCACATACCACATAATCATAGATTGGGTTGAAAAAAAAAATTTCTGACCATCACCACTCTACCATATTCCAAGCATGAATGTGGGATCTCATGGAATAAACCAAAAAAAATAAACCAAGGATTCCAGAGGCCAACCACCCGAACCTTACTAGTGATTCCAACTCATAGTCGGAAATCACTAATCATCACTAGATTGGTCTCCATCCAAGCTATCTAGGGCTCCAGAGTGTTTTTTCCAACCCAGCTTCCAAGAATAGTAACTCAACCCAATTTGTTACAGGTCTTCTAGATTTTTTTTCCAACCGAGGCTCCAGGAACTAATAACTCAACCAGAAACCATAAGATACATGAGAACCAATAGAAAAACAAAAGGGAAAGCTTACAATAATTTTTCTACCTGCAAGCCAAAAACACTATAGTTGTTGATCACATTTTCCTCTTTCTCTTTCCTGATTTTCCTTTGTCATCTTGCTCCAAATCCCAAGTATGCCACACTCCTCCAAGAGTGCTCCAAGAAAACTAGAAGTGTCCATGAGTATGAGAGAGAGAATAGAAGAGAGAGCTCCAAGATAAAACTTGAAAAAACATATGAATTGATCATGAGAAGATTTTTTATCAATGATACCTCTATTTTCTTCATTTTCCTCCTCACATGCAACCTGTGACCTTTCAACTTATTTTTCTCCTATTTTCCATTATTTTCATAAATAAAATGCCAGTAAATGCATCATGCGTCTTAAAATCCTTCACCAATATACATAACCATTAATTAATCACAAGTGATCCCCATCACTATGTTTTTTCCCAACATGCAACTTGGAATACGTGTCCCATGCAATTGGTCTTATTTTCCTTTATTAACTTTATTACATGGACTTTTAACCTAGGGATGTTACAGACCCCCCCCCGAAGGGTAACACCTACAACCACCAAGACCGTTGAAAATAAAACATAGTGCCCATGGAACTTTATAATTTAGCTTGATGTGGTATTTACAATGAATAACCTTCAAAAAATCAAACCAACATGACAACCATACCGCGTATTATATTTTTTAAAAACATCCCATTGTAGTATTTACATACATATACCAAAACATATTTTCCTTAACCAACGAAAAATGAACGATACATAGCCCGCATCTGATCGACCATCTCCCATGTAGCTTCATGAGGCCCAAAGTGATTCCATTACACCTTAACCTACTCGATTGCTAAGTTCCAGAGCATGAGAATATTTCTCTGTAACATGCACTAAGGTTCCAAATGGAATTATACTTTTGGTTCCACCTCCAATACAAACCAATAAACAAAATGATCAACACCTTTCACATATCTTTTAAGAAAGGAAACATGGAAAAAATCATGGAATTTCACTTTCAGAGGTAGTGAAAGTCAATAAGCCACTGGCCCAATCATCTCAAGGATCTCAAAATACCCACAATACCAAGATGTGAGCTTTGCATATGACGAAATCCTTAAGGATCTCTTCTTGGGATTTTTTTGATAGTGCTAGAAATCCATCAAATAAGGGGGTCTCCCTGATGTGAAGTCCCAACTAGACATTGAAATGTTTGGAGTAGGAGACGCATAAGGAATATTGGCTGGACTACCATATATTCTTATAGATTTTCCTTGGCTACAAGTTTCAACACAAGGGAGTAATGCACAAGTAATTTCAGATGAACATGTGAGTATTCCTTGTGAAATTTTTAACTTTGTATAATATCAAGTTCCTTCTACTGAAATGGAGGAGAAAAGTGGGCCCTTTAAATACAAGTACTAATACTAATCAAGAAAATGCACACAAGAATATACATATGAATTAATCATTTATCAACTAGAAAAATAGTTCACAAGGAAGCAATGATTGTTAAAGAAGAATAAACACACTTTCAACAAGGTTTGTACCAAATCCATCACAATAGTTCAATTTCCATATTACAGATGAAAACAAAATACATCGCAAAAATTTAAACAATAGTCTTACAATATTCACGACATATGCATGAAATTTTTTTGACTCAACAAGCTTCTAAATTAAGTAAAATTTCCAAGATAAATAAATACAATTAAAACCACTAGCCCCATTAGTGTAGCATTAGAGCTATCACTTTCTCCTCTAAAACAACTATCTTCCTCTCCAATGCCTTGAAGGAGGAGCCAAAGTGAAAATTCCTTTCCATGAAAAATGAGGGTGTGTATATAACAAATGGGGTGATCCTTCACCTCCCTTATAATTGTTTGAGTTCTCATGACATTCTAACTTCCTACATGAATTTGTGTATTACATGGATGACTCTTGGGCTTCCACTTTACATTACATTTCTTGAATATTAAATTTACATAATCCACAAATGATGTGTAAAATAATGACTCGTGACTAAACATGACATGACATGGATGACATGGACTCCATGATTATGTGGAATGCCCAGCTACCCTTCTTCCTACTTTGTCTTCAATAAAATATGTATTCAATACTTTGTATTCATGAGAGATATGTTTTGTTCTTCATATCTGCCCCCTAAATGGTTGTGAATCAGATGATGTTTTTTTCTTCATATCTGCTCCCTAAATTGTTGTCAATCAGATGGATTCTTCATGCGATCTTGATCTTTGGTATTCTATTGCAATGAAGAGATCCTTTTTTTTCTCTCTCCTAATGATCATATTATATCCTTAGTTATTTAGGTGCCTTCTAGCATGGAATTATTCTCTATCTCCTTCATCATCATCATATCATGACATAATATAATACCTGCAACTGTAATCCACTGATGACAGGATACCATTAGTCTAATAACCCCCTAGGCTAAAATTATTCATGAAATCACTTGTTAGGGACAAAAATGGTGACTAATTAAGTGTCTAACATAGGGATTTTGAAATTTCAGATGCTAAGGTTCGGGAGTAAGGTTTGAGACAACACAATGTAAATTTCATGATTTCTAATATCAGAGGATTGCATAGCTGAGGAACTTAAGGGCTCTAGCTGAAGGATTGAGCCATAATACTTCACAAAGTATAGTTATGTAGGCCTAGGGAGATGGACTCAAGGGCTCAAGCTAGAGGTTTGAGGCTTGAGACTGTGCAGTGTGCAATTATGAAGGCATCAACTAAGTGATTTCATAGTTCAGGAACTTGAAAAGTCAAGCTTGAGGATTAAAGTTTCCCAATTTGCAGTATAGAAAGGATAAAAAGTTCGGATATTTCTCATTTGAAGAGTTCAAGGCCTCAAGGTCGAGGCTCGAGGCTTGAAGTTTCCTAATTTGTAGTTCTAAAGGGAGAGAGGGAAAGTGATTTTGAAATTGAGAATTTCAATAGATCAAGGCTGAGCATTTATTCTTGAGACTGCCAATGTGCAAAGAAGGATGGATGGAGGAAAGGATTGTGTAGTTATGGAGTACAAGGGATGCGCTTAAGCACTAATATTGTGTAGTGTGTAGTTTTGGGAGGTAGAAACTATGTATTGCATAGTGATAAGAGGAAATGATGTTGCTTTAGGGTTGAGACTACGCAATGCATAGTTTAGGTTGGCTAAAGGAGGTTGAGTGGTTTGGTTAAAGGTTTTTCCTAATTTTACTAAGTGTCAAATTAGTGAGAAGAAGATACAAAAAATCATGGCTTTGAACATAACCACAAACTTAGATAACTTAACAACAAAACATGTAACACACAACACATGAATACATTATTTTCCTTAATGAAATAACTTTACAATGACTTACATCAAGTGCGACACTAAATATATACTTTTTGTTGACCGTGATGAGACTTGTGTGACAATGCTTGAAATTTTGGAAATGAGTGTGATACAAGTTTACACATTAAGGCCAACTAATTTACACAAAGGTTACCCCTCAAAACCACCAAAACTATCTTTTGTGCATTGTGCGACACTCCCATTCTAAAATATGAAATTTACTAATTGAACAAAAACGTGAAAACAACACTTGCAACACATGAACAAAAATGAAAGGGACACATGCGAGAGTGAAGGTAACATGAAAATGACACTAAGTAAAGTGAAAGAAAGAAAAATAAATAATTGAAAGCATGAAATGAAACTTGCGAAATCAAAGGTTTGAAAAAGAGATAATTTGAAAAACTCCACAAAATAGAAGTATGAACGCAACCAAAAGTGAGGGATTTTCAATGGTATTATGCATTGAAAATTGACATGGGTTGAAAAATGCGCAAACAATATTGAAGGATTGTGATATGACTTTCCAAGCTTGCGCAAAATAATGTGCTCATGAAATTTTTGTGAATTTAGCATGTGTGAGAAAGCGTCTTCGACTGATCAAGAAGGTACCATGGAATGAGTGATTGAAAGATCCACAATAGGCTCCAAAATTCAATTTTAGGTAAAATTTTGGAGGGTGTTTGTCGCAGAAAGAAACTTCATGACACACTAGTATAACTCAAGCTTGTCTACCCTGGTCAATTATTTTGTGCAGGTTCTAATTCTTCAAGGAGTATTGATTCAAAGTTCATATTACCATGGCTTCCCCACATACCCCATGCATAAACATAGTCCCATTCATTCCTTTACTCAGTCAATGAAAAACACAAAGTTAGTGATCACATATTTTTTGAATCGGGAAAGGGTAATGAAGTTCGCGAGCTTTATATTTTTCGATTATATTTTTTCATATTTGGGCTTTCTTCACTACCAACAGGCCTATATAGTACACTAAGGGAGCCACTTCAAGGAAAAAAAACATTGCTGCACTGCCAACAGGTCTTGAAAATACCTCGAAACAATTAATTGCTTCACATCTCTACATAAGAAGCCTTTCTTTTATTTCTCCTTTATTTACATATTTTATATAGGAACATGCATTGACATGTATTTATATCATGGGAAAAAGAGGGATCCAGACTTATTGAGAGCATAAGATCTTGTCTCTTTAGAGAAACACATACAAGACCTTTGATATTTTCTTTCACATTTAGATTTTTCCCTTGTTCTTCTCTACTTGATTGAATCATCCTGAAAACCTTGAAACATAAAGACTTGAGTGTAGGAATGAGGTTTCTATAATATACATGGATATCATGGTTCGACTCAAGGATTTACTTAACCAAGGATCGTATTTTTTGTGGGAACATTATTGACCAAAAGGTGTAACCAAGACAAGGAAGAAGGACAAATAGTTAGCCAAATGTTGCAATGTCACAAAGTCCTTTTATATTTTTCCACAGTATATCTCAATCCCAAATAGGACACCCTTCATGAAAAGTCTCATTAAACAAAACAAAAAATGAAAATCACAAAAAGGAAACTAAACTAGGAGGAAATAATAAAAGGAGGCTAAATGAAAATATGATGCAAAACGAAAATGAGAAAACACAACAAAAGCTACAAAAATTTAATGCAAGATGAATGTGCAGGTAAAATAATATGAAACTAGACCTACTCCTAACCTAACTAGTTCTAAGGTGAGGATCACATATAATTAAATTCCCAATGTAGTAACCATTTTTTTCCTCGACTGATAGTCACAAATATATGATCAGATAAAACTAAGATAAAACAATGTGAAACAAAAAAGACAAGAGCTTGAATATTCAGCACAAAAAACTGAAAGTATTTCCTGTCAACATAAAGATATGTCATAACCACTATTTCTAACCATTTCACATTCTTGCCTTTTTTTTTTAAATGTAAGAAGACAAAATTCAATGCCTTCTTGCAAATGTTTATTCATCTGCACTATACTCCTTAGAAAGCATGAGAAGAGGTTGAAAATTATTATTTACAACAATATTTCCAGGTAATATTTCTCCAACCATTCAATGATTGGATAGTGAAACTTGAAACAATCCTGTTGAGAATCCTGAAATCTTTGAAAAGATGAATTTTCAATTAAAAGCATGGAATCAGGATGAGAATATTATAAGGGATAATGAATCTAATCATATTCAGAAGGGCCTGAAATAACCCTCCGCGAAGGTTGAATTGCCTCAGGTGCTTGACAAGTGTCCAAAAGGTGAGATATATCATAAATATTAATAGATGTGAAACAAATTTCATCAAACATATTGGTGGAAAAATCATAAAACGAATGATAGGTAATGTTATGATCAAATGGACCATTTGTTACAAGTGATTCTCGGTTAGAAGATAACAAATATAGATCAGTTGGAACACCTTGATGAATGCCTTGAGAAGATGAATCATTTTGATAAATGTAACAAATGATTCCTTGTGATTGGTCACATTCTCTACTAGCATGGTAATCCTCCAAATAAGTGAAAAGGAATTACAATACAACAAACACATTTGACAAGTAAAGATACAATGAATGAAGAAGAGTTTATCCACATAATAAATCATGCATTTGTTAGCACCTAGGGATTTGAAGGGTGATGAAGAAACATATTTACGATATAAAATTTAGAAGAAAAACCAGAAGCTAAGTCGTTTGAAATTAATTCTATAGGAATGATTTGCTTAACGAAAGATGATTTTTGAAATTATTAACTTGATAGTTCTATCATTATCCAAGAGATACACATTCCAAACCCAAGTTTGATATAAGATATTTTCATGAATATGAAGAAAATGAGGAATGTTCTTGAACCCGGTCATAAATAAAATCTTGAAAGCTCAAAATACTACACCTGAAATACAAAACATGTATCAAGAAGAATTTTTCATTTAGTGAAACCGTGCAAAGAGAAGGATTTCATAGGATAAACTAGATATGACTTAGTTTAGGGACCTTACTAGAGTCACAAGATCCTTTCGTATACATCATTGGAAGTTGAAGTGCCTGGACTCCCTGCTAAGGTACAAAACTTTCAAGCATTGTAAAATTGCATTTTCAAGATTGACCCAGATCGTCCACGGTGTGAGGATAGCTACTACTATTGATTTCAATCAGAGTTCTTCTAATTGGATGGAAACCATATTTGTCACTAATTTAATCAAGTTTTAGAAAAATAATCAGATTAATAAAGTTGACATATTCTCCTGATCGCAAATCCGAAGATGAATTAATCACAAATGTTTCTTGAGAAAGTTGCTTTGAAGAATTTTATTTATGAAAAATAAGATATGATGAGGGATGGAAAGGATACTCTATGATTCTATTTTTTTCTCTTTAATCATGGATATCCTCACACTTGTGCCAATTGAGAATTTAACTGGTCAGATGAAGAACTTGAAGAGCATGGAGAGTCTCCATCGCAAGTAGATGCATTTTAAACAGTAGGGAATAAGGGATAGTGAGATGAAGATGAGGCTTTGGTAAGAAAATCTCCTTTGAGAAGATCATATTTTAAATCTAAATAATCCAAATTAAAATATTATTGAGGAACCAAAACATCACTTGGTGCACTAAGGAATCCATGATTGTATATATTTACGGAGTGATCCTCATTAGAATGATTGTTGCCTAAGACTTGAGATAAACTATGAAAAATGATAACATTTGATTGACTACCAAGATTACTATACTCAATATCAGCCAAGAATGAGAAAAAACCATCTTCACATGGAGGATTTTGAAAAAGAGAAAAAATATTGAAGGTATCTTTAGCTTCTTTCTCCTCTACCAGTGTAATGTGACTACCTTGAACATTATTACAATTTGGACCAAAAACTTGAAAATCAAGAGAGTGTGAAAAACTACCTGGTGGACCATATTGATCAAGCATATCATGGTATAAAGAGTCATGGCATGTATATGATAGGGGATAATAGAAATACAAACCAAATTTAATATTAGAGTTATGATTGTTAATACCATCTTGAGGAATGGAAAAAACTGTTTTCACCGTAGGCTTCATGAGCCATTCCGAGTTTTGCTCTATTGAATTTGAATCATGAAAAGAAGGAGGAAGAGAAATGGACTAGGAATTCGATATGCATATTTTCCAACTTTATTATCATCGCATGGAGGCACCCTCATCAGAGATGGAAAAGGAGGAGGACAAAGAACAAAAGGAGTATTAGATTTCTCCTCTAAAATTAGAGGTGCTTCATGATTTACAAAAGTAGGGGAAGTGGGAACATGAGGGGTTTTAGATTAACCATGTAAAGATATATGAACCAAAAACTTAAACTTTTGTTTAAAAAAATCCCAGTCCATGTATTCTCCTAGAAATTCATAACAAAGGTGAAGGAATTGATAGGAGAAATCCTTAATTGATTCATTAGGCCTCATTCTTAGTTGATTAATGATTTTGAGGACATGTCGGTAGTCATACCTATCAAATGATTTATTAAGCTCCTTCACAAGATGGTCAAATGAATGGATATAAATAGTAGGTAATGTATGAAACCATTTCTTAGGATGACCTTCAAATGTGAGGGTGAGAAATATAGCCATGAAGTCCTTGAAATGTATTCCATTATAAAGGATAACATGGGCAACTTCAAGAATATGTTCATAAAGAGTTAATTCACCCTCACCATCAAATTAAATTGGGATAGGTTATGAATAACTTTCGTGGAGATGGTAAGATCAAGCTCTTTATAGAAACATCTTAGGATTATGATTTGGGAAATATCTATTTGGATAAGAGATTCAAATCATTCTTAATGGTCATAACATGTCATATGGACCTCCTTCTAGCGCCATTTTTTTGAGAGTTCTAGAAATCAGTCAACCAATGGGGTTTCCTTGATGTGAAGTCCCAACTAGATCTCACACCATTTGGAGTAGGATCCCCATCTGGAATATCAACCCAACTTCCATATATTGTTATAGATTTTTCTTTTCTAAAAATTTCAGCACAAGAGAGTAATGCATAGGTAATATTAGATTAGCAAGTGACTATTCCTTGTGAAATGTTCGTCCGTGGATAATATCAAGTTCCCTCTACCTAAACAGAGAAGAAAATTAGGCCGTTTAAATACAAGTAATATTACTAATATAGAAAAGGAACATAATTATATACATATGAATGAACCTTTGATCCACCAATAAAATAGTTCACAAGGAAGCAATGATTCTTAAAGAAAATACAATACACCTTCAACAAGGTAAGTACCAATGCCACCAAAATAGTTCAATTTACTTAGTAGGGATGCAAAAAAACATGCATCACAAACATTTAAAGAACACTATTACAATATTCATGACATATGCATGAAATCATGTTGACTCAGTGAGCTTCTGAATTAGGTAAAAGTTTCAAGATACATCAATACATTGAACACCACTAGCCCCAATAACAGAGCATTAGAGTTGTCATTAGCCCCTCCAAAACAACTATCTTCCTCTCCAATTCTTGGTAGGAGGAGGCAAGGTGAAAATTAATTTGCATGAAAAATGAGGATGTATATATAACAAATGGGCTGATTTGTCACCTCCCTTATGACTCTTCGACTACCGAAGTTATTGTTTAACTTCTCATGAACTTTCGACTTCCTACATCACTTTTTGTATTACATGGATGACTCTTTGGCTTCCATTTTATATTAAATTTATATAATATTGAATTTACATAATCCACAAATGATGTGGAAAATAATGACTCATGACCAGAAATGACATGACATTGATGACATGGATTGCATGATGATGTGGTAGTGCCAAGTTGTCCTTATGGCTGTTTTTTCTTCAAATAAAGATGCATCGAATACTTTTTCTTCATGAGAGATATTATTTTTTCTTCATATCTTCCCTCCAAAGGGTTTTGAGTTAGAAAGAGTCTTCATATGGTCTTGATCTTTGGTCTTCTATTGTAATTGAATTCTCCTTTGTATTCTTTCTTAATGATCATCTTATCTTCTCATCGCTTTATGTGTCTTCTAGCATGGTCTCCTTTGTCATCATCCCGTCATGACATAATAGAATACCTAGAAATGAAATTTTCACATCAGAAGAGGACATTATTATGATAAACCCATAACTGAAGATTCTTCATGAAATCAATTTTTGGGGTTGGAATTGGTGACTGTTTCACTGACTAACTCAAGAATTATGCAGTTCTAGAGGCCAAGGTCTAGGATCGAGGCTCGATATTACATAATGCACATTTCAAGATGGTTAGGGTCAGGCGATTGCATACTTGAATGACTCAAGGGCTCAAGGTAGAGGCTTGAGACCTCAAACTATTTAATGCACAGTTCTGAAGACCTAGGTAGAGGAACTATATAGTTGAGGGATACAAGGGCTAAAGCTGCAGGCCTGAGGCTTGACACTACATAGTTCTGAAGGCATGTGCTGAGTGAGTGCATATTTAAGGAACCCAAGAGTTTAATAATGAGGCTCGAAGGGTTCCAATGTGTAGTATAGAAAAGAGAAGATTTTGGGAGATTGCGCAATTGAGTGGTTCAAGGCCTCAAGCTTGATGCCTGAGGCTTGAAGTTTCCAAATGTGTAACTATGGAGGGAGATAGGAAAAGTGTGTGTGGAATGTCATAGTTAAAGATCTTAGGGATGAGGCTTAATTCTTGTGACTGTGCAATGTACAGAGAAGCCTAGCCAGAGGTAAGGACTGTGAAATTCTGTTGCTTAGGGGTTGGGCGACAGCATTGAGACTACACAATGTGTAGTTTTGGAAGGAAGAATTTGTGTATTGTGTAGTGACAAGAGGTAAGGCTATTTATTGAGGGCCAAGAATCTAGAATGGGAATTTCAAGATGGCTAAAAGAGGCTGAGTTGTCCAGTCAGAGAGTTTTCCCAACTTTACTAAGTTTTGAATTAATGAGAAGAAGCTAGGAAAAATCATGACTCTGAACATAACCACACACTTAAATAACTTGACAACACAACATGGAACACTCAAAACACATGGAAAACATCATTTCATTAATTTAAAACCTTTGTGATGACCTACACCAAGTGCCACACGAAAGATACACTTTGAGGTGACCATGATAACACTTATGCAAGAATGCTTGAAATTTTTGAAATTAGTGTGATACATGATTATAGGGTAAGACCAACTCATTTACACAAAACTATATTTCATTCATTTTTCAACACTCTATATGTGAAAATTCAACATTTACTATATGAAGAGAAAAGTGTGAACGACACTTATGATACGTGAACGATAGTGAAAGCAATGCATGCCATAGGAATGAAAACATGAAAATGACACTAACTAAAGTGAAATAAAGTGAAAGTGACAATCAAAAGCATGAAAATGGAACTTGCAAAAGCAAAGGTGCGCAAAAGCAACAGGTTTAAAAAATCCCCAAAATAGATGTACGAACATAGCCAAAAGTGAGAGAGTGTCAATGGTAGTGTGCATTGACAATTGACATGGGTTGAACATTACACAGGAACTGCCTTGATGGAATCTCTTATGATTTTTAAAGGTTGCATAAAATAATGTTGTCATGAACTTGTTGCGAACTGAGCATGTATGTGAAATTGACTTCGACCAATAAATAAGTGACCACAGAACGACTGATTGAAAGATCCATAGTAGGCTCCTAAACTCAAGTTTAGGTAAAATTTGGCAGGGTGTTTGTTGCTGCAAAAAAAAATTTTGTGTGCAAATATACACGCTCCCTTACTTGAAACTCCTTAAATAACATGTGGTGATATGCATAATTTTTCTTCCTATCCTGTGTTGCCTTTATATTCCTCTTGATTACCTACATTTCCTGTTCCATATCTACTAGCATGTCTAATCCATGTTCACTTGATCACTCCAACGGATGGGAGTGTTACAACTTTGCCCCATTAGGGGAATTTTGAGGTCTAAAATGGGCCTGCTAAGAAAAATGTACAACCAAAATAAAATCTATAAGAAACAATAGGATTCAAGATGATGATGTCCACCATGGGGGATGATTCACTATTTTTTAATTAGAAGGGTAAAAATATTAAAAAATAATAAAATACAAAAACTACTTTTTCAACTCATATTTTGAACTTATCTCCCAAATTATTTACTCAAATTTCGAGTGGGATTACTCATTGGATGCAAAATTTAATTATTCATCCAAGGAGTACAATCACGTTTTTCACGTATTTCATGTATTTATCATTTTTCGTGTAGCAGGGTCCATCTAAAGTATGAAACGTGGGTTCTCCTTGGATTAGGAATTAAAATTTTCATCCAATGAGCATTCCCACTCGAAATGTGAGTGAAAAATTTGAGAGATAAGCTCAAAATACGAGTTGAAAGAGTATTTTTTTCTTTTTCCCTCTAAAATTTGATGATGTAATCAAATCTATCTTTATTATTTCCTGTACTATTTTATAATTTCCTTAGGAGGCCCATTTTAGACCTCAAAATTCCCCTAATGGTAGAGTGCATCAAACAAAATCATCCTCAGTGACTTCTAAAAAACATTGTTGTACAAAAACTCAACCAATGGAAGATACTCTTCCCACTTTCGATGCTGATTCATCACAAATATTCTCAATATGTCTTCCAAATCATATTGACCCTCTCTGTCTTTCCATATTTCTACAGATGATAACTTGTGCTGAAGGAAAACTTTGTACCCAATCTTGTAAATATTTTTTTCTAGAAGCTACAAGTGAACTTAGCATCTGTGTATGAAACAATCTTCTTTGGTACACCATGCAACCTAATGATATATTTGATGAATACATGTGTTACCTCACTATCTAAATAAGAATACTTCATTGTAATCAAGTGCGCTACCTTATTCAACATGTACAAAACAACCATAATAAAATAATGTTGTCTACAGGTCCTTAAAAAGGCTGTAATAATGTCCATGGAAATGACCTCCCATTTCCACTTTGGAATCAAAATCAGATATAGTAACCCACCTGGATACTCACACTATACTTTTACTTGTATATAATATAAACATATAGCCACAAACGTTTCTACCTCTTTCTTCAAGTTCAGTGAATAGTATAACATTTTCACCATTATCAATGTCTTCTGATACCCTAGGTGACCTCAATAAAAATTAGCATTAAATTCCCTCAATACAATGTTCTTGAGCTCATTGTTTCCCAACACATATATATTGTCCTAAACTTGACCAAACCATCTGATGTGAGACGATAGTACACATCCATATCACCTCAATCCCGTTGTAACTTGTGCCTAAGGTCCCTGTATCTTTCATCCTAATTCCCTTCCTACAAAATCTGATCCTATAAATCTATCCCATAAGAACTCATAGCTACTATATGATTTACCGGTATCCTTTTACTAAGAAAATTTGAAACCATGTTCTATTTACTCTTAATGCGCCTAATTTCAAATTCAAATTCAAACTCACTGATCATCACCAATCACCTAGATTTACTGGAGTTGAGATTTAGTTGGTCAAATAGGTATCTCAATCCAATGTGATCACTCATAAATATGAATCACCTTCCAAGAAGATAGTGGCTCCACATCTTCAAAGCATGGATGATCGTTGTCAACTCAAGATTATGTATAACATAATTCTTCTCATTCTCATTTAGTTTACTTGATTCAAAAAATACTATTTGTCCTTCCTCCATCATTACTCCACCAATTCCTCTGTTGCAATTGTTTGTAAACACAACGAAATCTTTGTGTGGATCTGTGATTTTTAGAACTGGAACATTTGTCAACAACTGTTGCAGTTGATAAAAAAAAATTTCACATTCCCCTATCCATTCAAGATTCTTACCTTTCCTTTGTAACGATGTAATAGGATAAGCAATCTGTGAGAAATTTTGATGAACCTACTATAATACCTGATAACTCCATGAATGACCTTACCTCATCCACATTCCGAGCAGTTGTGCATTCCATAATAGCTTTTATCTTTTCCAAATCCACTACTATGCCTTCCTCGGAGACCACATTTCTCAAGTAATGTATATATGTCTAAAAGAAACTGCATTTTCTAAGCTTGTCATACAAGTGACGCTCTCCTACCAATCTCAACAATGTTGCTAAACGTTTGACATGCTCTTCCTGATTTTTAGAATATATGAATATATCATCAATGAAAACATTAAGAAAATTTTCTAGATAAGGACGCAAGACATTATTCATATAGTACATAAAATTGGTTGGAGCATTAATCAAACCAAATGGAACTACAACAAGCTCATAATGACCATAACTAGTGCAGAAAAAAATCTTGTAGATGTCCTCTTATTTAATGTGTACCTGATTCTATCATGATCTCAAATCAATCTTTGAGAACACTCTACTCATTTTAATTGGACAAATAAATCATCGATCATTGGCAATAGATACCTGGTTTTGATGGTTTCCTTCTTCAACCATCTACAATCTATGCATAAATTGAAAGTACCATCCTTCATATTCATAAACAACACTGGGGCACCTCAAGGCAACACATTTGCCGTAATGTATCCCTTATCAAGTATTCATTTCAACTATAACTTCAATTCCACTGACTCTAGAGTGCTCATCCTGTAAGGTGGCTTTGATGCTTGTGCTGCCCCTCATACCAACTCAATAGCAAAGTCCACTTCCATGTAAGGAAGTAACTATGAAATCTCTGTGGAAAATACATATTGAAAGTGTTGTAGAACTGGGTACCTCTTAAAAAATTCTCCATAATGAACATATTTACCCTTATCACTAGAGATATGCATTGCAAATAACATGCCCCCTTTCCTGTGACTACGCTTATCCTACATAGTTGTCACCATTATAACTTATGTTGTCTTCTTTTTACCCTATAATATCCTCTATTTTCCATTTTCATATAAACACTCAATAGCCTTGTCATAAAAATCTGCCTTGGTCCTATGAAGATACAACCAGTCCATACCCAAAAATATACTATATAATACCAACAGAAACACATTTAGATGCGTTGATGTAGGCATACCATTTTGTTCAAATCAAAAATCTCTTACCCAGTTATGAACTATTTTCTTTTTACATGTAACAAATCGTACTAACTAAGAATTTTCATGTACTTATTTATTCAAACAAAGCTTATCCACTAGGTCAATATTAACATAACTATAACTACATTGAGGGTAAATTAAAATAGAAATAGGTTGATCACAAAGATTACTATCCATCTCGATAATAGATTCCTGGTCATCTGCCTAGCTATGATCTAACGTTGCATAAATCTATGGAATAATTTGTCCAACATCCACCATTGTGTGTGCCTCCTAAGCATTGTAGATTTGTGGTATGACACCCTGATGTTGTGGAAAATCTCTCCTGCAATGATCCTTGCCACAAGTTCAAAACTATATATCCTTCCCTCCATCTCCTTGTTCTGATTATCAGAATGAAATCCATGTCGTTGGTAATATGCATTGAAATTATTAAGCAGTGCTACATTATCTTTGTTACCTATTTCCGAAGGTATTTTTCACTTCTTATCCCATCTTACTTTATTCTTTGCATTAAATTTCCAATCCTTCTTAGTCTTAGACCTGAACTGTGATTTCTCATAACAATTATTTAGCTTTTTAATGGATTGCTCCAATGATCTAGTCCCATCGAACTAAATCACATCCTTGAATGATACCAGAAACCAACTAATGAATCTCTGAATCTTCACTTTCTCCTCCTTTAGATAAGGAAAATACCTCAACAAATCCAAGGATTTGCTAGTACTCCTCATCGTTCATAAATACCGTCTTTAGCTAATATAATTATTTTTACCTGTCATCATAATATCTATCAGATAGATACTTCTTCCTGAAAAGTATCTCGAACTCACTCCACATCAACTCCTCTTATCAAATGCCTATGGTGTTCTTTACATATCCCCACCAAATTTCTGCTTTACCTTTAAGACTGAACAAAGCTATTCTAGCCTTCATGTTCTCCAAGTAATCATGAAATATGAAAAAATTATTCATTCCAAGTGACCATGATTCTGCATCTTGTGACTTCTTCATTTCTCCATCAAATGTATGTAGCTTTTCTTTCTTGAACCCATGTGGTAAATATCCCCTTTCACTCCTCCTTTAAGGATGATAATGATGATAGCCATGGTACATGCTTAAACCAAAACTACAGTAAATATTGTGTCCATTACCTCATCTATCAAGTGTACCCAAGAATCTCCCATATTTGATTGTGTCACCTTTTTCAAACTTGTTCCCACCATGGGACCTACTTCCATATGCTCCAGTAGTCTGTTCCTCCTGTCTGTGACTGGTCCTAAGAGGTCCATGTCTCTGCAATTAAAATAAGATCTTAAGGATGACTCCATTAATATTTTCTTCGTTATCACATGCCCTAAAAAGTATCTATTGTGACTGAATGATTCAGTCATGATATGATTTGCAACTCCTTATTTCTGCCTTCAAACTTCTCAAAGTGTGTGTTATATCAAGGGAGTACCCATCACCATGTCGCTTATATTATCTATAAGGAAAATCTTGTGAACTAGAATTCAACACTTTTCTAGTCATCTTGGATCTTATTCTCCCTACAATTATAACATTTCAACTAAAATAAAACATAAACATAACCCACGTACCTCAATACAATTCAGGGGAGGATATCTCATGTGCAAGATCAACCAGTTTTGAAAAATACATGTATAAACATAAACATAGAATCATATAGACATCATCTCAATCATCATACTAGTTACTATGCATGATACCAAAATTATAACACCAACTATACACGATGCAAGCACAAAAAATATAGACACCGAAATGCATAGAAAATGCATTTACAACCGACATGTATTTATGAAAAACACATCCCAGCAACAACATCATCAATTTCTACATGAAAACACAACTATAACAATGAATATCTCCATGCATATGTAACAAGAACATATACCGCAAGAATAACAAAAACAAATGCAACCGACACGTATGCATAAAAAAAACATCCTTCCCATCCAGTCCAAGGGTTGAACCATGCTTTGGTACCACTTTGTAACACCCCCCTCCCATATTTACCCAAGGTAACTGGTCCACTGGGGTAAATGTGTCATGAAGAGTTAATATGATATGAGTAAACTACCCAAGTGCAGTTAAGCAATTGGAATTGACAAACCAAACTAAACTAACCTTCCTTGGGAGCTATATGACCCCCAGGGGCTACGCAACCACTCCAGGTACCCAACCCATGATTTAACCTTCTTTTGACTAAGTTAGTACCCAGTCACTCCCATGAGAATCCCTCCATGTGACTGTAACCCTCCAGGTGCTACAATAACAAGGAAATCCATGTGACTGCATACTTTTCCTATAATTTTTATGCTAGCAACAATGAACTATGAGCCACTTTTTTAGGGCTAAGACTCAGGCCTCTACCCAAAACTTGATGAAATTTTAAATAATGATAAATAAGGATAATACAATGCCTCTTATGCAAAATTTGAACAAGGACATGACCTAACTCATACTAAAGATGACGATTTCTGTCAAACACATCATGAACATGTAATGTACTGGTGATAAATACATATCTCAACATAGGAACTTCATAGTTATTTGAGATTAGTCAAGGAGTTCTAATGCCCTTTCATAGTAGCTAAAATATCATCTCTTAGGTCATGAATTCATTAACTCTTCATTTAATAATCAAAACATGATGCGATCCATAACTCAAGTCTTCCATAAATCATGGTTATAACCAACATATAGCCAACAAAATAAAAATGATATAACAACCATTAAATCTACATAATGACAAGCACATTTACTCATAAAAAATAAGAGGAAAATAAATCTTATTAACATATGCAAAATGCAACCAAGTCAGGGGCTTCCACATAGCACCAGACCACATATTGGGTCGAACCAAATATGTCTTTCAACAAATCACCCACATATCATATTCCAAGCATGAATGTGTGATCTCTTGTAATAAACCTAGAAAAAAAAACCATGTCTTCTAGAGGCCAACCACCTCAACCCTCAACTATTGATTTCACCTCATGGTCAGACCTCACTAACAATCACCAGATCAGTCTCCATCCAAGTTTTCTAGTGCTTCAAAGTGTTTATTGTAGTCTGGTTTCCAGGAATAGTAACTCAAACCATAATTGTCTCTAGTCTTTAGGGTGTTTGTCCAACCAAGTTTTCTAGGACTAGTTACTCAACCCACAATGGGCTCAAGAGAATTTTTCCAACCAAGGCTTCGAGGAATAGTAACTCAACCAAAGATTTTACAGGGCTTCTATAGATTTTATCCAACCAAGGCTCCAAGAACTAATAACTCAACCCACAATTATAAGGTACATGAGCAAAAATCCAAAAAAAGAGGAAAATCTACAACACCATGGCTTTGTAGGAAATGGCAAGGGTAGGCAAAACAATTGTCAATCTAGGAAATAATCCATGAAAATTAAAAATAATTACCAAGAAACCACATGCACGTGCCATGCAGGCCAAAAATAACAAGGAAATCATACAGGGAATCTAGTACCTGCAAGAAAGACCTATTATAATTGTAGATGAAAATATCCTATTGCGCTTTCCTGCTTTTCCTTTTCATTATTTCTCCAAATCCCAGGTATGCCACACTCCTATGAGAGTGCTCCAAGAAAAATCTAAGTGTCTAAGAGTATGAGAGAAAAAATATAAGAGAGAGAGCTCCAAGATAAAAATGAAAAAAAATATGAACTGATCGTTGGAAGCCTTTTTATCAATGAGGCTTCTATTTTCTTCATTTTCCATCATTTTTCCTTCATTTTCCTCCTCACATGCAACTTGTGACCTTTAGCCTTATTTCTCTCCTATTTTCCATTATTTTCATTAAAAAATTCCTATAAAATCCTGATGTCTTTCCAAAGCCTTTGCCAATTCCTTTGCCAATTTCCATAGTCGTTAATTAATCACAAGTGATATCCATCAATATTTTTTGCCCAACATTCAGCTTGGAATACCTATCCCATGACCTTGGTCTTATTTTTCCTTTATTAACTTTATTACATGGTTTTTTAACTCAGGGATTTTACAAATCTAGAGAATAAACCACCTTTACCATCAATATTGACAACTCAAAATTGGTCTCATCCCAAGCTGTTGAGGGCTCTCGATACTACTATCTCACCAACAACCTCTAGGGATATAGAGAACCAATCCCCAACATGTACACATACACAGAGTGTACAAAAGAAGACATACACCCAGACATGGTGTATATCACAACACATACACCTACACACGGTGTACAACACATTACATATAGACACACACTATTTACCAGACAACACATATACATGCATATAATACAACAAAATGAATACACATGTCACAATACAATGAATACACAGTAGTCATGACACAATACCACATGTACAGAACACAACATGTACAACATATACAAAATAGTAGTGTTGCACATCTAGAGACCACATTTTCTCTACGAGATATTCCTGCATGTAGTGTCCTTTCCATCCCTTACTACATGAATCCACAACCCAAGTTCCAGGTCTTTGGATCTTTCCATTATTCCATAAAATGCGTTATTGTCATTCTACGGATGTATCCTTCAACATTTCCTTTGCATAATATAAACATAGGCATAATTAGAAGTACATAATATCAAATCATATCCACATGATACTAACCTCATAAATATGTCAGGGCTACTCTTCCCACTTGATTCCTCATAAATTAAGAACGTATTCATGTAATTCACTTGCAGAAAACAATAATTCTTCCATAAGAATGATCTTGGATGACCTTTTCAGAATATTTCATTCACACACACACATATAATCATCACCATAATCATGATCATAACAGGATTACTAATGCTCATTAGGTCAAGGTTAAGATAAGTCCCTTTTTATGTGCAACACATGCACAACATTGAGAATAATAGTTCCCAATGTAGCCAAGGCATGTGATTACTCAAATCCATTTAATTTAGATTTCTTATTACCTTTCTCATGATTGTCCTGCCATTATCCATTTACTCCAATGGACCCAACTGACCCAACTAGTTGTCATATTCTTGCCTTCACCTACCCTTTATTCATGCATCAAGATTTATCTAGGTCTTACATTACCTATTGGGTTACACTTAGCTCTCACCGAGATCCATTAAATTTCATCCTTCCCCAACCAACTCCCAATACGATCAAAACATAAAAAGAAAGAATAAGAAGCAAACAAGAAGGAAATGATGGAAACCCAAACAAGAAAGAAACGATGGAAACCCAATAACAATACAATGCCATAAACAAAGTGGCATGGCCATGCAAAAAACACAATCAAAATTAAAACTCAAGTGAAAATAAATCATAAGACATCGAAAGAACAACATTTTTAATAAACACCATGAATCAACCCCAATGGTTCCCACTGATTCCGAGGGAAAAATCATCCCAAGCCTTCTTCAATATTTCATGGCAGTTTTGTTTTCCATGGAATTACCTGAATCATACTGCCATAAACACACAAATATCAATGCGTAAATAAATATCACAATATACTAGTTACCTTACCCGTTGTACCCAACAAACTTACCAGTAACTAAAAAAATGCACATACTATTCCTAAAGGGATTCTAATTCACTTGATGAATCCAAACATAGATGGAAACCAACCGTTATTCATGCATCTAATCAACCGTCTCCTATGTGGCTTCCTTGGCCCCAAAGTTATTCCATGCATACTTTTCTCTATTACTCGATTTTGGAGCATGAGTTTATTCCACTTCAAAATGCATTTAGGCTCTACCTAGAACTCTCTATATCATTCCACTTCCACCTCAATTTTAAATTCCTAATGATCTTCTTTCCTCTTATCCATAGCATTATAGATCCAGGGAATGCTCTAACCTACATCTCCAACTTTCTACGCCTCCTAGCCACTATAGATCTAATACCTATCATGATCCCACCACACCAATCTAATATAAATTGAAATCCTTCCTGTCATGATCTCCATCACCAATTCAACACTGCAATGGTTTACTACTATTTCCCTTATTATGCTTCTCCACAGACTGGTACCCATGTCCTCCCTCAACTGCATTGAACTTCTTCTACGAAGCCACTTTTTCCTTATCACCTGCATCCTGAGATCATAGAACTCCTTAACGTTTCTATCATAATAACCCTTATATAGGTACTTATCTCAAACTCACCATCTCCTCATATTTGATGCCTTTGACACGCTTAAAACCTTCCTACCATATGTATGATTTTCCCATGAGACTAAAGGTAACTATCTTGGCTTTCATGTTCTCAAAGAAATCATGCAATCTAAAAAACTTCTTCATCCCAAGCTCCCATTATTTTTGAGATTCCGATTCCTTCATTTCTCCATAAAAAGTAGGAGGCTTGGATTTATTGAACTCCTTTGGAAAATATACCTTCTCACACCTCTTATACGGATGTTGGCAGTGATGGTGATGATGTCTCTTGGAACCATGTGTAGCATGGAATCAATCAGTACTATCACTCATGTTAAGTGTATCCACATATATTCCACCTTTTATTGTATCATCTATTTCCATCATGTATCTTCTCTAATAGCTTCTACCATATTCCCTAGTAGTCTTCTCCTCCTGCCCATCTCCATGAATGATCCCCATATGTCCCTGGTTCTGCAAATATGAAAGTATTTGAAGAATCACTGCATTTACCTCCACTTGCTTTTCATGAGCCCTTGCAAGTATTTCATATGCCTTAGTCAACATGTTATTATCTTCCTTGCAAATTCAAATCTCTTCACTCAAAATTCTTAGTGTATCTATTATATCAAGAAAATACTCTTCTCATTGTTGCCCAATTAACCTTTCACATTCCATATAATTCACATCAGACCTATAATGGGAGTCATGTGAAGTGTAATCCACCATTCTACCCTTCATCTATGATGTTCTATTTCCTGCAATCATACTGTGTTAGATAAACCAAGTAGAAGACATAGTCAAAATCATACCTCAGTGTATCTCAGGGGAGGCTATCACATCTGCACAAGTTAGTCAATATTAGCACGATATATATATATTTATATATATATATATATATATATATATATATATATATATATATATATATAACAACACATATCAACAACATGATGCATATATAATAATAATGAAACCTACAACAATAACTGCAAAGATGATAACCATAACCATATACATGTAACCCGAGGTCCAAGGACGCAACCTGTTGGACATTAGATAAACCGAAACTCCCAGTGTGTTTCGTGACATTGACTAACTGCCTATCCTGGATCCTTAAATCTGGCGATATGATCATTGAATAACACCTGCGATTTTTGGTCTAACGACAAATATGAGTCCCAACAAGTGGTGTCATAGTGTAGGTCACGAGTTCGATACGCACCCGACTCATGGGGGGGATATTGCTGGACATTGGATAAACCAATGCTCCCCGTGTGTTTTGCAACATGGACTAACCACCTCTCTTGGATCCTTATCTCTAGCGATGCGATCGCTGACTAACACCTACGAGTTTTGGTCTAACAACAATCATGATTCCTAGCACAACATCGCTCTTATACCACCTTGTAACGCCTCCTCCCACATTTACCCACTTTTAGAATCTCTCCAAGGTAATCATGAGCTGAGTGTGACTTTGATATGACCCAACCTCCAAGTTCCAGTTATGAAAGTTGGGGCAACAAATCAGAATATTGCTACCATCCCTTAGAGATTACAGACCACTCAAGAGCCTGACAGACATACCAGGTTGTCAATCCTTGTGTTGGAACTCATTTTCTATACCTTAACTCCACAACCACACTAATAATAGAACATACATATGGTTGGGAAGCTATAACCACACTCACAAGCCTATCTCCATGTGGTTATGACCCAAAATCCATAATTCTATGGATCCGGTGGAAAGATCTATGCCAATTTTTCTTGCTAGCCTTCATACGACTTCTTATAACTATCCATGACTTTATAGAAACACAACTAAGATGATACCAATGTCAATTATTCAAAACTAGAGAACGATATTGACCTAGACATGCGTAATACATGATATACATTTTGTCAAACATATGATAAACATAGAAAATACAAGTCACGAATACATATATGATCATAGACTTCATAACTTCATTTAAGAATCACCAGGAAGGTTCTATGCACTCTCAATCTAGTTGCAAAAACACTTGTTATCCCATGCATTTAGAAACCATTCAACAACTTATCAAATCATGAGAGAATTCCATAGTAAGAGCATATCATAAAACCATGCATATAACTAGAATAGAAAGCATGAAAAATAAGGCATAAAATTAACATGATAGTCACTACTAATGATCATATATCACAATAGGAATATGGATCATATTAACATAATAAAAATCAAACTAAGTTAGGGATTTTTGCATACCACATAACCATATATTGGAATGAAGAAAATATATTTTTTATCCAATCACCCCTGTGCCATTTTCGAAGCATGTATGCAGGATCATATGGGTTAAGATAAAATAGAACCGACTAGGGATTCTAGAGGCCAAACCACCTCAACCCTCAACCACAGTGATTTCACCTAACTGGTCCAAAAATCACTAACATTCAAAAAATCCTCGTTGCCTCCAACTTCCTTCCCTGCTACAAAGGAATTTTCCTGTCTTGACCCATCTGTCATGAGTTTTAGGAGAAAACTGTTAAGTCCCTATATTAATAGTTTAGTCCCTTATTATGTTTGTGTAGGCCCCCTTATTGTAATTTTCATACCCCTGTAACCCCCATATTGTTATTATTGTGTCCTTACATTATTATTTTTAGGTCAGCTAGGATTACATTGTGGCCCCATGGACTCCTATATATAGAAACGAGGTTTTTTCATTTTTATCATCCAATAATTGTTCATTCATGTAATGTATTGGAGGTTTCCCCATTGAAGTGGATTATTTATAAGGCATTAATATCTCTTTTATTCTATTTTTCGATCTGGTTTCACAACATTTGGGATCAGAGCTTTGGATTATAGGGTTTCGCTGCTCCAAACAAGTCAGCGTGGCATTTTCACTATAAATTTTTTTCTATGAAGGTTCAGAAGCTAAAATTTTTAGATTGCGAATATGAAATCCTACGAAACATCTTGAAAAAAATTCAGAGCTTGGTTCTTATCATTTTTGGAGATATGATCTGTGGAAGTTAGGTCTTTTTACAGGCTTTTGAATTGAACTTAAATAGGTCATTACAAAATTTTCGCTATAATTTTTTTTCTACAAAGGTTCAAATGCTGAAATGTTTAGAGGGAGAAGTGGAAATCCTAAGGAAAATTATCACACAATTTCATAGCTTGGTTCGCAATAGGTTAGAGGATATGATCTATGGAAGGTAGGTATTTTTTAGGCTCCCGAATTTCATCTCAAAGAGGTGATCGTGGGAAAATATTTATGACTCTCTCTCTGAGCATCAGATTGGAATTCTATAAATTGTGGCTAGAATTACATAGATTCTAGTTTCATTTTTATCAATTTCAGAGCCAAAGGAGAAAAAAGTGACACATGGAAATACATGCAATTTAGCTCTACTGAATGAGTCCATAATTAGGTCATTGTGGGAGATTGCACATAACTTTGCCTTGAAGAATCCAAATCAAGTTAGACATGTGGAATTCGAAAGAGGTTTCATAGGGCTACTGCAGCGCCAAATTTTAGTTATTGAGGATCCAAAATTACATATATAGTTTAGTTTCAATATTGAGCTTCTAAAAAGCAAGAAAAATGTGTGTATTCAGTTTTTAAAATACCACAACGTTTGTTTGAAAAAATAGTTTGAAGTGATTCCAAGGGCATATTTTAGAATTTATATTAGTATTTGGTTCTATAATGTCTCAAAAAAAAATTCCATACCCATGAATCCCTTAAAAAGATATACTATGATGCATGAAGAGGAAGAATTACAGTATGAGATATCAAAATTATGGTACGAAGTGCAACAAATTTCGATCTTACTAAGAGCAACAAAAGATGACATAGATGGTTTAAAAGAAGAAATGGAGGCTAAGTTGGATGGTTTGAAGGATAAAATAATAGCTAATATGGATGATAAATTAGTGTAATATCATATCGATCATCAACAACAAGTTGTCCAACTCTCAAAGGATAACCTAACTTTGGTGCAAAATCTAATGAAACAATAGGAAGATGAACATCACATCAAAAGAAGTTCTGAAACAGTCACAAAAACAAGAACTCGAAATGTACGATCAATTTCAGAGTATATCAGCAAGTGGAAGAACTTTCCTGTAGAAGATTCCACATGGGAGGATGAAAATTTTATACAGAAGCATCAAGAAATAATCAAGCGTTGAGGACAACAATTGTTCGAAGGAGAGGGGCATGTTAAGTCCCTATATTAATAGTGTAGTCCCTTATTATGTTAGTGTAGCCCCCATTATTGTTATTGTTGTACCCCTGTAACCCCCATATTGTTATTATTGTGCCTTTACATTATTATTGTTAGGTCGGATAGGATTACATTATGGCCCCATGGATTCCTATATATAGAAAGGAGGTTTTTTAATTTGTATCATCAAATAATTTTTCATTCATGTAATGTATTGGAGGTTTCCCCTTTGAAGTGGATTATTTCTAAGGCGTTTATATCTTCTTTATTCTATTTTTGGAGCTGGTTTCACAACAAAATCTATCTCCATTATTAACCGTTCTGAATTTTCCAGAGACCACCTAAGCCAGGATCCAAGTCTACCAACCATCAAAATCTTAAACCAAACAAGGAACCCTCGACACCATGGATATTGAGGAAATGGAAAGGAAAAGATGAAACCATTGTGAATTTGGGAAAATACAATGCCAATGATAACAAACATAGAAAATAAACCAATTCATGCACCATGCATTCAAATCCTAACATGCTATATCACACATGCATATTGTTACCTGCAAGTGCACAACTATTTTCTACCCTTACTTTATGTTGTCCAAGCTTCCTCTTTCACTACCCTGCTTTCCTATTCTTTCTTTCTCCCTTGCTTTTTCCCTCTCCTTTCTTGTAGCTAATCCACAATTGAGAAAAAACTGTCAATTGTTTCTCAAGCTCCTTTTTATCAATGTTTTTTCCTTTTTCTTTCCTTTTCCTTCAATTTTCCTCTAACTTCCCTTACAGGCATATTTGTGTCTCTTCACCTTCATTTTCTCTTATTTTTCATTATCTACTTAATAAATGTCATTTATTTCCTCTTTTCCTTTTCCAATGCCTTTTCTAACTTCCCTAGCCATTATTAAACCACAAGTGATGCCCGCTATATTGTTTGTCCACAATTCAACTTGGAATACATGTCCCATGACCTAGGTCTTGTTTTTATTTACATGAAAAATCAATAGGGGATGTTACATAGTCATCAAAAAGAACTTTCCAATGGTATATGGAACCTTGAAAATATCCTAAGGGATAAGGAGTTATTATAGCTTCAAATTTGGTAGAGTACTAAAGCCTCTTGGTTCCATACACTAAAATAAGGTGGGGGATGCGAGTTTCCCAGTAAATGACTTGCTTTTTGAAAGGCTTTGGAATGGATAGACAAGAGATGTAGTCGAAAAAATGTGGAAAATGAAATTTTTCTTGATATTCAACAACTCCATAGTAATATATTTCGCAAAATGAAAAACAAAAGATGCCAACTAGGAAATTACCTATGAAGTCATAGACATCAGGTCATTATATGTTTAGAAATTTTATAATGGCATGGTAGAGAGATATTGGGAGACATAAAATTTTCCATTGGCATGATGAATAATTTCACACTTGTCATGGTAATTTTTGTCGTTTGGAAGAGCTAACGAGGGGCACATCGTAGGAGACATAGTCTTCTAGATGGAAATCGTACTAGCATTAAAAATAATATGAATCCATGCCTGAGGCCATTTTAAATTAACAAAGGAATTGGCTAAAAAATATCATATCTTAGGCATCCCATATATAAAAATAATGAAGTGCATAGTTATAGGTGGTAAAATGTGATTGGAGGATAGTGGTGATGTGGCAACCAATTTGTGAATATGTCAGTGTGATGACATATGGCATGATGTTGCAAGTTATATATGCAAAATTCTATTAGATGAGAACGATGAGTTGTAAAATGATGTGAGAACCAGATATAAGTGAAATCCAAATGATGATGATGTGTCATGACAAAGGATGGACATGTTATATGTAGATTTGGCACTTTTGGGTGTCCAGGTGGTCCTTTTCCATGTGACACATGGAAATTCATATAGAGTGATATGTGTAATTATCATGACTTGGAAAGACACACCATTGTTTTGCATAGATCTAGTAAAAAGGTTTGTTAAGGATGAAGTTTTGGACTTTGACACTATTGATGGACTGTAGGAGATTGGAAGTGATTCATCATTAGTTGAAGAAAAATCTCGGCGCACTACAAAAGTGTGGCTTGGTTTGTGTGACTTGAAATAGTTTTTGAAGGGCTAAGTGTGGACCAAATTGTAGGAAGACAAAAACCTTTCCATCACAACATATAAAGGAAATTTTCACGCCTAAGAATTTATTTAGCAACAAAGGAAACTATTTCAGAGAATTTTCATTGGGCTTCCCATTATTTCTAAGAAGAACTAGCAAACAACTAGTGATGGCACCACCAAAAGACAACTTGGACCAATAAGAAAGTGACACGTGGTAGATAGTGGCATTGAAATGTCCCAATGGTGAGGAGACATGTGGCGATGAAATGGAAAGCATAATGATGTGGGACCTTGATAATGTGACACATGGTAGGAAAAACTGGCCTTATTGGGTTGTTGAGTGGGTTGAATATGAGTGAAATGTGGAAAAAATAAAAGACATTCATGTGGAAAAGATGGCATCAGATCATGATGTGGCATATCCTCAAGATTCATGCCAAGGGGTCGATTTGTGAGCATTTCTTCTTTTGGATGAAAAGGCATATTTCTAGCTCTAACATGTATAAATACTAGGAACTAAAGGTTAAGGGAATTCTAATTTGAACCATGGAGCAGCTAAGCCCCCTCCATGCATAAATAGTTGGTCATGACTTAAGGTCATGTGGAGTAAAGAGCCAAAAAATTAAGGGTGTGACACAAATAAAATTTGGTTTTTTGGGTTCAAAATTCACTCAGTAATAAGAAGAAGGTTTTTTATGGCTATGTGGACTAGGTTTCACTAATATGATAAAAGATTTATTTACCAAAGGTAAAAAATCTATTTATTTCCTATTGTACGGGTGTGTAGTAGCTATAATGACATCACAATTTATGGAAATGATTGGTGATCCCATTTGAGAAGCAAAGGCTAAAACAAAGAGAAAAAATGGGTTCTAAGGAATTAATAGAAGAATGGTACTAGAGGATCTAATGTAGTCAATGAATGATGATCACTATCATTGAGAGGTTTCATCTCGAGCCTCAAAAGAAATCTTAGAAGTACCTTCTCACGCTATGTAAGAATACAATATGTGTCTCCTCAAGCTGCAAAATGAATTATTGAAGTGCATCTCAGAACATTGTGATACTAAATGAAGGTCCTCATTGAGCCATTTATAATAGAGTTGAAAAAAATGAAGTTGAGTTAAGTGTGAGAGTTTTTATGTTTGATTGGAGTATTTAGATTGAGTCAAAGTTAGGCTATACATCCATGAATAATGTATTGAGATGGTTGAGAGTTTTAGAAGCTAAGTTTATGTATGCGCCTAGGTAGTCAAACAATGAAACACTAAGTTGGAAAAGCTTGGTAGAGGCTGAGTAAGAGGAAAAATTGGATCCTGGTGCAGATCTTAGGTTTCTATAAGGGTCTACAAGGGTCGATACCTCATGTAGCATGATGGAGAGGATTGAGTCATGAAGAGGAACTCAGAATAGATTTTAAAAAGTTGTGATCGGATCTGAATGCGATGAGAGTTGCAAAGCAAAGATAGATTTTGAGGATGTTGAACAAGTTTACGGCATATCATGTTGAGTGAGAGAAGCAAAGGGAGAAATAAAATTATTGTAGTAGACAACCTATGGATCTCAGTTTAAAAATGAATGAAAAACATATCTCTAAGTTTCAACAAGTTAGTGCCTACACGCTAGGGAGTTGGTGCTTCCTTCACGTGGGTGCCTTAGTAACAAGTAAGAGATTGATGCCTCTTGCAAGTGTATGTTTCCAAATTAGGAAATTAATGCTTCTTATTGGTTATTTCCAACAAAACAAATCAAGGAGTTGGTTCTTCCTAGTGGTTGGTGCCAACAAAACAAATATGTTGTTGGTGCTTCCGTTTCGTCAATGTTCATGAAAGTTGATGTAATCAAAGTTAGTTTTTTTTTTTATTTACATCATAACAAAAAAACAAACTTCATGGTTTTTATCCAAGAAAAGGTTTCCACATTAAAATATTTGTACTGAAATGTTCATGTTAACTATGATGTTGATGTGTGATTCATGAGTTGCTTTATAATGTTTCTTACATAAATGGTTTCTAGGTAAATGAAATTGTAAACTAAGAATTTTTTTAAAATTAACCCTAATACACATTTATCTCCACCCCTCTCAATATTGACCTAATTTCCAATAAATATTTAATCTATCTTAAAATTTAATTGATCTAAAATTAAAATGAATCTAAAATAACTTTTATAAAAAATTAATCAATAAATAAATATATAACTAATTATAATCATAATTAATTTTTTAAATTTATCATTATATTATTGAGAACACTATATATCACATCCCATTACATCCAAAATTCATAATATATTTATTCAAATTAAATTACAACTTTAATTTTTAACCTTAACTACACTTATTTAAAAAAAATAAAAAATTATCATAAAAAAATCATAACACATTGAATCAAATTAAATTACAACTTCAATTATTAACCTTAACTACACTTGAAAAAATAGAAATTGAGAAAACATAACTCACATAACCATTAAAAACAAAAACCATATATAAAAAATACAAAAACCTATAGGACCCATCTGTGATAATGACATCTCATAAAGCTTGTGCTTCTAGATAGAAATCGGGAATTACAGACGATCTGTACGAGCCATGTACTGTGATAGGGTTCTGAGCTGCAAAATCCAATTTTTGAGTTTGTCTCCAAATGAGACAAGGTAGGGTACTGTGATAGGGTTCTGAGCTATAGAATCCAAGTTTGAATTTTGTCTGCAAACAAGACAAGGTAGGGTCCATAACGATCCCACCTTGTCACCTTGCCTCGTTGGGGCACCAAGCCACGTAGAAATTGTTCCAACTCATTCTCTCATTAGCATGCTCCCCTCTTTGTTTCCTTCGCCTCGTTTTTCTGTTTTGGTATCTTTGCTTCTTTTCCTTTCTCATCATTTTGCACCAATGAGAGATCCAACTACAAGATGCGAGATCAATGCCTCGCCTTCGATATCTATACCTCTGCCCTTTGAGTTCTGATTTGTTTTGATTTGAATCTAGGGAGTGGAGTGCATATATATATATATATAATCGTGAAAGCTAAGTGGCGCTATGGTGGAACTACGAACGGTGTTGGAGCACTAGACCTTGCACTGTTCTGATGAGGAGGAGAGTAGTGGAAAAAGTAGCAGGGGAAAAAGAGATGCATAGAAAATCACATCTGATGATGTTGGCCCCAAGAGATAGAGAGGCAGGCCTGCTGGCTCCAAGAACAAGCCTAAACCCTCCATTGTCATGATGACCAAGGAATACCCTAACGCCCTCTGTGCCCATGTCCTGGAGATCTCTAATGGCTGCAACTGGCACAAAGCTTGGCCACCTTCAGCTACAGAAGGCAACAAGGAATAACCTAACTCCCTCTGTGCCCATTTCCTAGACATCTCTGATGGATGCAATGTGGCAAGGAGCTTGGCCACCTTTGCCCGTAGAAGGCAACAGGGAATCTTTGTTCTAAGCAGCAGCGGAATCGTGAAAAATGTTACCCTCCGCCAACCTAGGGCGGTGGGCACAGTCGTGTCTCTACGAGGTCGCTTTGAGATTCTTTTATTGTCAGGAGGTTTTCTGTAGCCCCCGCTCCTCCCATGGCATTCAGCCTCACGATTGACTCAACCGTTCAACAGGGACAGGTTGTGGCAGGGAACTTTGTGGTTGTCCTGGTGGCCTCTAGTCCTGTCACCATCATTGCAGCTTCATTCGTGGATTCAACTTATGATCACCTTCTTCTTGATGAGGAACAACCACCGCCTACCCAGTCCCAGTCCCCGCCCCTTGCTGCTCCACTACAGAGTGAGACACCTGTCACATACAACATACCTACACATCGCGGGTCTCTGTGCAGCCTCCCCTTTGTTGAGCTATCGGGCTGGTAGCAACAAGTAGGTGCTGTGGCTTAGGATTTTAGGTCTAAAAGAATATATTTTGAAGTCACTGACCCTAAATCTTATTTCCAGTGAAATGATCAATTGCAATATTGATATTTCTAAGTAGAGTTTCGTTATGGTTTATACATCTAGATGGTTCTAGAAGATTAAGTCGTTGTAGATTTCAACCAGGTAAGAGTGGTCCTTCGATTTAGATTCAGAAGAGAGTATGGTGGAATGGATAAATAGTTGGTAGTACTTAAATGGGTTGTATTAAGGTTTTTATAGATAACAAAGAGATAGAAGAAATAATGACAACTGCTGTAAGTATATTATTCGCTTATTCATCGCTTACTTGTTCATATAGATGTAATCGAAGATTCAGATTATATAAAAAACTAATCGTATTTCTGTATATATACCGAGAGGTAAATCCAATATTTTTTCTCTGTAACAAAGGCCATTCCCCACTCGTTGGTGGCTGATAGAGAAAGGAGCTCACAGGTAAGCTCATGGCATTATTCAAATCTAGGTGGAGGAATTAGGATTTCGGCATAGGAGAAGATAAGTGGAGGAATTACGAGTTTGGCACTGTAGTAGCTAAGAGGCTCCTCCACTTACACATCTAAGTGAGTTATGAAGGATGACTCAGCTACTGCTAATGAACCCATTCTGCTCAATCAACTTATAACTAAAAGCTCTATTAGAAATCTTGCCAAAAACGAGAAATTCCAGGTTCGGGAAGTGGCAAGAAAACGTCATCATCATGTCGAAATGTTACTTTCAAATGCAACATTGTACAATTGCTACCTTCTAATTCTGTTTGGAAGGATCCTGACATTAGGCCGCTTTCTGAAATGGTGAAAAATAATTTTTTGAGAACCCTTATAGTACTATGTTTGAATCACAGTTTTGAGTTTCAGTTACAGTCCCTACACACATTGAAACTAGCCTCTATACATTAAAAAAACACAGAGATTTCATTTATAAATAGAAACAAAGCATTGAATTTTGGAAACAGAGCATTTCGTTTTATAACACAACAGTCTTTTGTTTTGTTTGAACATGTGAGAGTTTGAATAGGTTTAAAGTATTGTGGTCCCCGCGACCACATTGGTAGACAGCACAACAGACATGGGGCAGCCGTGGATTGGAGCAGATTATTTTTGAGTTGGGTCGAGGTCATGAAAACCGGACCCGAAATGTTAATGAGACATATTGCAAATTTTTTCGGGTCACACTTTCTCACCGTACTCAAAATGCTTTGGCGGACCTGATATGGGTTTATAAATCCAACTGGATAATTGATCGCGCACACATTTTATTATGTCAGTAGGGAGGAATTGTAACACGAATTACTTTTATGCAATTTGGCTTTATGTCATTGAAGTCTGGGCGGATCATTTACAAAGGGTTCGGTCATTACATTTTAATGTTTTATTAATGATTTACATTATAAGTTTTGTTTAAAATTTTGATCACGCAACAAAAGGTTTTGACCTTTGGAACATTACGTTTAATGTTTATTATTTGCATTTTAAGTTAAATCCCAGTGGGCCATAGAGTTTAAGTTTAGTTTTAATATATAGTTTTTGCTTTATGTTTTGTTATAATGTGCTGCGACACACATAAAGTAAAAAAAAAAGAGCCCGAGAGGAAATATAGAATGTGTAATACACAACAGTGTATAAAATAAACAGTGAACAGAATTGTTATTGCACATCGGTGCGTTTTTCTTTTGAACAAACATTGTATTGTTATTACACACAATAGTGTCTGAAAAGAGCAGAGACAGAGAGACAGTAAAGGTTTTTTGTGCAGTGCATTTTGAAGTAGTCAGATTTCGTAATCCCTATTTTAGAGGAAGAACATTTGTAATAATTTTTAGTGAATGGAATAGAATTTTTTTCAAGTGTGAATATTTGTATCCAACAAACAAAATTTTTAAATTCTCTGTGTTAAGAAGGAGAATATTATTCTCTCTATAATTTGTTCTAGAATTCTCAGAAATTCCAACATGGTCTCAGAGCTAGTCCAGACTCTTTGAAGGTGTAAAAGAAGCTGAAGGAAGGATTTCTTATTGCAGCAGCTTCTCCACCAGAGTGAAGACTTCGTCAAGAAGAATCCAAGGTATTTCTCAATACAGTTTTTTGTGTTACTGTTGAAGACAGTCAGTTGTTTTAAAAGCACAGTCAAGTGTTTGAAGCATAGTTAAGAGTGCAAGAATGGATGGAGCCAGCACTAGCATGAGTATAGGTAATACTCAGCTCCCACAATTTAATGGGACAAACTATGATTACTGGGAAATAACTATGAGAGCCATGTTTTCTTCCCAAGACTTATGGGAACTTGTTGAGGATGGTTTTGAAGGACCAGTGGATGAAAATGATTTTAATGATTTAACTCAGGCAGAGAAGGAATTTTTGAAGAGAAATAAGAAAAAGGATGCTAGAGCCCTCTGCTTTTTGTATCAAGAAATGCATGAGTGTGTGTTTCCAAGGATAGCAGTAGCTAAGAGATCCAAAGAAGCATGGAAAATTCTCAAGACAGCCTATCAAGGCATGGAGAGAGTGAAGACAACAAAACTACAATTACTGAGGAGAGATTTTGAGACTCTCTGCATGGAGTCAAATAACATTGACTCATTCTTCACACATGTGATTGGAATGGTCACATAGATAAGGTCTCATGGAGACATTCTTGAAGAGAGAAGGATTGTGGAGAAATAATTGAGGAGCCTATCGTCAAGGTTTGATGTGATTTTCACCACCATAGAAGAGACAAAGGATCTCACAAACTTTTCAGTTGATGAGCTACATGCATCACTGATGACACATGAGCAGAGACTGGGTAGAAATGAAAACTAATTTCTATAGCATGCCTTCAAGACCCCGATGTCCTTTGCAATAGGAAGAGGTCAAGGTAGAGGAAACAAGAGAGGAAGAGGTAGAAGCCAAAATAGAGGTGGAATAAATAGTCCAGCAAATTCTCAAGGAAGGGGCAACAATCCAAATCAGAACCAAGGTCAAGGAAGCAGCTAGAAAAGCGGTCAGCAACATGCTCAAGGACAAAGGTATGATAAATCCAATGTCCAATGTCACTATTGTAAAAAATATGGTCACTATGAAAATTAATGTAGGAAGAAGAAGCATGATATGAGTAATAAAACTAGTGTAAATTTCACTAGAGAAAATATTAACCAAGATAAATTGTTTTTAGCTCGTAATATGGCTAAGGAAAAGAGTGAAGATCTATGGTTTCTAGACTCCGGTCGTAGTAACCATATGACATGAAACATAGCAATGTTTTCTATGTTAGATGATAATGTGAAGTCACAAGTCACATTAGGGAATGATAGTAAAGTTTGTGTTATGGGAAAAGGAGAAGTAAATGTCTTAACAAGGAAAGGTAAAAAGAAATCCATAGCAGATGTTTATTATGTTCCTAGAATGAAATGTAACCTCTTAATTATTGTACAACTTGTTCAAAATGGGTACAATGTTTTCTTTGAGGATTATGTATGCAGCATCATGGATAAAACACCCAGCAAACAATGTATTGCTAAAGTGAAGATGACAAGGAATAGGATGTTCCCTCTCAGGATGAGAGCAGATTTGAAAAATGGAGAAGAAATAGCGGTAGTGACACAAGAGGCTCTCCAAAGTGAACCAATAGATGAGAATTGGTTGTGGCACTTGAGATTTGGACATCTCAACTTTGGAGGTCTTAACTTGTTGAATAGAAAAGGAATGGTAAGAGGATTGCCATTAATAGAGAAACCAGACAGGCTTTGTGAAGGTTGTATCTTGGGTAAACAACATAAAGAAAGTTTTCCATTCGAGAAAAGCATAAGGGAAAAATAACCCTTAGAGATTTTCCACTCAAATTTATGTGGACCGATGCAAACTCCATCTATTGCAAGAAACCACTATATGCTAACATTTATTGATGATTTTACTAGAAAAACTTGGGTTTACTTTTTGAAAAACAAAAGGGAAGTATTTGAAAGATTCTGCAATTTCAAATCACTTGTGGAGAACCAAAGTGGGCTGCATATCAAATTTCTAAGAACTAATAGAGAAGGTGAGTATATCTCCAAATAATTTCTACGTATTTGTAGAGAAAATGGAATTCATAAGCAGTTTACAACTAGGTACACTCTGCTGCAAAATGGAGTTTCCAAAAGAAAGAATAGAACAATCATGGATATGGTAAGGAGTATGCTAAAGGAAAATCATTTTCCTAATGATTACTGGGCTGAAGCTGTACATTGTGCAGCATACATTTTGAATAGATGCCCTACAAAATAATTCATGAACAAAGTTACGAAAGAGGCATGGAGTGGCAAAAAGAAAGGTGTCACACATATGAAAGTTTTTGGATGTGTGGCTGATTCACACATTCCAGATAAGCTAAGGAAGAAGTTGGACAGCAAGGGGTAGAAATGTATTTTTATTGGATACAATGAGGAATCCAAGGCTTATAGGTTGTACAACCCATCCACCAAGAAGTTTATTGTGAGAAGCGATGTTCAATTTATTGAACAGGAAGCTTGGGATGGAAGCATAGAGAAAACAATGAATGTTAAAAACTGTTTGTCCCATGATGAAAATGATGAAGATTTGGCTGAAATACATCCCCCAACAACAACACCAACACAAGGGCAGCAAAGCACACCCTTGAGGAGAAATGAAAGTGATTCTCCAAGCACACCACAAGGAGGAAATTCGAGTGCTTCTTCAAGCACTCATACACCAAATGAAAGAGGAACAAAGTTCATAAATTTAAATGAGATTTATGAGCAAGAGACAGCAAATGAAGGTATGAACTCTTTGTTTTCTTTATATTGTCATGTTGATAACCCTATTCATTTTGAGGAAGCTATTAAAGATAGGAAATGTATAGAAGCTATGAATGAGGAAATTAATGCCATAGAAAGAAACAAAACATGGGATCTAGTTGAACTCCCAAAAGGTAAAGAAGTTATTGGAGTTAAATGGGTCTACAAGACCAAGAGTAATGCTGAAGGAAAAATTGACAGACATAAGGCCAGACTTGTTGTCAAAGGGTATAAGCAGCATCACGGGAGAGAATATGAGGAAAATTTTGCACCAGTTGCAAGAATGGAAACCGTGAGAGAAGTGTTGTCCATAGCAGCACAAAACAAGTGGAAATTTTACCAAATGGACGTGAAGTCAACATTCCTAAATGGAGTGTTAATGGAAGAGGTATATGTTGAAAAACCTTTATGCTATGCAAAGAAAGGCCAAGATCACAAAGTGTGCAGATTGAAGAAAGCTCTTTATGGGCTGAAGCAAGCACCAAGAGCATGGTACAATAGGACAAATTCCTATCTACTGGAAAATGGATTTGAAAAATATGAGGGAGAACCCACCCTCTACATCAAAGAAAAATATGGTAAAATGCTAATTTTTGTGTTATATGTTGATGATGTTATTTTTATAGGTAATGATGATTACCTTATTGAAAATTTTAAAACAGTCATGAAAGAAGAATTTGAAATGACTGATTTGGGTTTGTTGAGATACTTCTTACGAATAGAAGTAGAAGAAAATCAAAATGGGATTTTTATCTCACAAGAAAAATATGTTCATGAAGTGTTGGAAAGATTTAATATGCAGGAGAGCAAAGCAGCAATAACACCTACAGTGAGGGGATTAAAACTCAGCAAAGAGGATAGCAGCAAGGATTTTGATCCTAGTTTGTACAAGAGCATAGTTGGCAACCTCATGTATTTACTGCAACTAGGTCGGATATAATGCATGCTGTTAGTTTGATTTGCAGATTCATGGAGAGGCCAAAAGAAGCACATTGGCAGACAGCAAAGAGGATTCTGAAGTATGTTAAAGGTACTAAAAGGTTTGGTATTTTATATACTACTTCAGAATGTTTAGATTTAATTGGATACACTGATAGTCATTGGGATGGAAGAGTAGATGATCAGAAAAGTACTTCTGGTTATGATTTTCACATGGGTTCAAGAGCCATTTCATGGGCTTCTAAAAAATAGCATATTGTAGCATTGTCTACAACAGAGGCAGAATATGTGGCAGCTACAGCAGCAGCATGTCAAGAAATTTGGATGAGGAGGATGTTGAGAAGTTTGTGCCAAGAGGAAACAAAAGGAACAATGATTTATTGTGACAAAAGCTCAGCTTTGCATTATCCAAGAATTTTTTGTTTCACAAGAGGACGAAGCACATTGACACAAAGTTTCACTACATCAGGGAGCTAATGAAAAATGGAGAAATTTTCTTAGAACTTGTTTTAGAACACTGCAAAACTCAGGAACAGTTTGTAGACATTCTGACCAAGCCATTGGGGCAGAAGAGTTTTGAGTTTTTGAGGAAATTTCTAGGTATGAATGATAACCCAGCAGTTGAAACTAAGGGGGAGTGTTGAAATGTTACTTTCAACTACAACATTGTACAGTGGCCCCCTTCCAAGTATGTTTGGAAGGATCCTGACATTGGGCCGCTTTGTAAAATGGTGAAAAATCAATTTTTGAGAACCCTTACAGTACTGTGTTTGAATCACAGTTTTGATTTTTGGTGCCAGTCCCTACACACATCGAAACCAGCCTCTGTACATTAAAAAAAGACAGAGCTTTCATTTATAAATAGAAACAGAGCATTGAATTTTGGAAACAGAGAATTTCATTTTATAACACAGGAGTCTTTTGTTTTGCTTGAACGCACAAGAGTTTGAAGAGGTTTAAAGGATTGTGGTCCCCGCAACCACATTGGCAGACAATGCAGCAGACATGTGGCACCCGTGGATTGGAGCGGATTATTTTTGAGTTGGGCCGAGGTCATGAAAACCGGACCCGAAATGTTAATGAGATGGATTGCAAAATTTTTTGGGTCACACATTCTCACCGTATTCAAAACGCTCTGGTGGACCCGATATGGGTTTATAAATCCAATTGGATAATTGATCATGTGCATATTTCATTATGTCAGCAGGGAGGAATTGTAACGCGAATTCCTTTTATGCAATTTGGCTTTATGTCGTTGAAGTCCAGGCGGATGTTTTACAAAGGGTTCGGTCGTTACATTTTAATGTTTTATTAATGATTTACATTATAGGTTTTATTTTAACGTTTGATCGCGCAACAAAAGGTTTTGACCTTTGGAACATTACGTTTAATGTTTATTATGCTCATTGTAAGTTAAAGCCCGGTGGGCCATAGAGTTTAAGTTTAGTTTTAATATATAGTTTTTGCTTTATGTTTTGTTATAATGTGCTGCGACACATATAAACAATGTTACCGATGAAATAGGTAACCGCATTGTTCCCTACTTTTTTTTGGTAGCATAAAAAGCACCCGATTTTGAAAAGTGGTGATGCAGAATCACCTCTTTTTTTTTAGCACATTTTTGACACTCTAATATTTTTATTTATGAAGTATGAATAATTGTTTTAAAATGTTAGTGATTTTCATGCTAATTTTGAAACATATTGATGCAGCATCAACTTTTTTTTTTTAGAGCGGTGATTTTCATGCTAATTTTGAAACGTATTGATGTAGCATCAACCTTTTTTTTTTAGAGTGGTGATTTTCATGTTGGTAATAAAACAAAAAACTTAGATAAAAAATATATATATATAAAAACAATATAAAAAACCAATAAAAATGTAAAAAAAAAAAAAATTATCTCATAAAAATAAAAACTTTAAACAAAAATAAATAAATAAATAAATAAATAAATAAATAAAAATATTCAAAAATTTTATCAAAAGAAATGACAAAATTTGAAAAAAAAAACGCATAATTTAAAGAAAAAAAAACAAAAATTAACAAAAAAAAATAAAAAATAAAAACATCAAAAACATTTTTTTTCTAAGTTATTAAAAAATCCCATATACTTAAAAAAAAAAAATTAAAATAAAAAATTTAAAAACAATTTAAATTACAAAATTAAAATTTAGATAAAAAAAAAATAAAATACAAAAAAGAAAAATTAAATTTAAAAAATTAAATTAAAATAATAATAATAATAATAAGAGATCAAAAATACAAATTTTAAAATTAGCAAAAAAACCAAATTTAAAAAAAAAAAAATTGAAAATTGAAAAACAAAATTAAAATAAAAGAATTATAATAAAAAAAACTATCATTAAAAAACAAAAAAATGAAAAAAACCACGTGCAAGTAATTAAAAAACAAATATCCATAAATTTGCTGTTTTTTTTTAAATGAAACAATTTATTAATTTTTAAAATGAAAAACCAAATAAACTAAAAGATTTAAAAAATAAATAAATTAATTAAAATTTAATAAATTTAATGAATAAATTTTAAATTTTAAAAAATAACTAATCTAAAATATTAAATTAAAAAAAAATAAATAAATAAATTAAATTTAAAATAAAAAATTTGAAAAAAAAAAAAAATTAAATTTTTTTAATTTAAAAAAATAAGTAAAAATTAAAAATCGAATTAAAAAAAATATTAAAAATTAAAAAAAATTAAAAAATAAAAGAATTTTTTGATTGTGGTGGCACCGCCAGTCGACCTCCTGCCCAGCGGCCAGACTCCGCAGCCACCTGGGCTGGAGGCCGATTTCGGAAATTGCCCCCCCGTGGCGGGAAACCGATTTCGGGAATTGCCCTCTCGCTGCGGGAGGCCAATTTCGGGAATCACCCTCCCGCCGCAGGAAGCTGATTCCGGGAATCGCCCTCCCCCCGCAGGAGGCCGATTCTGGGAATCGCCCTCCCGTGGCGAGAGGCTGATTCCAGGAATCACCCTCCCCCGGTGAGAGGCCGATTCCGAGAATCGCCCTGAGGCCGATTCCAAGAATCGCCCTAAGGCTGATTTCGGGAATCGCCCTCCTGCATCCTCAGGCCGATTCCGAGAATCGCCCTTCCGCGGTGGGAGGCCGATTCCGGGAATCACCCTCCCACCGCGGGAGGCCGATTCCGGGAACTGCCCTCTCGCTGCGGGAGGCCAATTCCGGGAATCACCCTCCCATGTCATGGGAGGGCGATTCCGGGAATCGCCCTCCTGCCACGAGAGGACGATTCTCGGAATCGGCCTCCCGCCTAGTGGCCAGCCTCTGCCATCACCTGCGCAGGAGGTTGATTAGTAGCGCCACCACAATCAAAAACTTCTTTTTCTTTTTTTATTTTTTTATTTTTTAATATTTTTAATTTAATTTGATTTTTTTAATTTTTTTTTTTTTAATTCAAAAAACTTAAAATTATTTTTTTTAATTTAATTTTTATAATTGAAATTTAATTTGTTTAATTTTTTTTTGTTTTTGTTTTTTTTTAATTTTATTTATTTTTTGTTTTTAATTTTTTTTTTTAAATTTTGTTAATAATTTTTATTAAATTTTGTATTTTTTTTTATTTAATTGCCCTTTTTTTTCATATTTTTTTATTATTAAATTTTATGTTTAGTTTTTTCATTTAATTTTTTAAAATTTAGTAAACTTTATATTTTTATTTACTTATTTATTTGAATTTAATATTTTTTTTAAATTTTTTATTTTTTTATTATTATTTTTTTAATTACATTAAATTTTTATATTTTTTTTATTTCAATTAAAATTGTGTATTTAAAATTAGATTTTTTTAAAAGTTAAACTTAATATTTTCAAATTAATTTGTTTTTTATTTTATTTTTTTATTTAATATATATATTTTTTAATTTTTTTTTTTCAAGTTTTCAATTTTAATTGATTTTTAAAGTTTTTTAACTTTTTATTTTAACAATGTTTTTTTTTCTTTATATTTAAAATTTAATTTTTATTTCAAAATTTATTTGTTTATTCATTTATTTATTAAAATTTAATATTTTTTTTAATTTAATTTGTTATTTTAATATTAACTTTTTTTTTTAATTTAATAAAATCTAATATATCTATTTTTAATTTAAGTTCACATATATATATTTTATTTTTTATAATTTAAATTTAATATATTTTTTAAAATCTATTTGTTTCCTTAATATATATTTCTTTAAATTTAATATTTTTATTTTTATTGTTTTTTTCATTTTTTTTTTTAATTAATTTTTCATTTTTTTACTTTCAATTTCAATAATGTTTTTTTTTTTTTTTTTTAAGTTATAAATTTATTAAAGTTTAATATATTTTTTTTAGATTTAATTTTTTTTTTTAATTTAATAAACATTTTCTTCTTCTTTTTTAAATTTAATTTCTATATTTTATTTTTTATAATTTCTTTCTTTTTTTTAACTTGTTTTTCTTTTTAATTTAATATTTTTATTTTGTTTTTATTTTTATTTTTTTATTTCTATATATTTTGAAATTTTAATTTTTAAATTTTTTTTAATTTTTTTCTTAAATTTGAGGTTTTTTTTAATGTTTGAATTAAAATTTTAATTTTGTTTTTATTTTTATTTTTTTATTCCTATATATTTTTAAATTTTAAGCTTTAAAATGTTTTTATTTTTTAAATTTATTTTTTTCTTAAATTTTAGGTTTTTTAAATGTTTGTATTTTAAAAATTAAAAAATGTTATTTCTATTTTTAAAAATGTCAAAAATATGACAATTTTTTTTTTTTTGGTTATTCCAGCGATCAATTGGTTTTGTTTTGAGGGTGTTTTTTCAATCTTTTTTTCAAGAAACAATTTTTTTTTTAGTATAATTTTATAAAATATTGAAATTTGACCTTAAAAGAAAACCAAGTGTGTTCTGGAATACACTTTTTTTGTTTTTGGGGTGTTTTTTCATGTTTTTTGAGTCTTTTTGGGCTAGAGTTCTCGTTTTGAGGTCAGGTTACCTATTTCATCGGTAACATTGTTTATAAAGTAAAAAAAAAAAAAAAAGAGCATGAGAGGAAATATAGAATGTGTAATGCATAGAAGTGTATGAAATACACAGTGAAAAGAATTGTTATTGCACAGTAGTGTGTTTTTATTTTGAACAAATAGTGTATTGTTATTACACATAGCAGTGTATGAAAAGAGAAAAGACAGAGAGGCAGTGAATGTTTTTTGTGCACTACGTTTTCAAGTAGTCAGCTTTCGTAATCCCTCTGTTAGAGGAAGAATATTTGTAATAGTTTTTAGTGTAGGGAATAGAATTTTTTTCAAGTGTGAATCTCTGTCTCCAGCAAGCAAAATTTTTAAATTCTCTGTGTTAAGAAGGAGAGTATTATTCTCTCTATAATTTGTTCTGGAATTCTCAGAAATTCCAACACATCAAGTGAGGAGAATCCGCTCGTTGGTAAGTTCCTCCTCAGAGAATTTTTAGGGAGTTTAGATAAACATATAGGTGGTCTTTGTAGGAAATATGCTTTCTATCGGGGATTTGATGAGTCTACAAAAAAAAAAATTTGAATGGATGGATATCCATATTTAATGCTACTAGTTTGTGGACAAGAGCATGGTTGTGAAAGGTTTTCTCAGGATTTTATATGTATTTTCCAACTAAATATAACAGTAGGTAAAGGTACATGGCAGTGAGAACGTGTTATAATTACTGATGGAATGAATATGATATCTGAGTGGATTATATTTGGACAAATAATTATTTTAGGAGTTTTAACTATGATCATTATACTATCCATCATCAATATCCATTTCAAATACACAAAACAGACTCCAAATGTGTAGTCATTTTTCTTGGTGCTCCCTCGAAAAGATAAAAATATCAGTGGAAATTTTCATACATTGGATCCTTACATCAGCATCATATATATGGAATAGTAGTTTTCCTTCCTTTTATCTTACTCGCCCATGTCAAGCATGTGGGTTTCAGATATGTGATAAATGGTGGAAATGCAGTGGATGTGTCTGTTGTTGTTGCTGTGAGGCCTAAGGATACAAGTTTTCGAAAAATGATCTGGTTATTCCGGTGAATATTTTCGGTCGTCCTCCAGTTTATCAGTCTCCGATAATTTCAAATCAAATTAACGACAACAATTTTCTTTCCTTTCAAATTTTTCATAAATGGATCACCAAATTGAGTACATTGGGAGATTCTTATCGGGTCTCAAGGATATTTTGATTTAAGGAATTGAGGATCATTATAACTCATATCAGTACGGCATATTGAGGTGATTTATGATTTGGATCCTATTGGTGGTGGGATGTATTAAGAGATTTATTGTTTTCATGTTTTAGCTCTATATTCACCTTGGATACATAATAATCTCACCTACTGCATTCAATACTCTTGCCTCGAGTAGGTAATATTATGTTTCCCAATGAATTATGTTAGGAGCATGATGCTTTTGGGGAATGATCCGATGAGTGATGGTTTAATTTGCAGAATCATAGTTAATGTTGTCATATCTGAAGTTTATTATTTCCCTTTCGCTTTGGGTATTATCCGATGAATGTACTTGAAGAATAATAGATTGTCATTTTTATCCTCCGAAGAACAGGTTCTTTGCTCTGTCGAAGCTCTGCCAAGTGCTTCCTGCTTCAAAGAAAAAGCTAATATACGTAACTCATGATGATTCTAGAGTAAAGTTATTTTCTCAGTGCTATTATATATCTTCGTTTTGCATCAGAATGGGCTATTCTTACATTTTTTCCTTTGATACTTCTTGCCATGAGGAAATGATTGCTGCCACCCTTTGTGCTGAGAAATTGCGTCTTGAGAATCTTACAAAAGAAAAATTACTCTCTCAAGACACTTCTCAAAAGTTTTTTACATGGAATGGCTCAAATTGTAATTTAAAAAAGAAGGGTGTTGTGGAATGCACGATAGATTGTAATCGATCAGCTGCAAATGTTGCTGGTCAAGGGAGACAGAAGACAATCTCAAAGGAATGTTTTTTTAAAACCCAGTCATATGTCAGAAAGGTGATACTTGAACACGATGACCTATGGGATAGAGTTGCTAGTCTATCGAAAAGGGATTTGATAGGACGATGGCTTCATTCGGGAGATAGCCTTGTTGATATGTCAGAATGGGTGAAAATTTACTGGTGTCCTATGTTGGGATACACTCCCAAGGTTAGTAGGATGATGGGGAATTGCTTCAGTGTGCATTTCCTGCATGAGGATGACTGTAAAAGAATTCTTAGTTGCACATGGGTGAGGGGAAGATGCTTCATGCAGCTATTACCGTGGTACTTATGGTTCAACCCCATTATTAATGCTCCGAAGAGTAAAATTGTATGGGTTAAACTCCTGGGTCCTCCCTTGGAGTTCTGGACCCTTAAAACTCTACAGGCAATTGAAAATTCGATTGGTACTACCAAATATTTTGATCCCAGGTGTTTAGGAACTGTTGATAAAAGAATTGCCTGGATTTTGGTCGAGGTATCATTTCAGGGAGGATTACCAAGTGACATAGATTTAATAGGGGGATGCAGACACATCGCCAACATGTTGATTATTGGGGCATGCCTTTTTGATGTCTACTGTATCATCACATAGGTCACATGCAAAGATATTGCTTGATGTGGCATTGGAGGGTTGGTCGGATCAGACATCGACAAAATGATAAGTATCATGGAAAGAAGTTCTCGCAGTCCTCAGGATCGGACCTATCGGGTAAGTCTTCACCTCACTTTTCCAACAGTATTAGAACTAATTATTTTGACCATAATTCCTGTAGGCTTAAAAATACTTCCATTTCTAAAGATCCATATGTATCTAAGAAATATAATCATCCTTCAAGCGTAGATATTTCTTCTCACCATTCTTATCGATAGCCTTCTCTGCCTAAGTTCAACCTTATTGATGACCCTCATGGAACTGTAATATCCCAAATTCCTACTAAAACTCCTTGTATGAACCCCACTGATTCGTTTGTCGAACCACTCCTCGTTTCACCTTCCATGCCTCCATTAGAGTGGGCCTCTCCCCCTACATCACATGATCCTTTGTTATATGACTGCCCAGAATCCCCACAGAATTCTGTTGGCGGTGATTTGGACCTCCTTTTAGGCAATCCAATGCTCAACCTTGTGGTGCTTACAGTTTTTGATAATGATCCAAATATTACCCATCCAATCATCTCTCCACAGTCAGCATCTAATATTACTGTCAGGAAAACTACTAAAAAGGGATCCCGACATTTTCGTAGTCAGATTAAGACCATGTCAATTTTTCAAGGGGAATTAGTTGAGCTGCATGATGTTCCAATTATGGAAGCTGGTGATCCTCGGGGCCTTAGAGATGGTAGCCCCTATGATAAGTGGTCATGATGACGGTCTTATCACTAAATATCTGCGGTATGGGCGACCCCTGAAAAAAGATTCGCCTACGCTAGATGTTCATTGAAGTCCAACCTTCGATGGTGCTTCTTCAGGAAACTTTATGTAATCGAAATTTTGCTATTGAATCTGTATTAGCGATAAGAAGGAGATGGAAAGCTGTGGGGATTGATGCTATGGATCATGCTGGTGGTATGCTCTTAGCATGGGATCCTTTTCATTTGAATGCAAAGGCTTATAAATTCTTTGGGGAATCATTCTTCATGGTCACCTCAGAGGTCTCTCTGATCCCATATTTTTAATCAATATTTATGCTCCTTGTCAGAAAAGGGTCGATTTTTGGTGATGAATGAGTCAATCCATAATTTTTTGCTTGAACAATATGTTGGTGATGGGTGATTTTAATTCCACATTGTCTGTGGATGAATCCTAGGGTGAAAGGTCGCGACGGGATAATTTTTCTGATAGATTAAGCAAATTGTTCTCTGATTCCGGTCTTAGGGATATAAAACCATCTCCATTATTGCCAACTTGGAGAAATAGAAGGAAAGGGGCTGATTTTATTGGAAAATTCCTAGAGAGGGCATTGATTAAGGAATCTCTCATTGAAAAATAGGAAATTGCAGATCATCACCTTATAGTTCCAACATGTCGGATCATCTCACTATTATACTATCTTGGAGGAAGGAATCTGTTTTACCTAGAATGCCATTTAAGTTTAATCGAGTCTAGCTTCAAGACCCATCTTTCAATAAGTTAGTGATTCATTTCTAGTAGGCGGATGAACATGACAACAGAGAGGGTGGCTGCCAAAGGATTGCTGGACATTTTTCGAGATTGAAGAAAATTGTAAAGATATGGTAGAAAGTTAAAAATGAAATAATACAAAGGGAGCTTGATAGTATTAATTTGGAATTAGCAGATATTTACAAAGAAATGGTGGACTATGCTCCTGATTCACATAAGTATTCAAAAATTGAATCTCTGGAGGCTCGGACGATGGAGATATTAAAGATTTAAGAAATATCATGGAAGCTGAAAAGCAGGGTTCAGTGGCTTAAGGAGGCAGATCTCAACAAAAAAAAAATCATAGCTATGCAAATGGATGAAATAATATTAATTCTATATGGAAGATAAAAGATGCTGATGGCCAGATGATTCATGATTTGACCAGAATACAAAATGATGTTCTAAAGTATTTTACTGACTTTTATAAGGCTGACCCACGTATTGACCATACGTGTCAATCTTGGGTCCTTTCCCATATGGATATAATGTTTGTTCAGAATTCTAATGAGCGTATGGAGGCGGAGGTAACTATAAAGGATTTAATAAAAGCTCTCAATTCTTTTGCTTCTGATAAAAGCCCCCGGATGGATGGATGGCCGGCGAATTTTTATACCCATTTCTCTGATTATATGAAAGATGAGCTACTTATGGTTGTGGAATAGATTCACATTGTGGGATTTGTCCCTCGAGATATGAACTCCACGTTTCTAACTATTATTCCTAAGAAATCGGATCCCATTCTTTTTTCAGATTTTAGACCTATTGCGTTGTGTAATGTCATATATAAGATCACCTCTAAGATTATTGCAAATAGAATGAGGGGTGTTCTATCTTCATTCATTTCAAAGGAACAATATGGCTTCTTGAAAGGAAGATCCATCCACGATGCTGTTGCAATTTCCCAGGAAGCATTACACTCTATCCATATGCAAAAATATGAGGTGCTGATTATGAAAGTTGATATACATAAAGCATACGAGTCAGCGGATTGGTCCTTTATTAGATTAATTCTTATGAGGATTGGATTATCTATGCAGTCGATTCGCTAGATAATGGCTTGCATATCATCGGTACGTTTTGATGTCTTGATAAATGGGATGCCGTCGGATTTCTTTCAAGCTGAAAGAGGTATGCGCCAAGGATGTGCACTTTCCCCACTTATTTTTATGCTTATTATGGGGGGCTTCTCTGCCTTGATGAGAATGGAAAAGGAAAAATCTTTCTTAAAATGTCTACCTTTCTCTCCCATGGTAAGCATTTCACATTCTCTATTTATGGACGATTTATTAGTCTTTGGTATTCTTAATAGGAATAAATGGTTTTACCTTCATTTAATTCTCGTGCGAATTGGTGTTGCATCTAGGCTATATATCAACAAGCTCAAATATTTCTTATTATATGATTCAGGTGATTTGGGTGAGATTAAGTTCATTGGTGAGTTTATGGAGGTGGAAGTGAAATAGATCATGAATGGAATATCATATTTGGGTTTTTGGCTTAAACCATGTTCTTATTCCAATGTTGGCTGGTTATGGATCACTAAGAAATTTAAAAATTAGATATCAAACTGGTCCTCTAAATTCTTATGTATGGGGGGTAGACTTATATTTATACAAGTTGTTCTATCATAGATGGTGGTATATTGGGCGCATTTATTTTATCTTCCCTCTCTCATAGTTAGCATTATTAACTCGATCATTGCTAATTTTTTATGGGGTGAATCAAAGGATAACAGGAAAATTCATTTATGCAAGCTTGATTCGATCTCTGTTCCTAAATCTCATGGGGGCTGGGGCTTAATCAATATAAGAATTTTTAACATGGCGTGCTTTGATGGGAGGTGAGGTGTGGTCATCGATCATCCTTCATAAATATGATGTGGGGAACCCCCTCATTCTTCTATATAAAGGTGGAGACTGGGATGTGAAGAATTCATCTTCTATATGGAGAAGTTTTATGCGTGTTAAACACATTCTTGGTTCTATATGGAGAATTTTTATGCGTGTTAGACACATTCTTGGATTCACTCATTATTTCATCTGATATCATGTTGAAGTATAGGTGCACTAGTTTGGAAATCATCAGAGAGGCACTGCTCCTTAGGGATGAGGATGCAGTAAGCTGGGACAGGCTCAAATCCAGGCTTCAAATTTTGGGATTCGTTTTCAATGGCATGGGTGACTCTATTGTGTGGTGTGGCAAATGAAAGGGAGATGGTCTAATGGTCAAGGATATATATGAACATGAGGTGTTTAGACTCTTCTCTGATGGCAATAGACCTCAGTTCTATATTGTTTGGAAGATTGGCATTCCAATTAATATTGTTATTTTGGGTTGGTTACCTTGGAAAACAAACTAATAACATGGGAGTATCTGTGTAAAAGGGGTTTTATTGGGCTAGGTAGATGCCCTTTCTGTCTTTTATATGAAGAAACGGCCCATCACCTATTTTTCTCTTGTTCCTTCTCACTCACTATATGGAAGCACTTTGATCACCTATCTGAAGACAAATCTTGGCTGCCAATCGACTGTACTCAAACTATCATCACATGGACTGCCTCAAAATGTACATACTGTACATACAAGAAACTTCCATTTTTTGTTTTCTGGGAATTTTGGGGTGCAAGGAACCGTTTCATCTTTTATGCGATTCATATATTCTTTTCTGTCATTGTTGGGAACATTGTGAAATGGTTGCCGACTACTCCTGGGGTGGATTTGATCAAAATGGATCTATCTCACGGGATTCGTCCATTTGAGGTGAAGCTTCCGACTATCTATTTTGATGGTGCTAATGTTGGCGGACATTGTGCATGGGGAGCATGGATCAGACTTGATAATATGGACCGTTATCATATTGTTTGGAATGGTGGAGTCAGCAAAAAAAACAAGGCTGAGATTATCGCTGCTTGGAGTGGTATAATGGTGGCATATTTACTCAAGCTGCCTTATATCATGTTTATGGTGACTCTAAGTACGCAGTTGATGGGATTTCTGGTAGAATTTCTATTTCTATCCATGATGACTCTGGATGGCTCGACCAGATTTCCTATCTGCGTGGGAAATTCAAAGAATTTTCCATCCAACAGATTTACAGAGAGCTGAATACTCGTGCTGATGATTTATCAAAAAGGGGATTGTGTGTTCCTTTGGGCTCCATTGAGATATCGCACTATAGGCTGGATTCTCTCTTGGATTACCAGGAATATCCTATTCCTTAGTGTTCATCAAGCGAGCGATGTTTTTTCTTTTCTCTTTTTGCAGGTGCTTTTATAATTGTCCTCTTCAGGCGAGCCAGAAAAGATTTATGCGGGGATTCCTTTTCCCATATTGCACTGTCACTATTTTTTTTATGCACGTTTGTGCTTGTCATAGCCGTTTTTTTCACATCGATATTCCCTATATTGTGTTTTTGCTGTATTTGTAAATATTTTTGGCCAACAGAGGGTCGCTGATCTAGGAAACGTGATTCTATATGGTTATCCATATACTGTTAATCTCGTCATCATCAGATTTTGGACCATGTACAGTTAATGGACTGTATTTCTCTTTTTATTTGGATGGGACTGTTATCATGCTGCTTGGACACAAGTTATTCTGAGGCTGTCTTGATTGATCTCATGATATTTTGTATTATATACATGATATTCACAATCTTCATGAATATGAACTGTTTTATAACAACGTTTTTTTCTACTTAAAAAAAAAAAGGGGATAATGTACATCACACAGATTGAAATTGCATAATAATTTTTTAATATATCAATGAAGCCACATTTAAGATCTAGAATTAATTGGAATTGGGTTGGAGTTATACATCACATTGTCCAAGAAAGGGACCAAGGAAGAATATTTTATTCTTAAGAAGTATTATTTGTTTTTAATAATGATATATAATAATTTAAATTTAGGATTTATTTTTTAGATCGGGATATAATAATTTAATTTTAGGTTAGTAATTAGTTAAGTTAATAAAAATATAGTGAAAAATATTATAATTTTATTTTTGGGTCACAAGTTAAACAATTTAACTTTAAGGGTTTTAAGATTAATCACATAAATAATAAAATGGTAAAATTTCACAAAGCTTTATATGGTTTGTGATGGAAAAGAAAATTAGAATATTAAGAGTAAGAAGAAAATTATATAAAGAATGCTATTATTCATGAAGAAAATTAATGTTGCATATATTATTGTTCATGGAAAAAGTAAAATAAGATAATATTTTGTCAAGTAAAAATAAATTTAGAGAAAAAATGATTCAAAATTATCAAGCAAGTTTTGGATTTTTAAATAGTTTTCTCAATACCTAAAATAATACATACAATGTATTTTTCTAGAAAAGTAAATAATTGCACTAATAAATTCACTCTGGACAAAACAATTTCAAGAAAGAATGTAATTTTTGTTGTTTAAAATGTAGTTTTGAATGCATAAATAGATTTAACATCCTATAAAATCAGTTGGGCCACTCTAATTCTACATATCAAACAAATTAAACTTAAGTTCTTAAACATTTATGCCAGATTTTGATTAAAATTAACTAGAGAAAAATTGTCATAAAAAAATACCATTTCGTATATAAATTTGTTGCCAATTTTATGACAAAAAAAATTTAGTGAATTTTTTTTAGGAAAGTAATTGTGATTTTATCTTAAACCATGTTAAAAAATTGTGACTTTTTTAATATTTCCTTTAGTTTTTCAATTTTTTATTCTTTTAGTTTTAGTTGGTTTTTGATAACAAAAATATAAGTGTTTTTTTCCATATTTTTATTCTTTTAATTTTATTCATTTTGAATTTATTTTAGCTTTTTTTTTCATATTTTCCTATTTTATCAAGATATCTATGTTTATGTTTTTTAAAATGCACTCTTAATTTATTCATTTTCAAAAAAAAATTAAAATTACATGTTGTATATGTTAACATATTCAAGAGAGAGGCATCATAACATTGAACTATAAAAATAAAAATAAATGTGAAGAGAGAAAAAAATAACAATTACTTGACTTTTCTTTTTTTCCTTTCATGTTTTGCACTTTTTTTCCTTTCGAATTTAGTTTAACAAGAACCATTGCCAATTTCTTTGCTATTTTCTTCCATGAGATAGATACATGTGTTCTTTTTGTGTCCCCATCCCATCAATTGCGTGAATGTCAACTTTGTTAGTGTGCTTCTGAATATGGCAAGAAATTTCATACCAAGCCTCTACTCCCCCTTCTCTTTGGTATTCTTGTTGTACCTATACATCCACAAGCTCTTGGGTTGGTTAAGGAATTGATAGCTTTCATTCTTTTGGCTTATGGGCCTTCCTCTTTTTCACTTTTTGGACTCTCCGTTTCTTAAGGGTATGTGGTTTGTAAGTTACTTGTTTGAAAGCATGAACAACATCATAATGCTTAGTTCTCATAATATAATATTTCTGTCCAGTGAAAGAATTTTTGATTCAAATGTGGTTAGGTAGATCTCCACTTGCTGACAATTTTTAGCAAAGAGAAAAAGTCTTTATCTATGCTTTCTAGATCCATATTTATGAATTTTCCATGAGTATATCTTATGGTTCCAAAAAAGTTTAGTTGGAAATATCAACTAAACCTGCATGGTTGTGACTGCCATATTAGTAGCATCAATATCTAAGATCCATGGAGTAACATAGAGCCATATTCTACCCCAAAATAATGGCCCTTCATTCAAAACAAATTTGAAATATGTTTTGGTATCAAAATGAATGGTGAGAAGCCTTTTGAACATAAATTTGAATGGTGAAAAAACCTTTTGAACATAAATCGATGTGGCAATTGGATGTCGAGGAAAAAAAGACCCACTGGTGTAATGCCTCATGTCTAAGTCAGAAACCACTAAATTTACACACAAAAATGTTGGATTGGAAAGAAGAACCGAGATAATTTACATCTAGATGTTTTACCTCCATCACTGATGCTTGTTCCATCACTGATGCTGGTTCCATTTGTTCAATAATATAGAGGTCTGTTATATTGTTGTGTATATATTATGTATAAACTTTCCCTTTCACTTCATCCTTGAAAGACACATATCCAGTAGGATTTGTAGAGCCCGAATCTCTACCACTCAAACTTGGATTCAAAAGATGGCGGCATTCCCACACAACCTTTTATTCAAAAGATGGCGGCATTCATGGAGATGCAATAGTCCTTCATTTAAAAGGAGACTTCAATTTCCCTTCAAATACAAAGCATTGAGAACAAACAAGGATGCCATAACTAGTTTGAATGCATTGTTTCATGTCTTCCACCATCCTCCACCTGTTCTGATTCCCTAATCCAAAAATCAAGGACTTTACATTTATATTTTTAAGAAAATTTTAAAATGGTTTATTTTCAGTCTCTACATTTTTTTGAGAGTGACTCCCATTTTTTCCTAGACGGTGGCTCCCCATAGGCCTTATAGTTCTCATTATAGCTCTAAAAGAAGAGCGAGGTTTTAATACATAAATAGAGTAAGACGAGAAATAAATATACAGTCTAGAGGGGCATTCATGCCATGACCGCTCTAATCAAAACAAAAACAAAACAATAACGACAGGATTAGGGGTCATTGTCAATCCGTAGAATTTGACAGTGGTTGTTTAACAACGACAGGCATAAGGGTATTCGGTAAGCCTTGGTCCACTCTTACCCGCAAAGAAAAAAAAAAGGTGACGGTACCAGAAGGTCGACAGTTCTGCCACAAACATATCATTGTTCAACCAGCTATCAAAACTCGTAAGATTTATGGTTGCTGCGCCTCCCCTGCATGGTTGTCCGTCGGAGCCTAAATCAAACTCATAATTCTTGGCGGTAGATGGGCAGAAAGCCCTACAAAAGCAAACCCTAAAAGCCAACGTGGAATCCATTCTCTCCACCAAATGATGTTTATTTTTGTTTAACTTTGTGAATTTGATATTATATGTCAAATGGTTTTTAGAATATTTAAACCAATAATAGAATAACAAAACTTTTATTAATTTTAATAACTTTGTAAATTGTAAATACAAAAATCTAAAGGCAGAAAAACTTCAAAACTTTGAGAAGTTTTAATTGGATTGAAAATATAATAGTAAGTGTCAAACGGTTTTTATATTCTTTTAGATAAATGTTAGAATAATAGTTTTTTTTTTTTGGTAGCAATTTTAATTATTTTGTAACCTTAATATACATTAGGAAAATAGATCTTAGTTCTAAATGAGTAAAGTTAATGATAGATATCAAGTAAATTCTATACGGAGATGATAAAAGTAATTTAATTTTTTTATAGACTAATAATAATTAAAAAAATCAAGGGTTCCTTTTTATAGAAGTATTGTTCAACTTTATACATCATAATATTTGTACATTAAATTTGTATATATAGAAAATTAATGTGAAAATAAAAAAGTATAATGTCCAATCGTAATTTGGAAATATAAGTTTCTCCTTTATTGTGTCAGTTATTATGCTCACACAAGCTTAAAGAGGAGAATTTTTTTAATTTAAAAATGCTATAGTGGTTTTTAAATAGGGTTTTAGTTATGGATAGTTGTTATACAGATAAGACATGCTATTGAATATGAGTTTATCTCTTTCTTTGTCTAAGACATGTTATTGAATATGAGTTTACCTCTTTCTTTGTCTAAGACATGTTATTGAATATGAGTTTACCTCTTTCTTTGTCTAAAGGTGTACACTAGAATATTAGTGAGATGTGAACCTTAATTTCCTTTTCTATGGAGGAGTTGGAATGTTTTTAATAGCAAGATGATTTGATGAATAATTGAGATTAGAAAATTTAAGAGGACTACAAACCGTTTTCAAGTTTTACAAGAAAAGTAGTCAATATTTTCTTAGATGATTAAATCTCCCAATATTTATCTATAATTTGGTCTTGGCTTAAATGCTCAAATACCTCTAAGGTACCAATTGTTGTAATAAACTAAGGATGAAGATGAGCTTTGTGTATAATTAAATTGCTACTAAAGTTCAAGTATGTTGCTGTTATTAGAAGGCCAAATATATACTAAGAAGGAAATTTTGTCAATAAAGTCAATAAAGTATTGACTTATCAATTTTAACCTATAATCCCATGAAACCACAAACAAAAAATGTTCATTTGAAATGGAAAATAAAAATGACAACATCATGTTGATAAATATTAAGGGCAATGATTAGAGTGATTTCTCTTTCTATGAGAACTCCTTGTGATGTATTTTTACTTTTTATTACTTAATATATTCTTCACTTATTATTATGTTTGTATATCATTAAAAAAAAATACCAAAAATAAAAGACAACAAAAAAAAGAATATAGGTTGCAAGCGAGGGTCAAAACATCTCCTCTTGAGAGGAAAACCCACAAATCTCTTCTATTCCTTATAGATCTTTCAATTGATGAATTCCAATTCCTTTAGATGAAGGCCAATACCCACCAAGACCAAGACCAACATTTCTAAATGATGTGATTTCCTTATCCAAGTAAAACACAGTTAAATCCCTTCTGGTAGCACAACTTCGACCACCAATTGTAGAAGTTCAGCCTCTACTGCAGACCTGAAACTTTTGGCCCCCATGCAATTGTTGTTGCCACACATTTGAGCTTATTTTCACTTCTCAGAACTTCCTAGTACTATCGCTTGGCTTTCTATGAATTTTAGAGCTCGAGGATGACTTATTATGACCTTTTCTTTACCTTCTTGCCTTATCTTCTTCAAGATAAAACTTGTAGAGAAAAACCCTAGATCTGCTATAGAAACCTAAGCCTTCCTTTGCATGTGTGAGAGAGAAATAACCCAAAAATAAGTCTTCTTCATCCTCTTCCTTCTTTTCTACCTTCTTATTCTTCCTACTTTTCTTAGATGACTGAGTGAATGAATATGTTCCAAGGAGGTCGAGTTTCCTTCTATTTATAGGATTCTCAAAGCTCAAATTGGGTCCTCAAATTAGGCCAACTTTCCAACTCCAAAGTTCAGTTGATTGTGGAGGGTATTTTGACACTTTTAAGGATATAAATAATTTACTTTGCACCTTACAATGTGCGAGAAGGGGTATTCAACTTATGACAATGACACTTTTGACTTACTGACATAGGAGAAGCCCTAGAAGCTCAGAATGGATTCTTAATATATAAAATAAAATACCTTGACCATGAAACTCATACTTGAATTTTTTTTTTTTTTTCATTTTACAATTTACATGAATCAAAAGTACCTTTCATATTTATGAAGACTGAACCTCATTACACATTTTTCAACACTCCCTCTTAACTAGGGAGGTATTAATAAATGGTACATGGACATTCTCAATCGGAAGTGATATTATAAGAAGAGTTGAATTAGTAACCCATTTTTTTAACATAATATCATATAGAATTTTCACATAGCAAGGCCTTTACTAAAAACTCTATCTCTCCAAAATATCAGAGAAAAATGCTCGCGAGATCAATGACTTATAGACACCATAATCATTGTATATCTAAAGGTACATACCGCACCCATGTGTTAACATATTATGAACTTCCTTGGACTATTCGTATCTTGGATAGCTAGTCCTCAAATAATGTCGTTCCATGACTACTCTTATCCTGGATTCCCTACCTCATCCTCAAAGAGTGTTAGATCCCATATGCTTACCCAATCCTAAATTTTTCCTTCCCAAGTGAACACAAGAAAGATGTTCCTATATATCCCTCTCAACGAGGGAGGATACATTAACCAAACCAATTTTGTCTCTCAAATATACAAGCATCTTATTAGGAAGATATCCCTCTCAATATGTTAGCTACCTGCTCATTAGTCGAGATATATTGTAGTTGTAACACACGATCTTGTACTAACTTACGGATATAGTGATACTTGCTTTTGATATGTTTTGTATTTACATGAGATACTTGGTCCTCAGATAATCATATACAACTGGTGTTATCAAAATGTATCACAATAGTGTCCATCTGTCCTTTAAACTTATCAAATAGCATCTTCCTCAACTAGAATGCTTATGTGATTTCTTCACATCTTGCAATATACTAAACCTGAACACTACTCAAAGAAATTTTGTCTTGCTTTATTCTCATCCATGAGATCATGGAAGATCCCAAACTGAAACATCCTCTTGTACTGCTTCTTCCATCCTCCTTACTTTCCCCTTAGTCAAAATTTGTATATCCAATCAGGTGGAAATAATTCTTCGTATCATATTTCCAGAAGCAGTGCATAGTTCCTTGCATATATATCAGTATATGTTTTACTGCTACCCAATGATGATGATTTTAATCCAATTGGAACTGACTGAGAAAATTTACTGAAAAACATATGTCTGGTCGTGTATTCACCAAGTATATAAGTAAGCCAATCAATTGTATATACTTGGAAGGATCCAAAGGGATTTATTCATAACTCCTCATTATCTTCAAGTGTGTGATCATAAGTGTTGTCATTGGTTTACAATCGATCATGTCAAACTTATTTAACCTTTTTATCACATACTTCCCTTGACATAGATATATTTCTTCATGTGCTTGACATATTTCCAGTCTCAAATAGTAGTGCATCAGCCCTAGATCCTTCATGTCAAATTATAGAACTAGTTTCTTCTTACATTCTTCAATTCGACCTTCCACGCCTATCAAGAGAAGATCATCCACATACAAAAGAATGATTATCGATTTTTCCTTCGCTACCATAATCTCGTCAAAAATATCTGTAAAGCCTAATCTCTGCAGGTATGCATCCATCTTAGCATACAATGTTCTTTGGTGACTCCTTGAGGCCATATAATGCCTTATTTATTCTGCAAACATGTTCCTTTTTGTCTTTGACTTCGAATCTCAAGGGTTGTTCTATATAGAATTCCTAATCAATTTTGTTATTCATGAATACAATATTCACATCGATTCGGTGGATCTTTCATCCCAACAATACTTCCAAAGAGACTAATGAACGAATAATAGTATAACTTATTGTTGGAGAAAATTTCTCTTCATAGTCGATGCCTTCTTGTTGAGAGCAACACCTAGCCACAAATATTTCCTTTTACTTATTAATGTTTCCATATGCCATATATTTTATCTTGTAGATCCAATTAGAAGTTACCACATATTTATCTTCAATACTAGGTACGATATCCCAAACTTCATTCTTCATTATAGATTGATATTATTCATTCATGGCATCCTTCCATTCTAAGTGACTGATAAATTCTTCAAAACTAGATGGCTCTTCTTATATTTTTTTTTCATATAGGATGCATATCGAGAATATTATTTGGCTTGTTTCTTTCCCTGGATGTACGTTGATTTGCTCCATGATTTTCTACATCTAGAAGTGTGCAGTTCAACTAGTTTTATATTTTTATAGATTCATGTATAGCCACATGTTCTATAGGTTCATTGGGACCTTAATATTCATGATTTGATTCCTCCTCCTCCCTAGTAACTTCTTATTCGAATACAAGAAGTTCTTCATCATCAGATTCCATAGAGAGATCCTTTGATTTTTTGAATGCAATTCTTTCATCAAATATCAGATCTCAGATGAATTCTATCCGATATACTTCTTTTATGCATATCCTATCTGAATTAGAAGAATTTTTTTAGTTGACAAGTGTTCCCTTCATGCCTCATGGATCTAACTCCCTTCTCTTATCCTTAGGTATGTGAATGTAGAGAAGACACCCAAAAATTTGGAGATGATCCATGGTATGTTTCTTCCCAATGAACACTTCCTCAAGAGTTTTGTTATATAGATATCTATGGGGACTTTGATTTTGAATGTATACAATTTTCTTTGTAGATTAACCCTGCAGAAAATTTAGTCAATATTTATTGTAACACCCCTAGTTTCTATGCTTTTCAAGTTGGGCATAAATCCAAAGGGGAGTGGACCCCAATGGAAAATTATTGTGTGGATTTAATTAAAAATTTATTAACAAAAAATAAATGGAATATTTAGGTGTGCACTATGACCAGATGAGAAATTGAGATCAAAAAGCTTGATCCATGAGGTTATGGAAAAAGGCTAAGACTTTCCCCAAAACCTTTCAAAAAGCCTTGAAAGGAATTATTTATAATTTATATTAAAGAGGAAAAATATAAATTCCCCAATGAAGAGGAAAGTAGTTGGGAAGAGGTAAAAAGATGGAAAAGTAGAAAGCAACTTTAAAGTCCCTAAATAGGGGAAGCCTAGGAAAACAGGAATAAAAGCATCCTGAAATTCTGGACGCAGAATTGGAAATAGGCTTTGGGGAGAGCATAGCTTAAATAAGCTACTCCAGAATAGATTGAGGTTGGTTTGTTCTGGGAGAAGGTCTCAGCTCGGGGGAGAGTTCAGGATATAGAATAAATCTAAGGTTGGGAGGACTGGTCATAGAACCCAAGTGGTAAGCATGCTTATCTGATAATTTTCTGGTATGGATGGAGTTAGAAAATTTTACAAAATTAAGTGGCTATAAATTTAAACTTATTTATTCTATACTTCTATCATTCCCTACATTTAAGAGATATTAGATGGAGAAATTCTTCCATAAAATATGTATAGTTGTAGGAAGATAGTCTAAGGGAAAAATATCAGCCAAAATCTCTAAACCCGATACCGGTTTAAATCTGGAGATATGTATAATTCCCATAGACAAATAAGTTGATAAATTTAATCTATTTATATAGTATAAGGTTGAGAGATACAATAGTATAATCTAGAAAATGAAGAACAATGGATATATTGCATTCTACATAATTACTTCAAGTAATAAAAATCTTAGATTGAAAAAAGTTTCCTGTAAGTGAAACTTTATTCTATGCAAAAGTACTCTTAACAATTACAATAAAAGTGAGTGCATGCAATAGGGAAATCACTATAGTTATTATACTACTTTCTGGCGAGAAGATGGACTATTGAATAAAATATCTGAAAGACAAAAGAGTATTTTTACTTCATGAAATTATCATAAACTGTGACATATGAGATAATCTAATAGGATTACTCTCTATAAGCTTGCAAAGATAACAATCTTCTGGAATAAGTGGTACTCCAAAATTGTACTATGTTATTATAGAAAAATCATGATTAAAACAGAAATAATCCACTGATAATTCATTATCTGTCCTGAATTTTATATTAATTAACTCTGAAAAAGTTCACCAAAAACACTATATTGAGAAATAGTAACATTCTGATTATATGACTAATAGGATGAAAATAAAAAAAGAGGTTTCATAGGGTATGCGTAAGATATATATATATATATATATATATATATATATATATATATATATATATCCTACTACCATAATTATATAGTCAAACTAAAATGCTCATAAATATGTATAATAGAAAAATGAATTAAAACGATTCATTGTTCCTCTATTGATAAAGAGATGGAAATAACATTCCGCGATAAAGTATGGATAAAACAGAGTGATTGATATTTATATATCAAAATAAATCAACACGCTTGCTATAAATAAAGAAATATCTATATATAGGAGGAATTGTTTAAATGTACGAAGAAACTACAGTTGAAATTATTCCTCAAAGAAATATATAATTTAACAGTCCGAAACCTAACAAATCTCGAAACATTATGAGAGTATCGTTATAGTTCATATACATCCGAACGATCAATAGAAGAGAACGTTAGAGCTTATAATAAAACCATAACTAAATTAAATACCGTTGGGTCTTCAAGGCCGATAAATAGGAGAAACGTTTCTACACCAACCTGTAGATGGAGGAACATAAGTTTGTTTAGTTGGTGAATACGTTAATGTATGGAAGAAACAAGTTATGAAAATGGTGGAGGATAAGAAGAGTACCTGCAATCACAAATTAAATAGGAATTAAATTAATATATGAGAAAAATAAGAGTTAAAAATGTTGAAATAATTATGTCACGAAAGAAAAATGGGGCCACGATTTACCTAAAGGTAAACGAGGTTGGACCTCATCCCTGGTTCGAGCCACAGAGACGGATGGAACCGAGTAAGGAGCGTGCTAACCGTAAATGGAGAGATACCCAGTTAGCTTCCATAGGTTCAAAAAAAAAAACCCAACGATTTAAAGATATTAAAACAAAGGCATGAAGTGCTCAAGACGAACATTTTCTCAAACAAGTAACATATAATTAAGTAGTATGACAAGTTTTAACATTTGAACTATTATAAACAAATAGATAATTCTGTAAAAATATAAACGAACATAACAGCAGAAAATCCCTGATAAGTTATGGGGAAGCGCTCGCATACAACTTAAATTGATTCACAAGGAATTTAATCACTTAAATGAGATTTAATCGAGAGTTCACTAGGAAATTCCATAAGAAATCAAGTAGAAAAGAAACCGGCAATCATAATATATTCAATTTGCAAACGGATTCAAAAACAAATGGGTGACAAAAACAAATTTAATATTACCTGTAGCATAACAAGAGCATCGAACTAGGATAGTGGAACACTGTGCGTACTATAGATTTTTCATCGTATCAATTGTGGTGAGAGGAGAGACTGCTACGCTTGCCGGAAAAACCCTAGGAGAAAAATGGAATGGAGAAATTACTGAGTTTAATAGAGATAAACTTCTTCCAACCCTAACCACATCCAGCGCTACACATGGCTAAGATCTGTTGGTTCTCCCATAGATCAAGAATGGCCTAATTGTTATTTCAAAACCCAAATTACATTAAACGTTACGGTACCATTGGAGATGGTAGCATTTAAAACGAAACACAGTTATGTGACATATATGAATAAACAACGATTTATTATGGGGCTCGAGGAATAGAGCCGTAACTCAATTTGAATGCATATGTACCAATCTAGCTAGACGAGATGAAAAAAGATAATGTATGTCAGTGGACCTAATCACTATACCATAATTGAAAAGGAAATATCAATATCGATCATTAATGCTAAAGTAAGCAATATACTTATGTGCATTCATGAGGTAAATTTCATCAAAGTAAACCTTACGCCAATCATCGTGGATAGGACTGTGGGGTCAAAATAATGTTGTGACAATTAAATTTGGTTGGAATAAACACCATCATCAAATATGTAACAATAGTTACAATGAACGAGGATATCATTAAGTAAATTAATGATAAGTTCGATGTAATATATATATTATAGCTATATGTATTATGGGTCATAGAAACGAATGAATTATGGCAATAAAACCATATGAGATATGCGGAATAATGGTAGGAATGTTATAAAATCTCATGCAATTTAAATCACAATATTAAGTACAAATAAAATCAAATGGTATGAATACCATTACCATGTATGTGTATATAACCATGATGAGTGGGGTGGAATCTTGTCAATGTGATCAATGTTAGGTTAAAGGTAAGAAAAATTTTCAAAGGCAAAGTGAGTATTAAATTAGGAAATGATAAATGGATAGTGAGTTATAGAATAAGAATGTATATAGAGGGCTATATACATTTGTTAATAAGTGCAATAATTTAAGTGAAAGTGGGATTATGCAAAGTGAAAGTAATATATAGCTTGGATATTATTAATCTAAGAATGAAGATAGAAAAATCAATTAAATTGAATATATATATATATATATATATATATATATATATATATAGAGAGAGAGAGAGAGAGAGAGAGAGAGAGAGAGAGAGAGAATTGAGGCAAACAATGTAGGATTTATAATAGCTCGAAACCTGGCACCAGCCACACTGGTAAAATTTTACACGCTCCCGGTACCAATGTTGGTTTACTGTACATTAAATAGTACTAAGGGATACAGCTACAAACCATGATTGAGGAGGAAAAGTTGTATGTGGGTATGGGTGGGGGAGAAAACATGCTAGATCCAAATAAGGCTATGTTGCATGAATGCAATGAGGAATGGTATAGCTTGAAAGCCACAATGATAGGCTAGCATATATAAAATCAAAGCAAGGTTAAAACACTGGAAAAACTATGTAAGCACACAAAAATGCTATGCTGCTATATGAAATTTAAATTTTACTAATGTAAAAAAAAATTGTATAGAAACAGTACCGTAGTATAGACCCGCGAATGATGACTGATGAGAAGGGGCTATTTTTCACTAGCGAGAAGAAAGAAAAACTTGTTTCATACTTACTCATATACCAATCTTAGTAGCGGTAAATTTAAGGTAATAATTGAATATGAGTTAGCCTTCTGCTGTAATAATGATCAGTCTATAGGTGTCAGAATATTTAATGGAATATTAATGGTTAACAGAAAGTGGGAAAACTCGTAAGATATTTAAAAAAATAAATATAGGCCCTTTACATTTAAGGCTGAAGAAAGTGAAGAAAATTCATTTTCAGACCTGCATAGGTGAGAAATGGAAGTTATAAATTGATGCTATGTATTAAGAAGTAACCGGGGTTATCTAAAACTGATATTGGGATTTCCTGGAAGAAAAAAAATAAAAAAATAAAAAACCGGAATCCTGAGAATCCTGAAGAATAAAAATGACTTTGTAATTAAATTTCATACCGTATAGAGTGATGTAAATCATATGCTCGGCTGATAGACCATCATAAAAGAAGAAAAACGAAGTAAAGAAGTTGTATACAACTATGTAACAAAAGCTCATAACCCAGTTACATGAAAATTAATAAAATTATGCTAACGTTGTTAAAATGTATTACCTTGGTTTTGGATGAAAGAAATATGTAACCGATATGGGTTAAAATATTTTCTGAGAAAATGATAATAGAACTATTATAAGATGAAAGTTCAAGTGGAACGAAAGTAAAAATTGTAATATGATATGTTTTTCATAAATCCATAGGAGAAAAGTAGTACCTACGGTCTTGTTAACCATAATAAATACACGAGATCTACGATACAAATACAATGAAATAGCTAGAACCAGAGAAAGACTGAATCCCAATCCCAAATCTCCAACTCGAGATGTACTGTTTATTATGGGGTAGGAGCAGAAATTCAAATGCAATCAGATAAAATCATAAAATAAATGAAAAGTTGGGTTAGAAACCACGGGCTTTTAATTAGTTAAAAGAAATTTCAAACCATGAATAAGAGACATGGTTAAAAGAAAGTATGGGGAAACAGAGAAAAAAAGAATCTCTATCTACATTAGAGACTACGTCTATATTAGCATGTACTGAAAATTTCTGTCCTAATTGGAAAAGAAAAAAATAAATTCGTAATATCACTAGTGGCATATTGAGGGATAATTGGAAATATATAATAATGAATACATCATATTGAAATAACTAATAGTTTTAGTGGAGCATTTCAATCCAGGATAGATTGAAAAATGAGCTATACAGTTATGGGGTATATTAATATATCCTCTTTGATGTGTAATGAAAGGATAGTAGTTGAAGAAAAATAAGTAATTATAATTGAAGTAATGCAAAATTATAGTTTTAATTAAATAATTTATGTAAGTTAGAAGTATCGGAAATTTTGATGGAAAAATATGCTTATATATACATATATAGTCTGAACAATAAACCATGAGAATGAATACTATAAATACAATCAGAGGGATTATTGAACTTATAACTTGTGGGAGAGGAAGATTTAACTTCTAATGAACCAATCAAGCATACCAATATAATTTCAGAGATGTCAAATCAAGTTCTACATCCATTAAGGATGAGAAATGAATGTAAAATGGGAATGCAGTGTAGGCGGGGAAGAGAATTAAGTGATTGATATATACACATACAAAATTTTGGGGTTCAATTGTGTAGGAATAATGATAAAATGAAAAATTCATAGAGAAATGACTTGATTTAAAAATTTTGTATGTAGAAGAACAATAAGTAAAGAAACTACATCAGGTGCACTATCAAATAGAAAGTATTGAATTATGGGTATTCACACCCATAAAATTTTGCTGTTATAAAATTTAATTTCCCTAATTATTAAATTTATGGATAGTATAATAGCGCTACATCCGATAACGACAAACCTAGAGAAAGGAGGTTGAGTTGTATTTGGATCTAGGGTGTGGAGGAAACCCATCAAATCAACATGTGCGGAGGAAACCCATTAGATCAAAACTTTGTCACAAAAATTTTAAAGCTAGTGGATAAAGTTGAGGAAAATTGTCTTCAACAATGTGAAAAAAAAAAAACAAAACAATGAGTGGTGTAGGGTGGAAGAACCACAAACCTCTCAAAGTTCCAAGAATGGAATAATGAAACATAAAGTTTTATATAACTGCATATTAAAAATTCCTGACCCAAAGAGGGTAAGAGGATAGTTATGGATGAAATTCCAGAATTAGTTCCAAATAAGGAAGTTAATTATAAGATAAAGATAAAACCTAGTGTTATATGAAAAATTGGTGGGAGTGAAGCCATAACAAGTACTACTGATTTAAAATCTATGAAATCTATGTAAGACTAAGTAGATTCTAGTCATGTTGGTTCAAAGGGGAGGTAGAACCCAAAAGAAAAGCATAAAGTGCTGAAAAAACAAAATTTGAAGTGAATTTTTTTTTTAGGACAATCAGTCCTATTTTACCAGTCAAATAAATCATAATATAAAGAAGTCAGATATAAATTGGTACAAACCTAGAGGGGCAGTAGTAAAGCTCAAGAAGAGTAAAATTTGTTGTAGTATGGATATATCTCCTTTGTAACCCAGAAAAAAAAAGTGTTGGGATGGTTGGAATATCTCAACAATTTGAGTAATGCTCAAGTAATAAGGTATTAAATTACCTTTACAAACTTCTAAAGAAATGTCTGAAATGAGAAAGAACTTACTAGAAATATATATATATATATATATATATATATATATATATATATATATATATACATTTTTTATTCAAACAGACAGAGGATTCAAGTTAAGTTCAGGAAAATGAATCCTAGTATCAGATAAAGATTTGATATACTATGAATAATTCATAAAAGAAATAGTAAGCTGATGGAAAAAGGGAATTGAATCATATACCTTACTAATGAGCTTGGTTATTAAAAATTAAATTGATTGGCTAACAAAATAAAACAATGCGAAAGTACTAGTAGTACAGTCATGAACTGAGAAAGGGTAAGTATAACCCTCCATATGATACAATTTTTTTTCTTTCATTCATAAATACTAATGAAAAAGTTGTAAATTTTTTTAGCCAAGTGTCTAACAGAAAATTATCCACTTCGAAAACAAGGAGAAAATGGTGAAAATACGTGCAGATAAATCACTTGGAAAATCAAGAAAAGCCGAACTAGACTAAGTTTGCGTGAGAAGGGAATCTCACCGAAAAACAAGGAATGATAAGTAGTTGTGCAAAAAGGGCACTAAAACTACTATCAACCTGAACAGTTTGGGCTAACAACTGAATTTATTGAAATTATTAAAGTTCAGAATCTAGTTGTGATTATCAATATATGTATATGATATTACTTAAATAAATTGGTATGAATTTTGGACAGAGAGAAAGTGGAATAAAGGGTTCGTCCAGATAGCCTTCTTGCAATGAAGTAGAAGGGAAAATCAAATTCTGAAAGATATGCTATTAATAGATATGAAAATTAAGTGGGAAGACTAATTGCGTTTAGCTAAAATTTCCAATAATAACAAATATTCTACTTATATAGATATGAGTATGTTTGAGACACTCTATGGAAGAAAATGTCATACTCCTTTAAGCTAGAGTCAACTTGAAAACAAGTAAATCCTAGTGTCAGATGCTTTGCAGGAAATGGAAAGAGTTGTAAAGCAGATTCAGAAAAACAATAAAATAGCTCAGGATAGAAAGAAAAGATATGCCTACAAGAAGATAGTTGGGTGATCAGCTTTATTGGTGTATTAAAACCAAAAAGAACACTTTGCATACTTGTATTTGTGTAAAATCGGCTCCTTGATACTGTGGACTCTTTGAAGTCCTAGAAAGGATGGGACCAGTGGCTTATAAGCTGGCCTTACCCCTAGATATTAAAGTTCATGATTTGTTTCATGTCTCTTTATTGAAAAAAAAACAAAATATATACATGATGCGTCTCACATTATTGATTGGAATGTGATTCAGGGGGAACCAGAAATCTAGAGCCACTTCAAATCTTGGCACGGGAAGAAATTGAACTACGAAATCAAACAATACCCAGAGTATAAGTGAAATGGAAGGAATTTACTGTTGAAGAAGCTATGTAGGAAGCTAATATGATGGAGAAGTATCCATCTTCATAATGAACTATAGTAGTTCATTGTTAACACCGAGGACAATGTTTGTTTTCAAAGGGGGAATGTGTAACACCCTTAGTTTCTATGATTTTCAAGCTAGGCATAAATCAAAAGGGGAGTGGACCCCAATGGAAAATTATTGTGTGGATTTAATTAAAAATTTATTAATGAAAAATAAATGGAATATTTAGGTGTGCACTATGACCAGATGAGAAATTGAGATCAAAAAGCCCGATCCATGAGGTTATGGAAAAAGGTTAAGACTTTCCCCAAAACCTTTCAAAAATCCTTGAAAGGAATTATTTCTAATTTAGATTAAAGAGGAAAAATATAAATTCCCCAATGAAGAGGAAAGTAGTTGGGAAGAGGTAAAAAGCTGAAAAAGTAGAAAGCAGCTTTAAAGTCCCTAAATAAGGAAAGCCTAGGAAAATAGGAATAAAAGCATCATGAAATTCTAGACGCAGAATTGGAAACAGGCTTTGGGGAGAGCATAGCTTAAATAAGTTGCTCCTGAACAGATTGAGGTTGGTCTGTTTTAGGAGAAGGTCTCAGCTTGGGGGATAGTTTAGGAGATAGAAGAACTCTAAGGTTGGGAGGACTGGTCATAGAACCCAAGTGGTAAGCATGTTTATCTTATAATTTTCTGGTATGGATGGAGTTAGAAAATTTTACAAAATTAAGTGGTTGTCAATTTAAACTTATTTATTCTATACCTCTATCATTCCTTACATTTAATAGATCTTAGATGGAGAAATTATTCCATAAAATCTATATAGTTGTAGGAAGATAGCCTAAGGGGAAAATATCAGCTAGAATCTCTAAACCTGATACTGGTTTAAATCTGGAGATATGTACAATTCCCATAGAAAAATAAGTAGATAACTTTAATTTGTTTCTATAGTATAAGGCTGAGAGATAAAGTAGTATAATCTATAAATTAAAGAACAATGGATATATTACATTCTATATAATTACTTCAAGTAATAAAAATCTTAGATTGCAAAAAATTCCCTCTAAGTGAAACTTTATTCTATGCAGAAGTACTCTTAACAATTACAATAAAAGTGAGTGCATGCAATAAGGAAATCTCTGTAGTTATTATACTGCTTTGTGGCGAGAAGATGGACTTATGAATAAATTATCTGAAAGCCAAAAGAGTAAATTTACTTGATGCAATTATCATAAACTGTGACATATGAGATAATCTAATAGGATACTCTCTAAAAGCTTGCAAAGATAACAATCTTCTGGAATAAGTGGTACTCCAAAATTTTACTATGCCATTATAGAAAAATAAGGATTGAAACATAAATACTCTGTTGAACCCTTAGTTAAACTGAGGAGGGGGGGGTGAATCAGTTTAACACATTCATGGACTTTTAAAACTTTTCATAAAACTTATTTACACCTTCATTTCATATTCAACTTAATATGTGAGTAGTCTTAGAATGTGAGCAACAAGTATTAATATAATGTAACAACAGACTTAATATGATAGTAGCAAGTATTAAGCATATTAGATAAACCATATCAACACATAAAAATCATGCATAGAGACACCAACTATACGTGGAAACCCATAAAGGGAGAAAACCACATCTTATTATTGCTGTGATGTAAAGGCAAGATCCAACTCCCTCTCACCACTAGTTTTCTGTAAGCACCAACTTACAGGAGGTTCCAACCTCAAATTCTACAAGCTACAACTTGCAAGGAAGCTTCAACTCCCTCTTTTTCATAAAGAAACATTTGTTGATTTACCTTGGATATCAGCTTTGTTATATACCTTTGATTTCTTTTACTGTAGTCCAATATTCATATCTGCTTGATTATTTCATTTTCTTCAATTATGCATTCTCTTCTCCTTTATCAATTTACTCAGAGAAATGTACCATTTCAACTTTACAGTGGGATTTTATCTTTCTCCGGAGACTTGCCAATTACATCACAAACAATATAAACCATTAAAAAATTTCATTCAATTATAGTGTATATTTAGAATAGCACTCCTCTCTTCCTCTTTTCCTTCCTCATTCATCCAACCTCACTCTCTTTTTCGTTTTCTCTTTTATTCAGTTCCCTGTTCATTGCAATTATATAACTGTTGTATGTACAACTTACTTTTAATCAAACATAAAATAACTCTCGGCATTTTTATAAAACCTTTTTAACAACAGATTGTATTTAATTTTATATGCAATAAGAATGCAGGTCAACCTTCAACCTTTATAATAAAATTTATTATATAGTGGCCACTGCATAGAATGTGATAGCCTGCTTTATAATAAATTTAGTAAATTAACCCCATCGCACATAAGTATCTATGTTAATCCACCATATTAAACCTTCATATCAATCCCGATGCATATTATAATACATACATATTCTGTGGAGCCCACTCGTTAATGCATTTCTTCAATCGACGGTTAATAACATATCGTACAACCAACACTGATCTGACGGATATCACTCGGAGAAGATGCACGGAAGATAACGCACGATGGCGCGCAATGAGAGTGGTTTTGCAGATTCGTTCAGGGACGCGTGTTGCTTGTTCTATGGAATCGCTCTGATTTCATAAATATCGCTTGCCCGACGAAAGTGGTGCGATGAGAACCAGAAACCCCTTTCACTATTCATTCTTCTCGTGGTTCCTCTCCTTCGCTCAAGGTTCCACTTCTGCTCAGAATTCCGTTCTTTTATACGTTTAATCTTTGGTTTATCAATATTTTACCATGGTGCTTTCATTTGTTATGATGCATAGCTCCATTCACACGCCACATTTAACTCTGGTTCCACCTCTATTTTGTTTAACTTTGCCGTGTTTATGTTCCATTCCATATCAATCATCCAACTATTGGTTGTAGTTCAAAAGTCTGAATTTTTTGCAGAAGAACACGACTTATAGTAATCCCCATGGATTATTCGACCGCATTGAGTTTTGCGATGACCACGATACTCACTGCAACCGTGATCGATCCACAATTTCTTGTTTCAGTGTGTGGCTCACAACGGACTCATTTCTTCCTTAAAAAAGTCGATTCTAACGAGAATGACAATGGAAATGGCAACTTATGTGGGATTCAGTTTCAAAGCGGTTTCTATGGTTCTTCATTAGCAAGAGAAATTTCTTCACAGAAATTGATGCTTTCAATTACAATCTAGAACCTCAAATATGATTCATTATCACAGGATTTATCCAAAATTGAACTCCATCTAAAGCCTGGCATAGATTCTTCTTTCATACATAACACACAGAATTTGCTTATAGTTCTTAGCGCATTCAATCACAATATCGACATGAAGTCGATTTTTCCAACACACAGAGGGAAATTCAGCCTTGCATTGCTCATACATTTATTTAATGGAATTCAAAGCCTATTCCTGCACATAGACTCTTAAACTGATTTCCAGAGTCCTCTACATATAGGGTTTGCTTGAAATTGCATAAGCCAAATAGAGTCCAAGGAATAAATTTATTCTTTACATAGAGATTAACACTCTAATTCAATCAGGACTATATCCAAACATCAGACATATTCATTACTCTGTCTCTCCAAATCTGCTATTAAATTTTGGCATGTACATTACTCTCTCTCTCTAGATATGCTATTAAATGGCCCTCTTCTACTGTCATTTGTCTCCTGCTGCCTTTGTTCCTTCTATGCTGCCTCTGCCTCCTCTCTGCTACCTATGTTCTCTACTACTTTTCTTTTCTCTTTTCCTAGTTACTATTTCAGATGCTCCTCCTTTGCCAACTCCTTTGCCATCAATGACAACATTTACAACAATATCCCCCTTTGGCATTTATGGCAATAACCTCTGCTTTCTTTTTAGAAGCCCATTTTTTCTTTTCCTCCCCCTTTGACATCAATGGCAAAGGGTTGCTCATTTCCTAGTTTGATTTCTACATTTCCTGTCTCTCAGTTATGTATAGGCCCTTTTCTGCTGACTTTGTACCTTGCTGCTCCAAACTTGGGATTGAATCTTAAAACATTGACTCTTTAGCCTTTTAATTGACTCTTTGATGCTGGATGTACTCTTTCCATAAGATTTTGATCTTGAGGACCTATTTTATGATTTCCTTATTGGCTGATCTTCCCCTGGAATGATATTGTCATTTCTTTTCTCCCCCTAAAACTGCGCTTTCTCTTCATATCAGAGAGTAGCATCTACAGATACTACCCGTAGTCTATCTCTCAGATATTCAAATGGTTCTCTAGCAAGAGGTTTTTTAAATATATCTGTTGTTTGTTCTTTTGTTGGCACATATTCCAACTTTACTACTTTTTGAGCTACTTTTTCTCTGAGAAAATGATACTTGATTGGAATATGTTTATTTTTTGAATGAAGCATAGGATTTTTAGATATACTTATAGCACCTGTATTATCACATTTGATAGAAATAGATTCATCAATGCTTACCTTCATGTCTTGGAGGGTTTTCTTCATCCACATGACTTGTGTACAACATGCTGCTGCTACTATGTATTCTGCTTCTGTTGTGGATAGAGAAATAGATGTTTGTTTCTTGCTTAGCCATGCCACAAAACTCTCTCCTAAATAGAATGCACCTCCAGTTGTTCTATTCCTATCATCAGCACAGCTGGCCCAATCTGCATCTGCGTATGCTGTTAAAATGAAGTTTTTGCCTTTTGGATACCATAGCCCATAATGTGTAGTCCCTTGTAGATATATGAATATTATTTTAATTGCTAGTAAGTGATTTTGTTTTGGTGTTGTTTGATATCTTTCCACAAGTCCTACAGCCAGCACAATGTTTGGTCTAGAAGCTGTTAGATATAACAGACTTCCAACCATGGATCTGTAAATTTTTTGATCTACATCAGGTCTTCCATCATCTGCACAAAGCTTGCATCCAGTAGTCATGGGAGTTGACACAGGTTTGTAGTCCTCCATTTTAAATATTTTCATCATCTCTTTTAAGTATTTTTCTTGTGAGATAAATGTGCCTCTACTCTTTTGTTGAATTTGTAGTCCTAAATAGAAGGTAAGCTCTCCAATCATAGACATTTCAAATTCTGATTTCATCTCTTCAGCAAATCCTATTGTTAACTCATATTTTCTTCTTCAAAACATGATATCATCTACATACACTACTAAAATCGAAAGTTCATCTTCATTTTATTTTATGTACAATTTGTTGTCTACTCCCCCTTTCTTGAACCGTTGTTTTTGCAAGTATTTGTCCAGCCTTGAACACCATGCTCAAGGAGCTTGTTTCAGCCCATATAATGCTTTCTTTAATATGAAAACATAGTCTACATTATCTGTTAAGGAGAACCCTTCCGTTTGCTCCATGTAGACTTCTTCCTCTAAATCTCCATTTAGGAAGGCAGACTTCACATCCAGTTGATATACCTTCAAGTGATGATAGCAAGCAAAAGCTAAAAATAGTCTGATAGCTTCCATTCTATCTACAGGGGCAAATGTTTCATCATAATCAAGTCCTTCAACCTGTGAATATCCCTTGCACACAAGTCTAGCTTTATTCCTGATTACTTGTCCTTGTTCATTCATCTTATTTTTGAATACCCATTTTGAGCCAATGACATTTTTCTCACTGGGTCTTGGAACTAGTTCCCAAGTGTTGTTCTTCTCAATTTGGTCCAATTATTCATTCATGGAATTCACCCAATGTTTGTCTTTGTTGGCTTCTTCAAACTTATTTGGCTCTATTTGTGACAGAATTGCGAGGTATACCTCTTCAGTCTGTTCAGTTAGCTGTCTTCTTGTTTGTACACCTACACTCTTTTCCCCAATGATTTGATCTTATGGATGATTCTTCTGAATGTATCTTGAGGAGATTTTTGATCTTAGATCTGCATCTTCTATTGGCTTGTTTATTTCATCATCATCTTTATTCTCTTCTTCATGAACTTCCGAAGGATTGCTGCAATATGAACTTCTTAACTTGTCTGATCTTCATCAAATCTTACATCAATACTTTCTACAATTTTGTGAAGTATTTTGTTGTAGCACCTGTAACCTTTACTCTTAGATGCATATCCTAAGAATATTCCCTCATTTTCTCTTACATCAAACTTTCCCAAAATTTCATCATTATTTTTTATAAAACACTTACTTCCAAAAACTCTAAAATGCTTTATTGATGCAGGTTTACCATGCCATAATTCATAAGGAGCCTTTTTACTGTTTGGTCTTAAATGAGCTTTGTTTAGGATATGCATAGCTATGTGTACTTCTTCTACCCAAAAGGTTTGAGGAATGTTACTTTCTTGCATCATGGCTCTGGCAATCTGTTGTACAGACCTGTTTTGTCTCTCTACCACTCCGTTTTGCTGAGGTGTTCCTGCAATTGTGAACTGTTGCTTTATCCCATGCTCATTGCACAGGTCTGCAAAATCATAATCTGTAAATTCACCTCCTCTATCTGATTTGATGCACTTTAGCTTGCATCCTATTTGATTTTCTGCCAAAACCTTGAATATTTTGAATTTCTCAAATGCTTCTGATTTGTGTTTGAGAAGTGCAACCCATGTCATTCTAGAAAAATCATCTATTACTAGCATGAAATAGGATTCTCCACTTGGTGTTTTAGTTCTCCAAGGCCCACACAAATCCATGTGAAAAATTTGAAGAGGTCTTCTTGTAGATAACTTCTCTTTGGCTTTAAAGGATGTACGGGTTTGCTTACCTAGCTGACATGATTTACATATTGTATTTGAAGGCTTCTTGATGACTGGAATATCTCTGAATGCATTATTTTTGCTTAGAATTATGATATGATCAAAGTTTAGGTGTCCCAATCTCCTATGCCATAACCAAGACTCCTCAAATTTGCTAAGATGACATGCTTCATTTTCTTCTTTTACTACATAGACATTGCTTTCCATTTGAACACCTTTGATCAAGGTTTTTCTAGTGGTGCTTGATCTTACTTCACAGTCTTGAGATCCAAAAATAAATTCAAAGCCTTTATCACACATTTGACTAACACTCAACAGATTTTCTTTCAGCCCATCCACAAATAGTACATCCTGGGCTTTTCCTCTACCATTGTCCAGACTGACTGAGCCTCTTCCTTCGATCTTTCCTGCTTTATCATTTCCAAAAGTAACACTTCCATATGTCATTTCGTCAAAGGTTATAAACTTGCTTCTATCTCCTGACATATGCTTTGAGCAACCGTTGTCCAAATACCACTGGCTTTTTAGATCTTGAGCTATTAGAACCAAGTCACATTTATTCAGTTTCTTTTTCCACTACAAGCATCCTCTTGTTTGGTATCTTTTCTGAGATGATGAACTACACTCTCTTAGAGAACATTTGGAAGACATATGTCCACTTTTATTGCATACACAACATTTGGATATATCCTTAGCATGATTATAAGTAGGAATAAACTCTCCATGATTCATAAACCTTCTTGAGGTTTTTAACAACAGTTTTTGTTCATATTTCCTAAATTTTATGATTTTATGGCCAAAATCATTACAATAAAAACAATATCCATAAAAACAATTTGCATACCTGATAAAAGGTTGTCTTCTCCATCTTCCTACTTGAGTAACAAATTTTACTATTTGCATCCTTTGCTGGTTTGTATTTATTCTTCTAGTATAATAATATGCAACAATGTGTCCTAATTTGTGACATGAATAATAAGTAGCATTTTTCATAGAAGGAAAAAATCTCCTTTGATGACTTCCAAATTTGACATATTTAGGAGTATGCAAGGTTTTTCGAGTTGACAGTTTATTTACTTCATCCTTTGTCATTTGAGCTTCCTCCTGATTTTTATCTACTTTATTGCAGGATTCTTCTTCCTTTGAAATCTTTTGAGCTGCTTGGATATTCTCGTCTGCTTTTACAAAAATAATATTTTTCTTTTCTTTTTCTTTGCCTTTGCTTGATTCTCCTTCATAGCCTATCCCAGTTTTTATTAGAGGTGACCTTTGTGCATTTAGAATCTGGTCCAACTGTCCAAAGCCTTTCATTAGAGGTGTATTCATTAATAGTTCTCTTTGGGCTTATTCTAAGTTCTTTCTTAGACTCACTACTTCTTCTTCCAAATTCTCTTGTTTCTAAGTTTTATCCTTGATCTTTTTAAGTAAAATATCCTCTACCTTCTTGGCTTCTTCAAGCTCTACTTTCAACTGAATGAGGACTTCTGAATTTTCTTCCTCTCTCACATATTTGAGAAGAACGTCTTTCTGTTTTCTGCACTTCAGTTTTAGTCTATCAATTTCCTCCAAGGCACTTCTTAGCTCCCCCTCAAGGTCCACTTCACCTTATTCTTAATCTTCTAAAAAACATTCTTCCAGCTCTTCTATAGCCATCAAAACAAATTCTGATGTTCCTTCTTCACTTGAGAATTCAGCTAAGACTTTTGATGCACTACTGTCTTGCTGAGCATAGAAATATTTTCTATTGAATTTCTTCCCTTTCTTCCAATTCTTAGATATGTTATTATTTGATTCCTAAGCTTGATTCTTTGTTTTCTTATAAATAAATTTAGAAGCATAATGTCCAAATCTTCCACAATTGAAACATTTAAATGGAAGTTTACCTTTATACTTACCTGAGCCTTTATCCAAATTCCTGATAAATTTGGCCTCTTCTTCATCAGAAAAGGAGCCTATCTCATCTTTTTCTTCTTTCTTCTTCTCTGCCTTAAAATCTTCCTCCCTTACATTTGACTTCTTCTGTGGCAGTCTCATCTCATACGCTATTAGTTTTCCAAGAAGCTGATTCATGGTCAGGGTTTCCCAATTTGTTGTTTCTTCTATGGCAGAGACCTTGGGATTAAAACTAGATGGAAAAGATCTTAGGATCTTTTGAACAATTACACATTCTTGCATGGTTTCACCTAGTGCTTTCATATTATTGACAATTTCTGCAACCCTTAAAAAAAGAACTAGCAATATCTTCATCATCATTCATCTTTAAATTTTCAAACTGGGCTCTATAGGCTTGAAGTTTAGTTGTCTTCACCTTTTTGTCTCCCTCATGAATATTTTCTAGAGTTTCCCACATTTCTTTGGCATTCTCGCTGTGCATTACTTTGATGAATTCTTCCTCACACGGTCCATTCAAGATTGCATTCATTGCCTTTGCATTAGCCACAAAATCTTGTATGGCTTCTTTCTCTGAGACATTTGCCTTAGAGTCATATCCAAATTTCACAGCAGTCCAAACTTCTTCTCCTAAGGACATTATGTATGTTCTCATTCTGATTTTCCAGAAGGCATAATTTGCACCAGTGATAAAAGGGGCTTTGTTAGTTGAGGATCCTTCTTGACTAGCCATCTCAAGAACCTAGGATCTCCTTTCAGTTGTTAAACTGCTACAAAAAGGAACCAGCTCTGATACCAATTTTTGAACCCTTAGTTAAACTGAGAGGGGGGGGAGGTGAATCAGTTTAACACATTCATGGACTTTTAAAACTTTTCATAAAACTTACTTACACCTTCATTTCATATTCAACTTAATATGTGAATAGTCTTAAAATGTGAGTAGAAAGTATTAATATAATGTAACAGCAGACTTAATATGAAAGTAGCAGGTATTAAACATATTAGATAAACCATATCAACACATAAACATCATGCACAGAGACACCAGATATACGTGGAAACCCATAAAGGGAGAAAACCACATCTTATTATTGTTGTGATGTAAAGGAAAGCTCCAAATCCCTCTCACCAATGGTTTTCTGTAAGCACCAACTTACGGGAGGCTCCAACCTCAAATTCTACAAGTTACAACTTGCAAGGAAGCTTCAACTTCCTCTTTTTCATAAAGAAACATTTGCTGATTTACCTTGGATATCAGCTCTGTTCTGTACCTTTGATTTCTTTTAATGTACTCCAATATTCATATCTGCTTGATTATTTCCTTTTCTTCAATTCTGCATTCTCTTCTCTTTTATCAATTTACTCAGAGAAATGTACCATTTCAACTTTATAGTGGGATTTTATCTTTCTTCGGAGACTTTCCAATTACATCACAAACAATATAAACCATTAAAAAATTTCATTCAATTACAGTGTATATTTCGAATAACACTCCTCTCTTCCTCTTTTCCTTCCTCATTCATCCAACCTCACTCTCTTTTTCGTTTTATCTTTTATTCAGTTCCCTGTTCATTGCAGTTATATAACTGTTGTATGTACAACTTCCTTTTAATCAAACATAAAATAACTCTCGGCGTTTTTATAAAACCTTTTTAACAACAGACTGTATTTCATTTTATATGAAATAAGAATTCGGGTCAACCTTCAACCTTTATAATAAAATGTATTATATAGTGGCCATTGTGTATAATGTGATAGCCCGCTTTATAATAAATTGAATAAAGTAACCCCATCGAATATAAGTATCTGCGTTAATCCACGATATTAAACCTTCATATCAATCCCGATGCATATTATAATACATACATATTCTGTGGAGCCCACTCGTTAATGCATTTCTTCAATCGATGATTAATAACATATCGTACAGCCAACACTGATATGACGGATATCACTCGGAGAAGATGCACAGAAGAGAACGCACGATGGCGCGCAATGAGAGTGGTTTTGCAGATTCGTTCAGGGATGCGTGTTGCTCGTTCTATGGAATCGCTCTGATTTCATAAATATCGCTTGCCCGACGAAAGTGGTGCGATGAAAACCAGAAACCCCTTTCACTATTCATTCTGCTCGTGGTTCCTCTCCTTCGCTCAAGGTTCCACTTCTGCTCACAATTTTGTTCTTTTATATGTTTACTCTTTGGTTTATCGGTATTTTACCATGGTGCTTTCATTTGTTATGATGCATAGCTCCATTCACACTGCACATTTAACTGTGGTTCCGCCTCTATTTTGTTTAACTTCACCGTGTTTATGCTCCATTCCATATCAATCATCCAAATATTGGTTGTAGTTCAAAAGTTTGCATCTGTTGCAGAAGAACATGACTTATAGTAATCCCCATGGATTATTTGATCGCATTGAGTTCTGCGATGAGCACGATACTCACTACAACCGTGATCGATCCATAACTTCTTGTTTCATAGCATGGCTCACAACAGACTCATTTCTTCATTAAACAAGTCGATTCTAACGAGAATGACAATGGGAATGGCAACTTATGTGGGATTCAGTTTCAAAGGGGTTTCTATGGTTATGAATTAGCAAGAGAACTTTCTTCACAAAGACTGATGCTTTCGATTACAATACAGAACCTCAAATACAAGCCATTATCACAGGATTTATCCAAAATTGAACTCCATCTAAATCCCAACACAAAGTCTTCTTTCATACATAATGCACAGAATTTGCTTACAGTTCTTAGCACATTCAATCACAATATCAACATGAAGTCGATTTCTCCGACACACAGAGGGCGATTCAACCTTGGATTTCTCATACATTTATTTACTAGAATTCAAAGCCTATTCCTGCACATAGACTCTTAAATTGATTTCCAGAGTCCTCTACGTATAGGGTTTGATCGAAATTTCATAAGCCAAATAGAGTCCAAGGAATAAATTTATTCTTTACATAGAGATTAACACTCTAATTCAATCAGGACTATATCCAAACATCAGGCATATTCATTACTCTATCTCTCCAAATTTGCTATTAAATTTTGGCATATACATTACCCTGTCTCTCCAAATATGCTATTAAATGGCCCTCTTCTACTGTCATCTGTCTCGTGCTGTCTTTGTTCCTTATATGTTGCCTCTGCCTCCTCTCTGCTGCCTTTGTTTTCTGCTACTTTGATTTTCTCTTTTCGTAGTTAATGTTTCAAATGCTCCTCCTTTGCCAACTCCTTTTCCATTAGTAACAACATTTCCAACATACTCCATTGATAATTCATTATTTTTCCTGATTTTTATATTAATTAAGTCTGAGAAAGTTTGCCAAAAACACTATATTGAGAGATCGTAACATTCTGATTATATGACTAATAGGATGAAAATAAAAAAAGAGGTTTCATAGGGTATGCATAAGATATAAAGACTGGTGTATATATATATATATATATATATATATATCCTAGTACCATAATTATATAGTCAAACTTAAATGCTCATAAATATTTATAATGGAAAAATGAATTAAAACAATTCATTGTTCCTCTATTGATAAAGATATGGAAATAACATTCTGTGATAAAGTATGGATAAAACAGAGTGATTGATATTTATATATCAAAATAAATCAAGATGCTTGCTATAAACAAAGAAATATCTATATATAGGAAGAATTGTTTAAATGTATGGAGAAACTACAGTCAAAATTATCCCTGAAAGAAATATATAATCTAACAGTCTGAAACCTAACAACTCTCGAAACATTATGAGAGTATCGTTATAGTTCATATACATCTGAATGAGAAATAGCATAGAACACTAGAGCTTGTAATACAACCATAACTAAATTAAACACCGTTGGGTCTTCAAGGCCGTTAAATAGGATAAATGTTGCTAGACCAACCTATAGATGGAGAAACAAAAGTTCATTTAGTTGGTGAATACGTTAATGTATGGAAGAAAAAAGTTATGAAAAAGGTGGAGGATAAGAAGAGTACCTACAATCACAAATTAAACATGAATTAAATTAATATATGAGAAAAATAAGAGTTAAAAATGTTGAAATAATAATGTCACGAAAGAAAAATGGGGCCACGATTTACCTAAAGGTAAAACGAGGTTGGACCTCATCCCTGGTTCGAGCCACAGAGACGGATGGAACCAAGTAAGGAGCGTGCTAACCGTAAATTGAAAGATACCCAGTTAGCTTCCATAGGTTCAAAAAAAAAACCCAACGATTTAAAGATATTAAAACAAAGGCATGAAGTGCTCAAGACGAACATTTTCTCAAACAAGTAACATATAATTAAGTATTATGAGAAGTTTTAACATTTGAACTATTATAAACAAATAGATAATTCTGCAAAAATATAAACAAACATAACAGCAGAAAATCCCTGATAAATTATGGGGAAGCACTCTCATATAGGTTAAATTGATTCACAAGGAATTCAATCACTTAAATGAGATCTAATGGAGAGTTCACCAAGAAATTCCATAAGAAATCGATTAGAAAAAAAAACCGGCAATCATAATATATCCAATTCGCAAAAGGATTCAAAAACTAATGGGTGACGAAAACAAATTGAATATTACCTGTAGCATAGTAAGAGCATCGAACCAGGATAGTGGAACACTATGCGCACCGTATATTTTTCATCATATCATTCGTGGTGAGAGGAGAGACTATTACGCTTGCCGAAAAAACCCTCGAAGAAGAATGGAATGGAGAAATTATTGATTTTAATAGAGATAAACTTCTTCCAACCCTAATCACATCCAGCTATACACATGGCAAAGATTTGTCGGTTCTCCCATAGATCGAGAATGGCCCAATTGATATTTCAAAACCAAAATTACATTAAACGTTATGGTACCATTGCGGATGGTAGCATTTAAAACGAAACATAGTTATGTGACATATATGAATAAACAATGATTTATTATGGGGCTCGAGCAATAGAGTCGTAACTCGATTTGAATGCATATGTAGCAATCTAGGTAGACGAGACAAAAATAGATAACGTGTGTCAGTGGACCTAATCACTATACCATAATTAAAAAGGAAATATAAATATTGATCATTAACGCTAAAGTAAGTGGAATACTTATGCACATTCATGAGGTAAATTTCATCAAAGTAAACCTTACGCTAATAGTCATGGATAGACTGTGGGGTCAAAATAATGTTGTGACAATAAAATTCGGTTGGAATAAATGCCATCATCAAATATGTAACAATATTTATTATGAACGAGGATATCACTAAGTAAATTAATGATAAGTTTGATGTAATATATATATTAGAGTTATATGTATTATGGGTCATATAAACGAATGAATTATGGCAATAAAACCATATGAGATATGGGGAATAATGGTAGGAATGTTATAAACTCTTATGCAATTTAAATCACAGTAGTAAGTAAAAATAAAATCAAATGGTATGAATACCATTACCATGTATGTGTATATAACCATGATGAGTGGGGTGGAATCTTGTCAATGTGATCAATTTTAGGTTAAAGGTAAGAAAAATTTTCAAAGGCAAAGTGAGTATTAAATTAGGAAATGATAAATGGATAGTGAGCTATGTAATAACAATTTATATAGAGGGTTATATACATTTTTTAAGAAGTAAAATAATTTAAGTGAAAGTGGGATTATGCCAAGTGAAAGTAATATATAGCTTGGATATTATTAATCTAAGAATGAATATAGAAAAATCAATTAAATTGAAAAACAATATTTTTCTTTTAGAGAGGGAATTGAGGCATGTTACATTTATCATGTATAATTTCCTTTACAATTTATTCAATGGATCAATTCATTCATTTTAGAATGAATCCATTTTTTTTAGGATTATAAGTGATTATAATCTCACTCTTAAATTTAGACTCCTTAAAGAAAGCAAAGATTTCCTTAGATGTATACTCTCCTCCATGATCATATCTTAATATATTGATTCTTCTTTCTCTAAGGTTCTCTACTTAAGATTTGAATTCTTGAAATTTGATAAAATATTTCATCGTTTGATTTCATTAAGTAAACCCAATTTTCCCTTGAATAATCATCTATGAATGAGAAATAATATAGATGACCTCCAAGTGATTTTGGAGTTATAGTACCAAAAAAATCGGAATGAATAAGATCCAATATTTCTTTTGACCTTGAAGCACTTCTTCCAAATGGTCTTTTGGTGTTCTTACCCAATGCACAACCCTCACATACTCCTTCATGATCTTCTTTCAGTTCATGGATTCCATATACTATTATGTTTAGGGTTGGAAGGATTTTGAAATGGTGATGAACAAATATTCTATGCCAAAGTTCACATGGTTTGATTTCAATGTAAACTAAATCTTGAGCAAGAGGAGATATTAACTTGTAAATTATTCCTTCACGAATCCTAATTACTAGAGATTTTTCTATGTTTAAGATTTTACCCCATACTACAACGTTTCCAGTAATAAAATCCACTTTATCAACGTTATATTCTAAATTTGAAATTGACAATGAGGTATTGTGCAAACATGGAACAAATAAGATGTTATTGAGATGAATATCACCTCCATTTTCTAGCTCTATTGAGGTTGATCCATTTCCCTGCACATGATATATCTTATTATCTACAAAAATTCCCTTTGATATTTTCTTTAGTTTCTTGTGATGACCAATTATATGCATTTATTCTCCACTTTTGATTACGCAAATACTCTCGTATTGAAATGTTCCTCTGAGTGTTTAGAAGGATCCCTCGTCTTTTATCATGGTCATTTCCTTGTTTGTAGTAAATAGGAGATTCAATACTTCATTAATACCTTCCTTGAGATGGCTTGCGACCATTGAACACCTCTAGAGAAACTTATTTAATTTAGTAGAGATATTCATGATGCCCTAAGCCAACCTTAGCTCTGAAGCCATTTTGAGAAATATTAAGGGCAATGATTAAAGTGATTTATCTTTGTATGAGAATTTTTTGTGATGTATTTCCACTTTTTCTTACTTATTAGATTCTTATTATATTATTATGTTTGTATATCATCAAAAAAATATGAAAAAAAATAAAAACAAGAACACATAATATAGACTACAAGCTAGGGCCAAAACCTCTCCTCTTGAGAGCCAAACTCACAAATATCCTCTCTTCCTTATAGATATTTCAATGGAAAAATTCCAAGACATGTGTATGAAGACCAATACCATCCAATACCATTTCCAACCTTTCCTGATGACGTGCTTTCCTTATCCAAGTTAAACCAAGTCAAATCATTTCAAGTAGAACAACTTTGACCTATGGCTGTAGAAATTTGGCCTCCACTACGCACCTGAAATTTTTGGCCCTCTTTCTATTGTTGTTTCCACACATGTGAGCTTCTTTTAGCATCGCATGACTTCATAATACCTTTGCTTAGAGTTCTCTTTATTTAGGTGCTCGAGGATGGATTATTGTGACCTTCACTTTGCCTTCTTACCTTTTCTCCTTCAAGATTGAACCTGTGTAGGAAAACTCTAGATCTACTATAAAAACCCTTGCCTTACTTCACATGTGTGAGAGAGAAATAGCCAAAAACCAAGTCTTCTTCCTCCTCTTCCTTCTTTGTTTCCTTCATATTCTTCCTCCTTTGCTCGGATGAGTGAGTGATTTAATGTGTTTTTAGGAGTTCGAGTTTCCTCCTACTTATAGGCTTCTCAAAGGAGCACATGAAATCTCAAATTAGGCTGACATGCCAACTGTCAAGATGACTTGATATTGGAGGGTAATTTGACAATTTTCAGGGAAAAAATAATTTCCCTTAGAAGTTACAATCTGCCCAAAGGGGTATTTAACTTATGACAATGACTCTTTCGACTTGTTTAATTTAGAAAAACCCTAGAAGCACTTAATGGGTGCTTAAGCTATAAAATAAAAGACCTTGAGCATGAAACCAGTGCTCAAAAAATAATTTTATTTCAATTTACAACTTATGAGAATCAAAAGTACATTTCATATTTATGAATACTGAACCTAGTTACATTGTTTTCAACACATCAAGAGTAAGAAGAAAAATATGCTAGGAGTACTATTATTCATGAAGAAAAATAATTTTGCAAACACTATTTTCCAAGGAGAAAATAAGATAGCATAAAGTTTTGTTGGCGAAAAACAAACTAATTAAGAAAATGATCCAAGGTTATCAAGAAAATATTAAATCCCTAAATATTTTTCCAAATACCCAAAATACCACATGCAAGTTATTTTTTTACGTCAATTACTACACTGAATTCACTATAGAACAATTTATACTAGCATGAATAACTTCCTTAGGAGTAAAGATCAAGCAAGCGCATCCCTACAATCTTTTCGATCATCTAAATCTTGGAGGTTTCAAGAATATTCGTCAAAATCAAATGCTTTTAAAAGAAATTAAATCTCAACTAAAAGATAGAAACACTAAAAAAGCAATGCAAATTTTGAAGAAGAAAGGTGTGAAATTAAAAAAAAAAAAAAGTGACATACAATTATATAGTAATGTAAATAAATATTTTCCTTTATTCAATGCTATATATATATATATATATATATCACCTTTAATAAAATATATTATACATGATATTTACAAAATTAATATTAAAAATGTTATAATTTTCTAACTTTGATTATAACATGACCTTATTATTAATATGATTAATTTATGAAATATACTTCTATAACTTTTTTTTAAAAAGTATATAATAGACATAGAAACCATCTGTCTCTACATAACGCAAAACTATAACAATATAATTTCTATACATCCCTATTAAAACTTTAACCATATTTTTGTAGTCTTTTGGTAGTCCTATATTATGGAAAAATTACAACCCTTGCACATATAATGATGTATATCTTAAAAAAACTTCAACTAGATCACATAAAATTTCTTTTCATATTAAAAAAACTTAATGTCTAATGTCTATAATTTTAAGCAATCATACTCCACATTTGCACTAGTAAACGTTATAAAGAATCAAAGTTTACGGTTGGATAATATCATAGTACACCCACCTTCACAGCTATCACTACAAAAGGTTGGATAATGTCATACTACGCATACCTTGATACCTATAACTACAAAGGAAAATGTTAATACTCACCCTTTATTAGGTGGAATTTTTTATTGGTCAAGTTATACCAAAACCCCTAGATTGAGGATACGTAAGTAAGAATCAACCCCCTGCCCTGCTGGTAACCCTAAAATTTCTGGGATTTTTCTCTCAATTTCATAAGAAAAATCACATGAACCTTATATGATGATGGCCTTTTCTAAAATAAATTATAAGTGTTAGTTTTATTTATATAACGGTAAGTTAATATCATTTTTTTCAAGAGAGATTAAAGGAATTGTAGCGAACAGTATAAAATACAATGTTTGATATATAATATTTTTTCAATAGCTGAGAAAAAAATGTCGATTTCATTCCTGTACATAATTTATTATCCATTAATGGTGTCACTAACTTGGTTGATTTAGAAATGAGAAAAATAAATTATATCTCACTTTCAAATTAAATTCTCATTTCATAATATTGTAAGTGTACGAGTACACATTAAAAAAATGTTCCCTCCAATTTTATAAAATTAAAGACACGCCAATTACCACCAAAAAAACAAATGTTTCCTCCAATTTTATAAAATTAAAGATAGGCCAATTGTTGTCTTCCCTAGAGACAGTCTAGAGTTGCCATAGACCAGTGCCTAGGACATCTTATCATAGCAAGGAGCACTTAATATAACTTGGGTGTCGATCCAATAAGCTCTCCTGCTATCTCTTGTAAAACAAGGAAATTGATTTAAATGGAACCAGGACTTACAGAAACTGCCACAAGGAAAGTAATGTTGCAGAGACAAGATGCAAAAATCCAACACAAAAGCATCAGACAGTTAAGAGACAATTTACTGTAAAGAGGGCCAATTCAAATAATATGCCACATAAATCAAGTATCAGAAGGTGTATGTAGTGAAAGAGATATAAGAAGATATTAGTTAACTTTGGTCTGATACCCAGATACACAACAGAACCACATATGGGCTTATCATTCTAAGAATCCATACATGACAATGGCATTTTAAAAGTACCCTCCCAAAGCAACTAATATAGCAGAAAGATGGATGAAATGAACATGAAACAGTATATCATGCCTGAGCCATATTTAAAGCGCTTGACTAATCCAAGTATGGGCATCAACTAGGATGAATCCTTACCCAAAATCAGTGAGCCACTCGCATTCCGTACATGATACAAGGAGATATATGAAATGAAAATTTGTATTAATCACATAAGAGAAGGTTACATACTATGAAATACCAAAGACCAGAATCCTCATTACAGATAGAAATCCTCCTCACTGAGCCCATACGGGCACTGAGCCTTCATACAGAAGCTTTACCAAATGTATACAAACGTTCCTTTCACTGCACAATTTTCTGATACAAGTTTGGAACCCTTACAACGTCTCTCTTCCTCCATTTTATAGAAGAAGGAGAAGAGAAACTAATAAAAGGGGTAGGTGAAAACAATTAATTGTTTCATTAAAACAAAATGGCGGAATCATGTCGCGCCCATACTATTTGACGGCCATGAAATATTACGTGTAATCTGCGGCCAGCTCCATGAAGTAAATGCATTGGATAAAAGATCTCTTTAGAGGTAAGGTGTGAAGAATAAAATATATAACACTCTGTACTTTCCTGAGAGAAAAATCTATTGAAGTAAGACCTGGAGGATAAGATTTTCATGTACTTGTACTCTCTATCTTCTGAATGCCGAATTTGAATTTAAATTCTTCAATGCCAGACACTGCATTCCTTGGATCTTTCAATGATATTATTTGCCACGACAATTAATACTTCCATCTGTAAAATCTTCCCTCTGGATTACTTTGGAGGGTTTGACAGCTTTCGATCTCTACTCTTTAAATGGCAGTCATATCTCTACAACTACCCGGGATCTTTTTCAATAATTCTCCTTCTACAAGTCAGTCCTTGGGTGCGTCTTCGATTTTTGTAATGGAGGCAGAGATTAATGGCAATCTCTCGTCGCTGCAACCTGCAAAAACCAACAAAAATATTAAAGAAAACCAGATGCAAGGGTGGTGGAGGCGGTCGTGACTACGGGTGTAGACTGGGAAAAATAATGAAATATATAGTGGAACAGGGGTAAACAGGCGAGATAGAGGTTTCCCATGCAAAATACTAATGTTCAACATATGGATGAAATGTATAAAAGGTGGAGGGGGAATGGAAAAGACATGTGGGATGATGACAGGGATGTATGAAAGACCAATCAGAAAGGGGTGACGTGGAGGTGGACGTCGGGCAGTCAGCGAGCATGTGAATGATTCTGGACCATACGATAGAAAACAGAATCGATGGTTAATATTGCATCGAGCGGTGATGCGATGGTGGGCCAGGATGTCGTTTAACCTCAACTAACTTCCGTGCAGCTCAGAAAAGTGACCGTCATTGGGTGAAGCTCTATAGAACGAACGACTCTCGTCAATTTCGCTACGTGTCCATGGCCGAAGGATAACGCGCAAAATGGAGCGGTTTTGGAACAGTGGCCTGGGACGCATGGCATCTGCTGAATGGAATCGCTAGGATTTTGAGAATACCGCTTGCTGTTGAAAAATTGTGCGAAATAAACAGGCCGGTTTTAGGGGTAACGCGCGGCGGGGACCACTAGATAGGGACAAGCTGTGGGTCGTCGATCTGTGTTTGATTTGACGACTGAGAGCTCCTTTTGATCTGGCATAGGGTTATGCACCCAGGTCACATGAAAAGCTAACTATAGGGGGCTAGGACCTAAGGGGCTCGAATTCAAATATTTCAAAAGCGAGCCTTTCGGCCTTCAATTATGAAATTTGGGCACGGAGGAGGGCAACGGTAAGTAGAAAAAGAGGTTTCTTAGGCCACGGTAGGGAATTTTAATGGTTTAGGAGGGACTGATGGACATCCCACCTGGGCACCAGATCGCCAACTTGCAGCTTTCTGTCTTTTGCATGCTAATCAAATATATGTTTCATTTTCTCTTGATATTCTGTTAGTCTCTGATTCACTTGATCCCATGTTTCCTCTAATTCCATCAGTTGATTAATTCTTCTGACCATACCATCTGGTTCTTCCTGACTTTCTTGCATGAAACATGCCACTGGCAAAGCCAGCTGCACAGGAAACACTGTTGCTCGTCCATACACCAACTCATATGGAGATTTCCCATTTGCTCGCTTACAAGTAATTCTATTGGCCCATAGAACAAATTTCAATTGGGAATCCCAATTCTTCTGATTTTCATTGATCGTCTTTTTTAGGGCCCTCACTAGGGTTTTATTAGAATATTTTTCCAAGCCATTTCCCTGCGGATAATAAGCTATGGAGTGCTTAAGTGCAATGTTGTACTGTTGACAGAAATTCACAAATTTTGCAGATTTGAAGGCCTGTGCATTATCGGTCACTATTCTAGCAGGACATCCAAACATGTATATGATGTTTTCCTCCATGAATCTTATGATGACAGTGTCAGTAGCATTCCTTGCAGGTATGGCTTCCACCCATTTTGTAAAGTAATCTATAGCTATCAATATCCATTTATGTTTCCCACTTGATGGGGGATGTATTTCTCCAATAAAATCTATTCCTCGTTGTTGAAACGACTCATTTACATGAACTGGAATCAGGGGCAGATCTGCCAACTTCTGTTTCTTAGCAAATTTCTGACACTTATCACATGCTCTAACCCAAGCAAAAACATCTCCAAATAGTTTTGGCCAGAAGAAACCAGCCTTTAGGATTTTATGGACTGTGGCCCTTCAGCTATAGTGTCCTCCACAAATTCCCTCATGGAATTCCATCAATATATTTTCCACTTCATTTTCTGTGAGGCATAATAGTAGTATGCCTGAAGGGTCTCTCTAATATAATTGGCCATTAGCAACTATATACTTTTCTGATCTTAGCCTCAATGTTTTGTATTTTGCTTTATCACAACTCGAGGGATAGCTGAGTGTCAAAAGATATTCCACTATTTGTTTGTACCATGGGCTAGTGAGATATTTTATATGTGCTTTTTGAGTAGCGATCTTTGGCCCTTGCTGCTCTTTTTCTCTTACAAACTCTTCATTTGCTATCATGGTCAAATTTATGCCCAGAGCTTGATAGTTTGATTCTGATAAGATCCTTGCTAGGCCCTGTCCTTTTACCAGCTTAGTAGGTCTGATATCCATATCATATTCCTGTATTTTTGCAATCCATCTCCCTCTTTTGCCTTCACTGTCTCCCTGAACAAGGATATCCTTTACAGCTGCAGTAGGGACAAATGCAGTAATGTGAGACTGCAAGACATATGTTCTAAATTATTTGAGGGATTTTACTAGGGCATATGCCTGTTTCTCTAATATGTTATATTTCAATTCTGCATCATGGAGAACTTGGCTGAAAAAAGATATAGGCTGCGCATATCCATCTTCATTTTTCTGCAACAAAACTCCAGCTACTGTATGAGGTGAAGCAAATGAAAAGATCATAAATGGTTTAGTATAATTTGGCCCAGCTAGTACAGGAGCTTCAACAAATGCAGCTTTAATTCTAGCAAAAGCCTCCTGCGATTCTTGTGACCATTTCACCTCATTATTCTTCTTTAGCATATCTGTTATATGCCTAACTATCTCAGCATAGTTAGGAATAAATCTTCCTAGGAAATTTATCCGTCCTAAAAATACCTGCACTTCCTTCTTATTTCTAGGGAGAGGAATACTATTTATCACCTTTACTCTTTTAGGATCTATTCTCACCCCATCTTTAGTTACAATATGCCCTAAAATTCTGCCTTCCTCTAATGCAAATAAAGACTTTTGTGGGTTAAGAGAAAGACCATACCTTCTTCATTTTTCAAAAGTTCTTTGTAAATGCTCAATATGCTCAGCATCATTTTTTGAAAACACTGTAATATCATCAAGATATACTACCAAAAATTTATCCTGCTCCCCGACAAAGGCTATGTCCATGGCCCTTTGGAAAGTAGCTCCTGTATTAATCAGTCCAAAAGGCATCCTAGAATACATGAATGTTCCCCATGGTGTGGTGAAAGCATTCTTCTTCTGGTCTTCTGGAGACACAGCCACCTAGTTATAACCAGAAAAACCATCCATCATTGACATCATGGAGGCTCCCACCACTTTCTGCAGGATGTGGTCCATCTTAGGCAGTGGATAATGATCTTTTAAAGATGCTTTGTTTAAATTCCTGAAATCCACACATAGCCTTATTTCTCCATTCTTATTTTGAACAGGGACTAGATTTTCCACCCATTCTAAGTACCTCTATGGCAGAATTATTTTGGCCTTTAGCAACTTCTTGATTTCTTTTTCAATGGAGGGAAGCAACAGAGGATTTATCTGTCTAAGCTTCTGCTTATAAGGTCTTGCATCTTCCCTCAAAGGAATTTTGTGCTGCATAATACTAACATAAAAAGTTTTAAGGTCCTGATAGGACCATGCAAATACATCCTTGTATGACTAAAATAACTTCAAGTGTTTTTCCTTATATTCCTCTGGGACCTTCTTAGATAGCTTTACAATTTTAGGCTCAACATTAGTACCCAGATTCAGATCTTCCATTTGATTCTCCTCTACTACTTTATTATGCTGCAATAGAACATCATTTTTTTCAAATAATCTTTCTAGAGGTACCAAACCTCTAGGAATAACATTTCCTTTCAGCTGCAACACTTTACTGCCTGCCATCTTCTCTTCCCATTTGTTTTCTGAAACATTTTCAGCCTCATCTTCCTCACGATCATCAATTTCCATATTGGAGAACTCCCCCATTGTTTCCAGGAATCTCTTCATTTTTTCCTCATCCTCAAATACCTGCCAGTGCCTAATATTATCTGGGATTGATGGTCTATAACGTACCTCAATTTCATACCTCAAGAGAGGGTTCTGAGAAGGACGAAATGTGCTAGCACTACAGCAAGAGAATATGCCATTCTATTCTGCTCCCGAGGCATGAAATGGATATTTAATGCTGAGAATAAATTCTCCACCATGTCCCATACTTCATTTATATAAGCTCTCAGCCGAGGATGCTTGGCTTGACATTGATTTCTGATCTGCCTGACCACCAGCTCAGAATCTCCTAGAGCCCTTAAGCATTGTGTACCCATGCTCTTGGCTGTCTGCAATCCTAGCAATAGTGCTTCATATTCAGCCACATTATTAGTAGCCTCATATTCCAATTTAAAAGACAGTGGCACCCATTTTCCTGTAGGGGAGATTAATAATACTCCAGCCCCATTTCCTTCTCTTGAATTCGCTCCATCAAAATGTAGAGTCCATACTCCTTCTTCATGGTTTTCTAAAGGCTTCTAAGTCTTAATTTTATAGAAGGAAGGTTCATGAGCATAATTTTTATCTTCTTCTAACATTAAACACGAGAAATCTCCTTCCTTGCTACAGACTGGCGAGTTTTCTGAGCTATCAACCTTAGTAACCATTTTGACAAATCTAGTCTCTCTGTATAACCTCTTTTCCTGGCCACCAAAAACAAGGACATTGGCATATGTTAAATCCATCTTGAGTGACCCACCAATTTTTGTTCCCCAGGACCTTGACAACAGCATGCCAAAGCGAGCTGCGATGTCAGCCACCACAATATCCATTACCACACTCTTTGCTAGAATTTGGGCCAAATTGACCACTAAATCTTTAATCATCCCTAGACATTTAACTCTTTTGGAATAAAATGAATAGAGGTCTTTATATGGGCATGTGATTTGTAGTCCTAGTTGTTCCATGACTGACAAAGGCATAAGATTATGGGAAGCTCCAGAATCTAACATACAATTGTGTAACAGCAGGTCATGAATGACTAGAGACACATAGAAAGGAGGAGTAGAAGGGTCTATCTCCTCAACATGGGGGCCAAAAACTACCATGGGTATTTCTTCTTGGAGGTTAAGACTGTCTGGGATTATTGGTGCTTCAGGTGGGAGAAATAAAGAAGTGACTTGAGATTGGTATGCAGGTTGTTTTAACAGCTCGGTCAAAGGGACTGGGATTTTGACTTTCTCAAGCTCTTTTTGCAGATTGAAAGCAGGAGGGGACTTTTCTATCACAACTTCTTTTGACTCCTTATTTTCAACTGAAGGTTTAACTTCTTTTAATACAGACTCAGCATTAGGAGGACTGGCTATTTTTGAGGAAGGAGTTTGATCAACAGACTACAAAGGTTTATTCAGAGGACTCTTACCTTTATCTGTGACTTTCTTCATTGTTGACTCCTTTTGAGTAGGAGCTTCCTTCTGGGGAGGCTCTTCTTCATGATCTTGAGTCTGAGTTCTCTTTCTGTAGGATCTAAGATCATATCTCCTATTAAAATGTGCTTGCATGAAATCATTAAACTATTTGCAGGAGTGATCAATTTCTGCTTCTTCTTCTTCTTGCAAAGGGCATTCTATTTCATCATTATTTGAGAAGGAAAGATTTGAATCTTTTAGCTCATAGGCAGCATCTTTAGTGGAGTCATCTACTGGGCCTTCCAGGTATAATGGGTGTGCCACTTGGTTCTGCTGCTCCTTAGCTTCCCTTGGGAGTATTTGCAGCGGTGGCTTCCTATACTGAGGGTTGTAACCCCTATTTGGACCATTCTGAAAATTCTTGGGGGCTGCATTTTTAACCTCCAATTCAATCTTGACCAGTTTATTAGAAAGATTCTTAATCATTTTACTTATTTCTTCAATTTTATCTGAATCCTTATCCTGATTAGAAGTAGATACTTTCTTTTTACCTCTTCGTCTAATATCTTGTTCAGCTTTTCCTTTTAATTTTCCAGTGGAAGCAAAGTTTGCTTTCAACTCAAGAGTGTCTGACTGAGCATCATCTAGGGTGGCAGGCTTCCTTTCCCTGAGAGAGAAACCAAAATCTGAGTCAAAGGCTGCTATGAAAACAACTTTGGCAACATTTTGATGAGGCTTCATATCAGCAGGGAGATTTAGATATAACTTATTGAATCTCTTGATAAATTCTGACACCCCTTCATTATGTTTCTTCTTGAGTGTATTGAACTAATTAAGATACTATCCATGATCTTTCTTTTCTCCCCATTTCCCGAGAAAAGTACTTTCCATATCATCCCAAGTGGTTATGGAATGGTTTCCCAATGTTTTGAAACATTTTCTGGCTTCACCATCTAGAGATTGCACAAATAGTCTTAAGACCACATCTAGATGTTCAACATTAAAGTTTTCTGCAAAAGAGCAGAAAGTCTCAAGATGTTTCTGAGCATCAAATTCATTTTACCCAGTGAATCTGGGCAAGATCTTCAAATAATCCTGTGGCATATCATTTAGCACTTGAGGTAATGCCATGGGAGCATATTTATTTAGAAAAAAAGCAGGAACATTAGCCATTGAGGGAGGTGGGGGTTGTGCAGTAATCTGGTGAACAAATGGAGGAAGAGGAGGAGGAGGGGTATGAATAACAACAGGAGTATACTATACAACAGCCTGAGGTGTAGCTGGGAACAACTCGCGATTAACAACAGCTACTTCGGTCACCTCTTTAACCTCTTCAACTTCAGGAGTAGGGTTAGGATGATCTTCAGTTCTAACACCTCCCCTGGGTGGGCTATCTGAGTAATATTCAGGATTTTCCTCAGTGGAGTCAGGATTTTCTACTAGGACTCCTTGAGAAGAAGAAGGCGGATAATCTTCTAACAAATATTCAGGAATTTCAGCACGAACTACTTTCCTTTCTTTCCAACTTCTCCTATGTATAATATTCTCAGGGTTAGACACTGAAGGTGTCTTTGATTGTGATGTATCTGACCTCAAATGTGGCTTACGAGGAGCCAGGACTACCAATAGATTTATCAAATAAACAACAATGGAGTCGCCAAGGTGAGAGATATGCAACTTTTCAACTCTCTGTGCTCACCTAATTAGAGAGTGAATATGATTTATTGAGGCCCAGGGAAACTGATATTCTTAAATTCATCCCCAGAAATGGCGCCAGAAAGATGTTGTCGACAATTGTTCTCTCCCGTAGAGATAGTCTAGAGTTTCCATATACCAGTGCCTAGGACATCTTATCATAGAAAGGAGCACTTAATATAACTTGGGTGTCGATCCAATAAGCTCTCCTACTATCTCTTGTAAAACAAGTAAATTGATTTAAATGGAACCAGGACTTACAAAAACTACCACAAGGAAAGTAATGTTGCAGAGACAAGATTGAAAACTCCAACACAAAAGCATCAGACAGTTAAGAGACAATTTACTGTAAAGAGGGCCGATTCAAATAATATGCCACAGAAATCAAGTATCAGAAGGTGTATGTAGTGAAAGAGATATAAGAATATATTAGTTAACTTTGGTCTGATACCCAGATACACAACAGAACCACATATGGGCTTATCATTCTAAGAATCCATACATGACAATGGTGTTTTAAAAGTACCCTCCCAAAGAAACTAATATATCAGAAAGATCGATGAAATGAACGTGAAACAGTATATCACGCCTGAGCCATATATAAAGCGCTTGAATAATCCAAGTATGGGCATCAACTAGGATGAATCCTTACCCAAAATCAGTGAGCCACTCGCATTCCAGTATATGATACAAGGAGATATATGAAATGAAATTTTGTATTAATCAAATAAGAGAAGGTTACATACTGTGAAATACCAAAGACCATAATCCTAATTACAGATAGAAATCCTCCTCACTGAGACCCTACGGGCTCTGAGCCTTCATATAGAAGCTTTACCAAATGTATACAAATGTGCCTTTCACTACACAATTTTCTTATACAAGTCTGGAACCCTTACAACGTCTCTCTTCCTCCCTTTTATAGAAGAAGGAGAAGAGAAACTAATAAAAGGGGTAGGTGAAAACAATTAATTGTTTCATTAAAACAAAATGGCGGAATCATGTCGTACCCATACTATTTGTTGGCCATGAAATATTACATGTACTCTGCGGCCAGCTCCATGAAGTAAATGCAATGGATAAAATATCTCTTTAGAGGTAAGGTGTGAAGAATAAAATATATAACACTGTACTTTCCTGAGAGAAAATTATGTTGAAGTAAGACCTGGAGGATAAGATTTTCATGTACTTGTACTCTCTGTCTTCTAAATGCCAAATTGGAATTTAAATTCTTCAATGCCAGACACTGCATTCCTTGGATCTTTCAGTGATATTATTTGCCACGACAATTAATACTTCCATCTGTAAAATCTGCCCTCTGGATTACTCTGGAGGGTTTGAAAACTTTCGATCTATGCTCTTTAAATGGCAGTCATATCTCTACAACTACCCGGGATCTTTTTCAATAATTCTCCTTCTGCAAGCGAGTCCTTGGGTGTGTCTTCGATTTTTGTAATGGAGGCAGAGATTAATGGCGATCTCTCGTCGCTGCAACCTGCAAAAACCGACAAACATGTTAAAGAAAACCAAATGCAAGGGTGGTGGAGGCAGTCGTGACTACGGGTGTAGACTGGGAAAAATAATGAAATATACAGTGGAACGAAGGTAAACAGGCGAGATATAGGTTTCACATGCAAAACACTAACGTGTAACATATGGATGAAATGTATAAAAGGTGGAGGGGGAATGGAAAAGACACGTGGGATGATGACAGGGATGTATGAAAGACCAAGCGGAAAGGGGCGACGTGGAGGTGGACATCGGGTGGTCAGTGGGCATGTGAATGATTTTGGACCATACGATCGAAAACGAAATCGACGGTTAATATTGCATTGGGCAGTGATGCGATGCTGGGCTATGGCGTTGTTTAACCTGGGCTAACTTCCGTGTAGCTCGGAAAAGTGACCGCCATTGGATGAAGGTCTACAGATCGAACGGCTCTCGTCAATTTCGCTGTGTGTCCACGGCCAAAGGATAACGCGCGAAATGGAGTGGTTTTGGAACAGTGGCCCGGGACGCGTGGCATCTGCTGAATGGAATCGTTGGGATTTTTAGAATACCGCCTGGTGTTGAAAAGATGTGCAAAATAAATAGGCCAGTTTTAGGGGTAAGGCGTGGAGGGGACCACCAGATAGGGACAAGCTGTGGGCCGTCAATCTGTGTTTGATCTGACGGCTAAGAGCAGGCCCGATTGCATTTAAATGATGAGCTCCTTTTTATCTGGCACAGGGTTATGTGCCCGGGTCACGTGAAAGGCTAGATGTAGGAGGCTAGGACCTAAGGGGCTCGGATTCAAATATTTCAAAAGCGAGCCTTTCGGCCTTCGATTATGAAATTTGGGCACAGAGGAGGGCAATGGTAAGTAGAAAAAGGGGTTTGTTAGGCCACGATAGGGAATTTTAATGGTTCAGAAGGGGCTGATGGCCAAAAAAAAAATAAAAAAAAATTGATGAGGGCTGACATGGATAACACCAATTACCACCGATTCGTTTATTTTCAATTTTATTATTAAAACCAAAATTTAAAATACTAGAATGAAAAATAATTATTGTCACATTTATAAAATGTCAATAAAATGATAAAATAACAGACTAAATAAAAGTAATATTATTTATTGGAACCGAAAACTAAAATAGAACATTTCTCTATCATGAAGTATGTTTCCAAATTCATAAATACTTAATATTTTATCCTAACAAAAAACCAAAAGTTGGTGAATTAGTTGAGCATTTTGCATTGCTTATTATCGAACTTGAGTAGGAAAGTATCAATATCCAAAATCCTTTATAAAGGTTGCATAACAAGTTCCCCTCATTCCAATCTATTAAAATATAAAGTATATAAACTATAGAATTTCCCTATGTTTTGAAAATAATGTTTAAATTTTACAAAATGTTGTTATACCAACTACAATGGTACCAAACGTGGGCTTAAATAAATAAATATATATCTATATCTATATTAGATAAGTTATTCAATCTTGGGATGAAGAAAAATAATTATCACGAAATATTAGAAATTACAATGTTTTATATTTTAAGATTTATTGTTTAAACTATTTCATAGTTGTCGTGAAGGAAGCTAAATCTATAAATTTTTTAAAAGACATCAAAATAGAACTTAATTTACTGAATTTTTAAATAAGATTTAGAACGAAATATTATAGACTTTGAATTTTATGTTGAATACTATAACTAGATATTTTATTATACAAATTCCACAAATTTAAGTGGTTACAAATATTAAAGCTCAATAGTGTATTAGACATTATATAGTTTATTGACTTTTTCATAGCCGATATCTAAATTTATTCAAGTGAGATTGATGTACAAAAAAAAATTCATAATTCCATGAAATTAAAAAGTCACTCCATAATTAGCTATGAAATGAATTCAACTCATAAGAAGAAATTGCTGAGAACAATTAAAATATCTATCTGTATACTTATTTTGGATATCAATTCTCATAAATATGTGACATGAATTCATAATATTAAAAAAAAAAAAAAATTAAGAAAAAGTTATCATATCATGTGAGAATCAAAATCCTAAATTAAAATTTTTGAACAATCACAACGATGACACTCATGTTATAAAGACATCAACATTTTAAGGATTTGGGATTTGTGCAAACTTTCCACCAACCATTCTGGCCATTTTTCCACCTCTAATGCTACAATGTTTCTCACCCCTCTTGTAAATCTAGGATGATAACTATCCAAAATGATTTCATTTCATTAAGACAAACATAATTAAATACAAATGTGTTGGTTACCTTTAAATCTTTATAAGTGAATAAATCTAGTGAATATATCTACAATTTTCTCATTTGTGGAACAATTTATAAGTGAATACTCTTCACTTTTGCATGATTTCGAATCAAATGATACTTTATATTGATATGATTGGTTCGATCATGAAATTTTAGATTCTTGGTGAATTTAATTGCAAAAATATTGTTAGTTAAAAGAGAATAACAGTGCACTTGTTTCTCTTCCAAATCTTCAAGTATTCTCCTCAACAACACAATATCATTGGTTTCTTCTATAATTGCCTCATATTCTATCTATATTTTTGAATCAGATAGAAGCGATTGTTTGCATGACCTCCAAGAGACAACTCCTGATCCAAAAATCATAACATAACCTGAGGTAGATACTCCATTTTCCTTATCTCCATGAAAGTATGAATCATACTATCGAATCAAGTTGAAGTCATCCACCTATATATATTTTATTCCAAAGTCTTGAGTTCCCTTCAAGTATTTTAGAATTATTTTTGCAGTAGACCAATGACCCTCACAAGGTTTTTGCATGAAATTGGAAAGGATTCCAACACAAAATGAAATGTTTGGTTTGGTAGAGATGAGGTAGGTAAGGCTTTACAAGTTATCTATACTTATTTGCATCGTCAAATTAATTTCCTTGTTTATATGTTAGCTTTAAATTTTGTTCCATTGGAGTGGAAAAGGAATTGTATTCATCCATAACAAATTTGTTAAAAAATAATCCAATATACTTTGGTGAGAGAGGAATATATATTTTAGATTCTGAGTCACTTCAATACCTATATAATAGTAAATATGTTCCAAATAAGTCATCTCAAATCCTTTCTTCAGTTAATTATTTATGGATGAAATATAATTTTCATAGTTTCATATCATCAATATAGCATCTATATATAAAAAAATAGATAACAATGTTCCCAACTTTTGTGAAAAATAAATTTGCATCATGAAGATAAAAGTGTTTGAAATTTAGTTTCAGAAGATCTTCACGAAAAGTTTCGTACTAGAATCATGGTGGTTGTTTTAGGCCATACAACAATTTAACGAGTTTACATATTTTATGTTCTTCTCCCTTCAAAACAAAACCTTCTCGTTGATACATATTTTTATTTTTTCTTTTAGGTCTCCATTAGTGAAAGTGATTTTTACATCCGTTTGATGGACATTACATCCATTTTCAGCTGCTAAACAAAATAGAGTTCTAATGGTGGCCTATTTTGATACGGGGCCAAACGTATCCTCATAACCAAGTCTTTATTTATGTGAAAATATTTTTCCCATGGCCCTTGCTATGTGATTTTCAAATGAGACGTGTGATTTATACTTGCTCTAGAAGACCCAATTGTAACCAATTGTTTGGTTCCAAATGGAGGTTCCACCATCTTCCATGTTCCATTATTTATGAGAGAATCATAATCCTTTTGCATCACTTATTTACATTCATCATGAGAACAAATTAATTAATGGAAGTTGGTTCAAAATTATTAGACATATTTAATTCTCCATCATAAGAAATCTCCATGTCAACAACTAAATAAAACCGATCTACCTCACTTCCATTTTTTCTAGTATAACTTCTAGTTTTGTCTTTCCAACCTCATCAAGATGAACACTTTCAAGAGCTTTACTGAATCAATGTGGAGGAAATTTAGGAATTGGTTTCGGATTTCCTATTGACTAATATGGAATTGCGTCAAGTTTTAGCTTCCCAATCACATCAATGAGATCGCTAAAAGTATCTTCGTCATCAAAAGAATTGGTTATAAATTCATAAGGGGAAGATATTTCTTTAGAAGGAGATTACACAGTTTGATATAGGATAGGGATCCCCCCAAATATCAAAATCAAATCCCTGAAATGTTTTTACATCATTGAATATGTTCAAATGATCAAGTTATCACTCAACAACATTGTTAGTCTTGGAATACTAAATAAAAATGACTTCTCTAGAAAATATAATCTTGTTATTTAAGTATCTGAGTTCCCGATGAAGATACATTTTTGACTCCTTACACCATGTTTTTTCCTTTGTTCCTTTGGAATGAAGACATAGTAGGTGGAATCAAAGATTTTGAGATGAGTTATAGAAGGAATGTCAAAATGACACATTTCATAAGGAGTCATGTTTTTGAGAGTATGGGAAGGACATATTTTTTTAATATATAATACACATAGAACTGCATCAGCTACAAACATGAACTTTCAATTTTTTAAAAACATCATTGAACGAAATATATTTATGAAATCCTCATTCATTCTTTTAACAACAAAATTATGTTGATGATTATATGGAAAAACTATTTGATGTTGAATCCCATGTTTTTGAAGATAGTTCTTAAACGCATTTGAAGCATATTCTTTTCAATTATTAGTACAAATATAGACAATATGGGTTTGTGCAACATGTTTAATCCATGCATGAAAGTTTATGAAGGTTTCAAAAGCTTCAAATGTATTCTACAATAAATAATAATATCCAATATATTTTGGTGTAGTCATGATAAATTCCATCATATATTTATTTCCATTTGCACAAGGAATATGCATAAGGTCACACAAATAATAATGAGTTAGTTAAATATTTCTACATGCTCTAGAAATAGATTCAGGAAATGGTTGTTTGCCATGTTTTTCTAAGGCAAAATAATCAAATTACTTTAGTTTCCTTGGAATGTCTGGAAAATCAGTAACATCATTCATTTTTAATCAAAAAAGATTTTCATAATTCAAATTTACAAATATTGCACGCCATAAAGCACTGGATGGAAATGTGCGTTCATTATATTGAGAATTGTATGCATTGTTTTGTACATGGGCAGATGTTCCTTCAAACTTCAAAATTATGTCTTCCTCTTTTCACGTCATGAAAAGTGTGTTATTTGAAGCTTTTGTCACCTCAAATTTGTGATCAAACATGTGAATGGAGTGTCCTCGTGGGCATATGTGAATAAGGAAAAAAATATTTCTCTAAATATTTGAGAGGTAGAGAACACCATGAAAAATAAAGTCAAGGAGTCCAAGTAGTTTGATCATGATGGTGTCAAGTTCTGATGGCTTGACTTTTGACTTGTCTTCAAACTAGATTCCTCCATCTACATTGTCAGAGAAATTTTTGAAAAAATAATTTTGAAAGGTCATGTGGTAGGTTTCACCTTTATTAAGAAATCAAGTAAATTAAGTATGAAACAAATATTTAGTTACTCCAATATTGCAATGTTCCACAATATAATGAGCAAATTTAGGTGCTTCACCTTTTCCTGGATTTGGTGTTTTACCTTTCTCTTCATTTCATTATTGTTGGATTTTTTCCCAAGATATTTTTCGTGGGGATCTATCATACAATGGATATTCTAATTTCCTCTTGATGATGTTTTACCCAAAACTCTCTTATTTTTCTTTTCATCTCCTCTTCTGCCACCTCTTCCTATAGAAGAATCTTATGTTTGATTCTTCTCTCTTTGTGCAAAGCACACAAATTCTTCAAAAGGAAACAAAATTGTCTTCCTCTTCCCAAATTATTTCTCCCTTTATACCAAATTTTCCGCAAGGTTGTCAAAATTAATATTCATAAGTTTGTCACTAGCTTGTAGGGATTCAATATAGTGAGAATATGCATGATAGGGAGCCTATATACAAGTTCTGAGACGAGTGTCCAATTTAACTCTAGTGTCTTCTACATCATCTATGATAGCTATAATTTTAGTGCATCAAGATAAGGGATAATCATATCTCAACACCAAGATGAAGAGTTTTATTATCAATTGGATTACCTTAATTGATGAAGAGTTTTATCATCAATTAGATTACCTTAATTGTTGAGTGTGGGTCATATAAATATTTCAACTTCTTTAATGCATCAAAAGAATTGGTAATTGAAATTAAGTTATCACTCACCTCAACTTCTTTAATGCATCAAAAGAATTGGTAATTGGAATTATGTAATCACTCACCTCTTCATTTATATATGTCACAATCATGACATAGGATTTTCTATTCTTGTTCTCCCATATGGTGGAATCTTTATCTATGTGGGCTTGGTAGGTGGATTTTCATCTTGTCTTCATAATCACCTTTCTAAGGGAAAAATCACCTTTCTAAGGGAAATTGAAAAGGAGGGCATGCCTAATATTTATAGGCAATTCATTGTAGTTCTTCTTTCCATCGAGAACGGAGACGAGAGAATTCATAGTAAATTATAACTCTCTCTTAATTATTAACTCATACTAAGTGGGGAATTAATTGAAAACGGCAGTAAACAAATACATCAATCAACCATTAACAAAAACAAATACATCAATCAACCATTAACAAAAGTTGCATACATACATGAATAGGTGGATTGATGACATTACAATAATTATTAGTACACAACTTTATATAACACTCCACACACTAAATATATATCTAATACACAATCAAAATTAATTCTATTTGTGGGTATGGATATGATCTATTTCACCGTTCACTTGATGCGTGTTCGGTGAACGCTCACTGTACCTAACAATGAATCTCACTAATCAATTTCATTCACTTGGTAGAAGCCATCCATTTGTCGGTCATTTGAAAACTAAAATGAAGGTGATGTATAATTTTCATATCATATTCTCCATTAAATAATGAGAAGATATGAGGATAAAACAAATCTGGAGTTGTCCAACTTGAATATTGTAGTACATGAAGCTTGTGGAATTTTACAATATCGCTTTTCTGTTATAATTATTAGTCCCTGCCTTCATCAGGACTATAGCAATCGATAGATCGTTGACGCTTATTAACTCATTTGTTGACTAACTTTTTTTTCGCGTGATCATTGTGATAACCAAAGTTTTAAATGGAAATTTTTGTCTTTCTAAATTTTATCCAAAGTTTCCGTTTTGAGGTCTTATTACCAGGCTATGAATTTTTTTTATCCAAAAATTATTTTACCCAAAGTTTGAAAAAAGTCGTCTGCCTTTTCATCCTGAATTTTATCTTCATTTCATATTATCCTTAGTTTTACTATTGATCTTTAAACTTACTATATAAATTTTGAAACTATGTTTTATTTTAAAGCCAGCTGCCTATGTTTTATTTTTGAGGCCAACTCTGTTTTTGCATGCAATCACATTGCCAGAGGCTTCCATATATGGAGCAGCTTGTGAATAATATCAATGAATAATCCAACCCTAAGTTATCAATAGATCTAAATCTGGAAGCTGCAGCTAGTTCAGTTTGTGCCAAATCTAGGAAATATAGTAGAGGAGAGCCAGCTGCAGAGAGACTCGGGTTGCAGAGAGACTCGGGTAGCAGGTTGCAGGTAATGTAGAAAAGGTAGCAGGTTGCAGGTAATGTAAAAAAGTTTGAAAGAACTCGTAACTGCTACTTGGATTTAATAAGAGCGGTAGTCCCTGCCGAAATCTACTGGCTTATCTCAACGTGCAACTCCATAGCATAGAGAATTGGCATGTCTTCATTATGGAATGATTTTGACAGCCATACCCTCATAATGCCCTCACTCGCAGAGTAATTTGCAAAGTGATTTCTTTAGAAGAAGACTCCAATGATTTATTATAGAAGAAGAAACCAAACTTTTTGAAGATGAAGGCTCAGACAAGAAATACTGGCTACTGGCTCGTCGAAGAACCCTTGGCTGCTCGATTCTGAACGAGAAACCAGCTACTCGATTCTGGCTTGCGAGGAGGCTAGGCGAACATGGACGGATGCTGGGAGAAGAAAACAGGGTTAGGAGAAGAAATGAATATTGGGCCGGCCAAAGAAAGAGAATGAGACTGTGGGAAGGCTATTACTTGCATGCTTCCTCGATGGGTTGATGGTCGGCTTCTTGAGCTTGTTGGCTAGATTTGTATGTGGTAGACAAATACAATATGCTGTAAATATCATGTCATGGTAGCTTGGCTAAATTTATATGTGGAAGACAAATAAAATACCCTGGAAATATCATGTCACGGTAGCTTGGCTGACCTAAACTACTTATGTCAATGGTTTGACCCCAGGGCCTTTATGGCCCAAGTGAGCCTGACCTCTCATTTCCAGTAGGGGTATTCAGATAAGTATTTCAATTATGTTACAGATAAGTATTTCAATTATTTTTGTAACAGATGAATATATGTATGCTTTTTTTCTATTTTAATCTAACTATGGATAAATTAGACATTGTATGAATTAATATTAGCAGGCTGAGAGAGTAAGTCAGGCATACCACCAATTCAAGAAATGGTAGGAAAATGGTAACACCATTTTAAACAAAACCTTGAACAGTCCCAGGGTAATTTGGTGTTAGAAGATAAAAATGACACTGAATTGAAAAAGAAGGAGTTGTAGCTCATAGGTGAGTACTGCACCTGGAGACTGCACTCAAACAGAGAGAACACTCTAAGTTTACTCTACATCCATGAATGAGGAATTACATCATTAAGTACAACAGTAGGAATTAGGAAGGTGCAAACAAACTCCTAAATTATAGGAACTAATCCTAAACTAAGGAGATACGTTACAACTTGTGTAACCATTTCTCCATTAATATAAAATAATATTAATTATTTTCAACTCCCCCACTTAATGGAGAAAGGATTATCCTGAACTCCTAGCATCCTTCTAAACAATTCAAACTTTACACGCCCAAGAGGCTTAGTAAATATATCAGCCATATTGTCACAAGTTTTACAATATTCAACAAATATCTCTTTTGATTGTAGTTTCTCTCGAACAAAATGGAACTGAGTATCGATGTGCTTGGTATTTTTATGAAAGACTGGATTGTATGCAAGCTTGATGGTACTTTGGTTGTCAGTTTTGATGATAGTTGATTCTTTGTATTCTTCTCCTGCATCATTGAGAAGTCTTCTCAACCAGATAGCTTCACATGTGGCTGCACACAATGCTCGGTACTCAGCTTCACATGAAGATAAGGCTACAGTGCTTTGCTTTTTGCTGCTCCATGCTATGACCTCGGATCCAATGCTGAAAGCGTAACCTGTGATAGACCTTCGATCATCTAAGTTACCTGCCCAATCTGAATCTGAAAAACCTGCTAGAGTAACATCAGAAGTGTCAGTGTACAAAATACCATAATTACTAGTACCACTAAGATACCTCAACACACTTTTTGCTGCGATCCAGTGACTTTCGAGTGGTTTCGACATGAACTGGCTCAACATACTAACAGAGTATGCCAAATCTGGTCTAGTTGTAGTGAGATATATCAAACTGCCAACTAGTTGTCTATACATAGTGGCATCCACCTCTTTAGTACCATCGTCACTGCTCAACTTTAAGTTCTGTTGCAATGGTGTTGCTGCTGATCTGCACTGCTCCATTCTGAACCTTTCCAGCAAGCTTCTGGCATACTTCCCTTGTGTAAGAAAAGTCTGTCCAGAATCTTTCCATACCTCCAATCCCAAGCAATAATGTAGATTTCCAAGATCTTTCATCTCAAACACTTGTGACATCTGTTGTTTGATTTCTTTGATCAGATTGTTAGCATCCCCTGTTATGATCATATCCTCTACATACAAAGAAATCAAAATAATTTGCCTCTGTTTATTGAACTTGGTATACAGATTTGGATCATTCAAGCTCCTATGAAAGCCATGCTGTACAAAAAATGAGTCAATCTTCTCATACCACGACCTGGGTGCTTGTTTTAAACCATAAAGTGCCTTTTTCAATTTACAAACAAGATGTTCCTGCCCCTTTTTCACAAAACCTTCAAGCTGAACTAAATAAATTTCTTCTTTCAAGTCACCATTCAGAAATGCAGACTTAACATCTAGCTAGTGTAGCTGCCATTTATGTTTTGTTGCTAAGGAAATTAGCATTCTAATGGTGTTTAATTTGGCTGCAGGAGCAAAGGTGTCATCGAAATCTATTCCCTCTTGTTGTGAGTAACCCTTTGCTACCAGTCTAGCTTTAAGTTTTTCTATACTCCCATCTGCATTTATTTTAGGTTTGTACATCCATTTGCATCCTATGGGGGTTTTACCTTCAGGCAATTCAACCAAATCCCAAGTATGGTTTCTGTTTATTGATTCTATTTCCTCATGCATTGCAGCCCTCCATTCATCAGATTTACTTGCTTCCTCATAATTTGCAGGTTCTACAATGTTCAAAATATTTGACATTAATGCATAGTCTTTCAATTTAGATGGTAATTGAGTCTTCCTACTTGATCTCCTTGGTAGGGGGCTTACCTCAAATCTGTCTATTTTAGCCTTCTCCGAGCTTGCATCATTGCTTACAATACCTGTTACTTCTTCTTCTTGTTTCTGCTCCTGCACTTCATCATCCTCACTGTTTTCTTCCATTAGCAATGGAATGTGCCAATCAGTGTTAGAGCCATCCTTTCCTTCTTCAACCTGTTCATGAAATATGACATCTCTGCTTGCAAAAACCTTATGAGTCATAGGATTAAATAACTTATATGCTTTGAACTCAATGCCATATCCAACAAAGATACATTTCAAGGCTTTTGGATCTAACTTTTTCCTATCTGCCTTAGGTATATGAGCATAAGCTTTTGAACCAAATATTCTTAAATGACTCACTATTGGTTTGAATCCAAACAATGCTTCAAAAGGGGTTTTGAAGCCTAGACATTTAGTAGGAATCCTATTCTTTAAGTAGACAGTAGTGTTAATAGCTTCTGCCCAAAAACCAATTGATAGACCCTTACCTTGAAGCATGCTCCTTGCGCACTCCACAAGAGTTCTGTTCTTTCGTTCTACCACTCCATTTTGCTGAGGAGTGTGGGGCACTGTGAACTGTTGAACAATCCCATGCTACTTGCAGAAATTCATGAATTCTCCCAACCTGTATTCTCCCCCTTGATCTGAGCGGAGAATTTTTATCCTTTTTCCTGTCTGGTTTTCTACCATAAATTTAAAATCTTTAAAATACTGAAAGGCTTGACTCTTTTTACTTAGAAAGTATATCCATGAGAACCTAGTGCAATCATCTGTAAATAAGAGAAAATAATATGCACCTCCTAATGACCTAGTCTGCATAGGTCCGCATATATCTGTATGCACCAGTTCTAAGATATCTCTTTCTTTTCCATTAACATGCAAAGGGAACTCTTCTCTATGCATTTTTCCTAATGCACATCCATCACAGTCCAACTTAACATTATGGAAAACAGGGAGTCCATCAACCATACCCTTTCTCTGAAGTAAGATGAGGTCTTGCAGATTAAGATGGCCAAATCTCTGATGCCAGAGATCTTCAGCTGTCGATCCAGTTGCAACCATTGCTTGCTTTGTCATACTTTTCACGTCTAATCTGTACAAGCTCCCCACGTGCACTCCTGTTGCAACTGTTTCCATCTAGCTATCCTTTATGACACAGTTAGTCTTAAAGAATTGAACTTGCATGTCCTGATCAGTAATCATTGAGACAGAGATCAATTTTTTCTTAATTCCGGGCACATACAATACATTTTTAAGGTGTCTAATGTTACTGCTAGGTAATTTTACTGGAATGTCACCATATCCTTTGATCTCATATCCACTATCATCTCCTAAATAAATTTTTTACCCACATGAAGTTTCTACAAGACATTTAAACCAATCCTTCTTACCTGTCATATGTGAGGATGCACCAGAGTCGACATAGCATATGTCGTCCTCATCTCCCTTTGAAGCTGAAAGAGCACAATCAGCTGTAAATAGTCGAAGTTCGTGGCTATGATCCTCATCTTCCTCAATGAAGTATCCTCTGTGCTTTCTCTGTTTATTTCTTTCTTCGTCTGCCTACCTCTTATTATACTCTTTAATCTGATGACCAGGTTTTCCACAGTAAAAACATTTCTTGCTGGGAAAATTATTCGCAGACATACCTTTAAATGGTCTCTTCTGAAATGTGTTGTCTCCTCTCTGCTGCTGTTATGGTTTTTGTTGATGCTGTGGCTGCTTCCCTCTATATTGTCTCCTTTTCGCCATTAGAGCAAGGTCATTGCTCTGCGATTTCAAATTCTGTCGTCGCTCTTCTTCCTGTAGCAGAATCCCTGTCAGCTCTTCAAACGCAGGGGCTTTCTCCCTTGCTGCTAGCCCTGTGATAAACATCTGGTATTCATCTATCATTCCGTTCAACGTGATTGTGACCAGATCCGAATCAGAAACTTTCTCTCTGATATCTCCCAATCTGTCCTTCAGGTCTTTGACTCTCGCAATGAATCTAGCAGCGGACTCATTCTCATCCATCTTCATCGCAAACAGCTTGCCTTTGAGTGACAAGACACGGTTTGTATTTTGTGTCTGGTATAGGTTTTTAATCATCGTCCAAATGTCAGTGGCCGATTTACAGTCTCTAATATGCGGGATAATATTGTCCTTGATGGACATCTTCAATATGACCATTGCTTTTGTCTCCCTTTTATCCCAGTCTTGTTCTTGTGCAGCTGATCCCGGTCTCAGCTCACTTCCTGTAACGATCGACCACGCATTTGCGCTTTCAAGTAAAGTCTGTATCTTGAATTTCCAGTTGGAGAAATTCGATCCATCGAGTTTGCCAGACTCGTGGAGATACGATTCTATACTATTATTCATATTGGACTGATAAACTTTCTGATCCTCTGATGAATAATTCTACCCAACTGAATAATTGCAGGACACACTAAAAAAAAATCACCACATACCAGATCCTGACCACTGTTTTCCAAAAAAAAAAAAAAATTGTACGTTCAATATGCCACCACCGGACAAGTCCGATCTGCTGCCACCGAGCAAATCAGGAACTTCAATGCACCACCACTGGGCAAGTCCAATCTGCTGCCACCAAGCAAATTCGAAACTTCAATACGCCACCACCGGGCAAGTCTCATCTGCTGCCACCGAGCAAATCAGGAACTTCAATGTGCCACCACCGGGCAAGTCCGATCTGCTGCCACCGAGCAAATCAGGAACTTCAATGTGCCACCACTGGGCAAGTCCGATCTGCCACCACCAGGCGAATTCGAAACTTCAATGTGCCACCACCGAGCAGGGCCAATCTGCAAAGAAAAAAAAATTGCAGACTTTTCCAAAGAGAAAGAGGCTGGCAGTTATTCCATTCGAAAAATCCGCGCCCAAATCAAAATGCGCGCGAGTACTAGCCCTGGCGCTTCTCTGATGCGAAGAATCCGCGCTGAAATCGAAATCCGTGTGAGTTACCAGCCCTGTCGCGCCTTTTGCGTGTACTTCCGCACCAATAGCATATTTTGGCGCGCTGGCGCGATTATCTCCCTCAAACCCGTGCCAATGGCGCGATTGTTTGCGAAAAAACCGCGCCAATACTTTCTTGTGCTCAGATATGATCAGTCATCTGAGACCTGTCTTCAGGTGTTACTACAGTCCACCTGAATCTACGAAAACTTCTATAAGCTCCTCTGCCACTACGGTTCTGTAATCAATGATGCATCCTAAAAAATAAATAAATAAAGGTTCTCCCTACTCTGAGCTCTGATACCAAGATAAAAATGACACTGAATTGAAAAAGAAGGAGTTGCAGCTCACAGGTGAGTACTGCACCTGGAGACTGCATTCAAAGAGAGAGAACACTCTGAGTATACTCTACATCCATGAATGAGGAATTACATCATTAAGTACAACACTAGGAATTAGGAAGTTGCAAACAAACTCCTAAATTGTAGGAACTAATCCTAAAGTAAGGAGATAAGTTACAACTTGTGTAACCATTTCTCCATTAATATAAAATAATATTAATTATTTTCAACATTAGAGGGTTTAGTTCCAAGTTCCAAGGCCCAGTCTTGAACAGTCCCAGGGTAATTTGGTGCTAGAGGGTTTAGTTCCAATGCCCAGCCTTGAACAGTCCCAAGGTAATTTGGTGTTAAAGGGTTTAGTTCCAAGGCCGAGCGGTGAGGTAGCCCATCAATTTAATTAAACCATTATTACACACATAATGTATATGATTTAACTTGGAAACTTGAAATAACAAAGTTAGAATTATGCCAAGACTCATAACCAGAAAACAATAATCATACAACTGTAATAAAACCCATAGCTACATTTCCTATTAATTAGAAGCCATCTAAGTAATTAAGTTACGGAAAAAAATACAGCAGAAGCAAGGAATAATAAGTTTGTGAGTGTTCCACTGATAAATTACAGAAGTATTGGGTCTGCCACGGACAATTTCTTCTAAATACAGGCGTAATCCAATTCGGCGTGACCAAGTTGTCCGCTCTTTTTGAGCAAAAGTCTCAATCCCTGATGGAACCCAGCAAAAATAATCTTTGATAGAATAAAATTTGCATAATCTTTGATAGAATAAAATTTGCACTTCGTAATGACGTATTTACCCAGCCAGTAACAATAATTCCCGGAAAACAAAAATTCCTTAGCTGGAAATATTGGTTTTGGAAGGAGACAAAGCCTAAACCAGAAAGGAAAAACAGAGGATGAGGAAAACTGGAAACCCTAGCCAGGTAATCGAAATAATAATAATACCTATGTAAAAAAAGTTCTTGACTTGAATAGATACCTGCATGATAAGAATCATACTTATGTTAAAAGGATTATTGACTTGAATAGATACCTGCATGATAAGAATCATACCTATGTAAAAAGTATTCTTGACTTGAACAGATACCTGCATGATAAGAATCGGGGTTTTAAAAGCCCTGGACTGAAAATTTTCACTAGCAACTTAAATAAAGAAATAAGTTGTTGGAGCTACCATCCATATTCACAGTAAACCCTGCGCTAGACAACCCAACCCTGCCGAGCTGAGGAGGCATCTGAGATTTTGTGTTGTCTTAGCCAGATGAAAACTATATGCAACTAGGTAAGATAATCAACAATAGAAGAGGCAGATGCGTGTCGCTGTAAGTAGGCGAAGGTAAACATAGGAACGTCTGAAAGCAAACAGAGGAAGGTTTTGTGGTGTGCATTACAGAGAATGTACCCAAGGTAGAGGCTAACCCTAGGATTGCAGAGCACGACCTCGGCCTCAGCCAGATTGCGAATGAGAAAGCTACAGTGAAGCGGAAAGGGTGTGTAACCGTAATCTGAGCCGTCCAAACTTGCCAAACAATTCCGGATTGTTGAAGGTGAGATATGTGGTGACATGACAGTGAGTGCCAGTTGTCTTAACATCTTACTGACGCACAGAACCGGAAGAGGATTTATATTAATTAGGTTGTAGTTGTTGGGCTCGCTCCCCCTTGAAATCTTGGAACTGTTGTTATTGTTAATTTTCTAATTTTGTAACTCCTTCAAATACATTATCCAAAACCTTTTAATGTTTATATGTGTAAATATGGTGACATTTTAATGTTTAGAAAGAATTATTCATGAGCTAGGTCTTGAATAATTTAATTTATTCAGGCAAGAGATAGCTGAGAACAAAGCGCTCTTGTCCCATAGGCATAAGATATTGCGAAGGGATCTGTCTCATAGGTATAGGGATCTGTCTCATAGGTATAGATTATCTTTGTCTTCTGGACTTCAAAATATCTCCTCTTCTATCATATGCTTGATATACACGCGTTAAGCTGTCCAAATTTTGACAATTTTGATCGGGAACCTATTCATCGTGACATTTTTTTGGGCGGAATTTTTGGAAAAGCAGAACAATATGTGGGATGGTGAAATATCCCTCATATTTAATGTCTGAGAGCTTCTGTTCTATGTGGCTATTTAAAACCAACACAACGAAAATCGCACGTGAATAGCGTAGTATATTTAAGCCTTAGCACACCGCGGACTTTTAATAAATGCAAAACAATGCATGTAACGATGAAATATGGTTATGCCACGTTTTATAGTTTAAAAAAATACATATTTTTTAAGAGTAATTTTGTAATATATTATTTTATTTTATATGTTATTTTCATTTTTTTTGGATAACAAGTTTTCAAACTAATATAAAATATTTAATTTATTATTAGTTGTGTTTGAGTTATAAAGTTATACATTATTAAATATATTTTTTATTTTTATTAAATAATTTTATTTACATCTTAAATTTCTATATGTACTTGTGCTTAAAAAATCATTGCACGTCAGAGACTCTCTAGCTATTCTAGGAACAATGGCTGCTGATGGAAGTTTGTCAGCCATTCAGTTGGTCCTAATGTTAAAACATTCATTTTATAATTATTTAGTCTTTACAGACAATACGACAGGGACTCCCACTACGCAATCACACTGGTATAGAATTACAGTCAACGAGTAGAAAAAAACTCACTAGTTCCATCACTGTTAATCTTTAGATCCTATTGAATGGAAACATAAAAAATTTATTGTGCATGTGTTCATTCTATTACTATTATCATCTATTATCATTTCCATATGTTCATTTTATTACTATCATCATTTCCCTCTCTCCGACACAAGATGGATTTCCATCTCTCCTTAATATTCATTCTTTCTTTTAATGCTCATTTTTTCATGGCAGAAACTAATACACAAATACCATGGAAACATGCTTCTTCTTCTGTGTTTTACAAGTCACGATCGCTAGGTCTCATAATTAATCAAAATGCACAACAAGAAATGTCCAGGTGCATGGTCTCTGGATAGTGGGAATAATTTTTTTTGCAAAAATAGGAAAGAGAATGCAGGTGAGAAAAGGGATAACAAAATAGAACTTACAGAGTAGGAGATAAACGAACAAAGAGTTGATCATTGAAAAATTCTAATGGAAATTTTTTTAGGAATGACGACGTAGAGAAATGCCTACATTGACCTTGAGAATCCCTAGTGACCAAAGTGAGAGACACAACATAAATTGAGGAAATGTGGACTTGTTCTCTGATACAATGTCAGGTCTCGGTTATAACTCCTCTAAATGATTTGGTTGCGCCTCATTAAGAAGAAGGTAGTTAAATACAAGTAGGATGATAACACTTTGGATTGTCATTCCTATGTGTTTTCCTATTCTAATTATGTATTTAGATATTTACAAGTTTTAAACCAATCCCAAAGGATTAGGTGTCAACACCTCTAGAAATAATTCCTTCATATATTAATATAGAAATCCATTCCATTAATACACTATTTCTATAAGTAATTAAGAAGAGAAAATGAGTGGTTAGCTCCAAACTAAATCATGATGATGAAATTTGCCGTAATTATCATGATATAATCAATGGAGTTATCGTCTCGAAATATACCTTCAAAACTTTTAATGAAAATATTCATGTTATACAAAGTATACATATTCTCTTGTATACAAAGAAACAATTCGTATGTGGGACAATCTTTCATCACACCAAGAAATTTATAAGTTCCTCATAAAACTAGTGTACGAATTTCTCTATCAAAATTTGAGACTTCTTTTTTCCAAAAAAGAATCACAACTATCAACTTCATCCTCTAAACTGTTCAAAAATCGGACAATAATACCTTACTGCATATTAAATAATGATTCATTATTCCAAATTCTCAGTATACAATCTACTTATACCATTTAAATAAAACCCTAGTTTCATGTTCCTCCACTTAAATTTAAGTGTATATTTGTAACTTTGAGTCTTATTTTTCCAAAACTTATTTTCTAAATGTCTCTTTTATATTTAATCCTCTACAAAATTGGTAAGCCTCATTGCAATATAACTCCTACTTTTCTCACATCACTTAATAAAAACTCAACTAGAGCCTTTAACATATAAAAACTATATCAAACCACAATTTCTTAGCCTAATTTAATTTATTTGAAATCCTATTTTTTTTACCTCAAAATCAATTGAAACCCTAATTACCAGTCCATTTATTTTGCTACAATTTAAATAGTATTGAAAGCACCAAGATATTAATTTGCTAGTGAATTCACACACAAAAATGTAGATAATTATTGAAGAGAAACCACCGATTATAAATACCTCAATAATTGATAAAATTGATATATCTCTTTGCTTATATTATATTTATTGAAATTAGGAATCACTCATAGAAATACAAGAAATTTTAACTCACTATTATGGTTTCAAAAAAAGTATAACAAAGAGTTGGACTATCCTTCCACACAATACAACATTAAAACCAAGCAACTCCCCCACACCATATTCTAATTATCTTTATAATTTTGTTTTTGTTATTTGAAAAAATATTTATTTTTATATAATAATAATAATGATAAAAATTATTAAATTAAGAAAAAATACAATTAAAAAATCTAATTTTATTAAGTCGTTAACCCACTATATTTATATTCCAAATAATATTATTAAAAAATATAATTTTATTAAGAAATTAATATCCTATATTTATTTTTCAAATAATATTTTCTATCAAACAATATTCATTACTAAGAATGAAGATATTATTTCTAAGAATGATCTACATTTGAAAGTAAAATCTCTCAGTGAGAATAATCTACATTTAAAAGTAAATTTAATTTCTAGATCTTTTTAATAATTAAATTCAAAATGAAATTATAACATTTTTATTCCAATGTCATAGTGCTTCTTAACATAAGATATATCCTTTACGATTTGTTTCCTGTTTGTTTCACAAAACACAAGTGTTTACCATACTTTTATATATTAAGCATACAAACAAAAAATTGGTATTATTTTCAAAATATCTTAAATAGCAGAGAGAATTGGTATTACTTTAATGTGATTTTTTTCCAAATATCTATAGTATTGGCCTTTTTCAACCATTTTTTCCAAATATTTATATAATTAGTTATGAATTATAGAAATTTATAAATCATAAATCTTCATTTTTCATTTTTTACTTCAAATTTTTATTAAAAAATAATAATATAACATTAAAATTCCATTTTAAATCTATATAATATTAATTAAATAACTATCAACTTTTTTCTAATAAAATATTATGAATTATAAAAATTCATAATTCATAAATTTTCGATTTTTTAGGGTTTTAAGAAATTAGCCGTCAACCATGGAGGCCACCACGAACACCATTCATTACAATTAAAAAAAATAAAAATCACTATTATCTACTCAACAACAACTTTTATTAACAACCTTTATGTTTTACTTACAAAAATTAATTCTAACATAAAAAGCCAATTTTTTTGTGTTTTTGTGGTTTATTCCTAAATTATTACAAACCAAAAAAAAATTCATGGAGTGACGAAATCTTTCACATCTTTTACCAATATCATTATAACAAACCGAAAAAAAAGTCATGAGGTGACAAAAATCTTTCACATGTTTTACGAATATCATTTGAATGTAGTTTCAACATGTTTTTTTTTTTTTAATGATTTTTCAATTTTTTTTACTAAAATATATATTGATTATTTAATTATTATATTATATTATATTTGAAGTAGATTTAAGCATGGAAAATTAACTTATCTGCCAATATTAGTCTCTAAAATATTCCGTGCAATTATATTTGAAGTAGATTTCTTATGTATACTTATAAAACATTCTCCTAAACTATTTTTATATGTTTCTATAAAAAATGTTGAACATTGATATTTATATTATAAACCTCTTTATTAACAAATATGGAAGTATTCTTATTATTTATTCATCTATATTTGAAGTCGATGTTCTACATATGCATGTCATACATTCACCTAGCATGTTTCTGTTGGAGTTGATGCTTACATTCTATATTTGAGAAGTTGGTTTGTGATGGTTGAGAAATTCTCTCAACCTCTCTCTCTAAATTAGGAATAAGTTGGATCTCAGAAAATCTATTTAATAGAGTAATCTAAATGTAATCTGTGTGTGAGTGTGTTTACACATACACCATTTGTGTATAATATATGAGTGTGTTTAGTAATTGAGTGATTTTTTAGTTATTTATATCATGGTATCGGAGCACAGGATCAAAGCCCTGTGTGTTGTGAGTCTAAGTCCTTGGAGAATAAGAGTACAAATTGATTTCCTATGTTGATTGATTTGTTTTTGTATGCATGTGCAATCACAACCTGTAGTTGTTGGACGATGTGTTTTTTTCGATTCTCGCATCTGCGGTTTCATTAAAAGGGAAAAGAATCTTTGAATGTTTCCACTTGCAAATATCCTGTCAAAATGAAAAGAGTTTTGAACGGTCGCATTAAAAGATGTGTAGGGTTGACATTTATTTAATTAGGGTGGGCTTATCATAAGATATTATAGTTTGTTTGATATAAGGAAGCACAATGGGAGCAAGTAGGTTTGGGATTATAGAGCTTGGGGTCGTGATTAGTATTGGGTTGGTCTTGGGCTTGAGTCTCAATGAGGGTAGCTTACAAACGGGATTTTACACTTCCACTTGTCCCACAGCAAAGTCTGTGGTGTGCTCGACCATGCAGCAGAGTGTCCATGCTGATCCAAGTCTTGTAGCAGGGCTTCTGCGTTCGCTATCATGACTATTTCATCCAGGTTGCATTAAAGTGGGTACATCGATAACCAGGAAGGTACAAGAGTCACAGGAGTGATGGTTAGTCTGGCAGACGTGCAATATGGTGGCATCGTGGCAGGGAGCATCATGGGGAGCCTGGTAGAGTTCGGACATGTCTTTGTCATGGCTTTCACAGCTCTCGACATCCACCATGAGCTACATAACGTTTAGTAGAATAGAGTGTCTCGTTCAAAGGGAGAAATTAACTTGCTTTCTATGGTGGTGAGCGGTACTGCGTGAGAGCTGTGACATGCAAGATAGTTTGGAGTTGCAACATCGTTCTTAACACAATCAGATAAAGGGCTTGATGGGATCAGAATAGGGGAAAAGTATATATATTATGCAATCAAAGAATACCAGAACATCTTTTACAACATGGCCGAATTATATGGATTTTTTATTCTATTCTATATGATGCTATGATTTTTTTTTTTTAGTGTGTTTTGTAGAGGGGTAATGATTTTCTATAAAATTTTAGAAGCTTTGTTTCGTAGAAGTTTTCTGGTAAAGGGTCGTAATGTAAAACTGGTTGTAGTTACATTGCATATCTAGACGACTTTCCTAGATAACTGGTGAGTACAACGGTTAGCACTCATGTATTTCAGTGGATGGGAGCCTATTCATAGAATGACTAGGATTTTAGCTATTGCAAACATGTAATCAATTGTTTTCAAAGAGATCAAGTGGCAGTAAGGCTCAACATGGATGGTTTTCGAGGTTGCGGCTCTAGGGAAGGATCTCTCATTTGTTGAAGACGTAGATTGGTCTTCTAATGAGGTTATGCGACAGATTGGGATGCTGTCTAGTAATTGACTTAGGGAGGTCCTTGATTCGGGAGTTGAGGAAGTGAACTCGACAATCCAACTTGCCAACTACACCTTTATGAGTGTTATGAGGCAACTTGATAGAGCATTTACTGATAAGATAAAGAATGATTGATTATTTTGTTATTTATGAGTGATTTTAATAAATTCATGTAATGTAATAATTAAGGGGGATGTTGGAGTTAATGCTTAAATTATATATTTGAGAAGTTGGTTTGTGATGGTTGAGAAATTCTCTCAACCTCTCTCTCTAAATTAGGAATAATTTGGATCTCAGAAACTCTATTTAATAGAGTAATATGAATGTAATCTATATGTGAGTGTGTTTACACATACTCCATTTGTGTATAATATACGAGTGTGTTTAGTAATTGAGTGATTTTTTAGTTATTTCTATCAGTTTCTACATGTTTTTATCAAACATGTTAAACATTTAGGTTTGTATTAAAAAAATTTCCTTTGAAAAACTTGGATATATATTTGTTAGTTATATGCCTTCCATATTAGAGAATTTGACGCTTTCACTTCAAAACTATTTCTAATATATCCTCAATATCGAGGTAATTTTTCCATGAAACGTCTCCATCATATCTCATATTTCCAAATTCCTCCATTGAAAAACTTAAGGTTTTACCAATTTCTCCTTTTTAAGAACATTGCAGTGCATTTCATGATGACAATATTTTACTATTTCTAATTTATTGACATCAACTCATTTTATTCCTAGTAAAATTTACTATTATTTATGTCGCATCAGAAGCTATTGGTCCTTGAATAAAATCCATTCACTCTAAGAATTAACTAACTTTTTAAAAGTCATATATATTGTAAAAACAACCCATGTTTTTTACTATTTCTCATCTATTGACATCGACTCATTTTATTCCTAATAAATTTTACTATTATTTATGAAACATTATAAGCTATTGTTGCTTGAATAAAATCAATTTACATGAATAATTAACTAACTTTGTCAAAGTCATTTATATTGTAAAAAAAACCCACCTTTTTTCTAATAAACATGTAAATTTTCTATCATAACTTCTCTCTTTAATAATTCACTTTATCAACTTCTCAACAATATGCATTATATTTCATTATTAAATTCATTACTCTAATCATTTGTAAAAGCTCCTTAATGATTATTTGATTCGAAATTTATATATTAGTAAATTCTTAGTTACAGTGCTTGGTTAATATTTAAAAATGTTTATTCAATTCTTTAATTTTATTATATTAATAGACATATTTATTTTTAAATACAGGCACAAGAGGTTGTGGTCTTACAGTGCTAAAATTCATGGTCAATATTAAATATGCTTAGAGTATCATTATTGTCATTTTTAAATGGAATTTGAACTATAAGTTGGTTGATTAATGAATGATTATTCACTATTTATGATTTGAATGTTGCATTCAATAAACAAATAAATGAAAGCTAGTATTTACCTAATACATGGGCATATATCCCACTAAACAGGGTTTCTATACGGGAATAAAAAGATTTAGAAAAGGAACGAGAGCCCATCACATTGATGAGGGGAATTTCATGCTCCCAAAATGGTGCACGACATGCAGCACTTATTTGGTGGTGGAACGAGAGGTTAAGATATGGGAACTATATCTCGGAATTATGAGATATTGGTTAGCTACACTAGATTTACACCCACATAAGGGGATGAAATTCAAACATGTCTAAGCATGATGGCCTATGAATATATGCGAAATCTTGGAAATAAGTAGAGTAAGGTTTCAAGGATAACATAACTATGCTTATATTAGATTCATATCTCATGGAAGTTATGACATGGGAAAATCCTTGTAAGTAAAATCACTCACTCTAGATTTCTACCTCCATTTTATTTCTTCTTTTCATGGTTATATATTTGCAAGTTTTGGGATATCTCGTTAGTGTTTCCATGGGATTTAGGAAACTACCCCATGATAGTTTCTTCTAGTATTGATATCCTTGGAAACTAACAAAATTTGAGTCTATGATGCATGACCATCTACTATAAGTCAAAAATACAAGTATAAATCATACCTTAGGGTCTTGACATTTGTTCAAGGAGGAACCATTTTAAAATAGACATCGTAAAACTCATGTAAAAAGTGTTTTATTTCTTAGTGCACATTGGTAGGGAATATTCTTAGTGATTAGGTGTCAATGAGCATTGAGTCAATGTAAAAAAACCCCTTACGAAATGGGATATTAGAGAGAATATTTTATGTTTATGCTAAGAAGATATGAAAATCATAAACTAGGATTTCCTTATAATAGAAATCAATTGCAAGTTTATAGGAGTTGAGTTAGGGTTGGATAAGATCTAAATTTTTATAAATTAATTTTAAGCTTCGAGAGAATGAAAGGCCAAAATAAAGAAAGAAGATCATGCCTAGAGAGAGGAGGCAAGAGCTAAGAGAGAGGCCAAATTAAATAAATAATATTAAGCCAAGAGATAGAGAGGTGTTGGCTTAGGGGGTCCTTACCCAAGTTTAGCTTCAAGGTTTGCCAACAAACCCCTATACTACTAGCCCTTTCGGTAATGACCTGCTACGAAGGCCAAGGTCTCACTCGAAGTAGTATGGGAGGGTGATGGAACCAAGTTTCCTAACCCTAAGAGGGAGAAATTTAAATGACGCGGGGGGAGGGGGGGGGGTCCTTTTAGATTGATCAGAATAGTATCCTGTACCGAGCTCCATTGATTGCGTAGCAATGGAGTATTTCTATCAGAACTTGGAAAATTATCATGTAATAGTAGAACAACTAAAGAAAAAACATTCAAATCTAACGATATCTATGCATTTACCATTATATATATTATCACATCCAGATTCTCTTCAACAATCCTTAGTAGACAGTGAACATATATAGATATCACAGTGCGCAGCTAGTAATCACAACACAGAAAGCTTCAGTATCCATAAAAAGGGTCTTCTTGTTTATTACCATTCAGATCTAGCATACAAACTCTATCAACTTACCCACGCGCATAGCCAGTGGGTTCCACACTTAGCAAGACTAAGTGTCTCCATGCACACATCCAGCAAGAGCCCTTACCCAGACAATTGACCAAAAATATGCAAGTTCATATCTAGCTTGTCTACTTTTTTCTTTCTCGACCTCTAGACTTAACATATCCACCTATTTATATCATGCTAGCCTATTCTAACCTATGGTTTGAAAACGATGGTTTAAGGACCCTAGGTCTACCCTTTTAACCCATTATAATTCATTGGGGATTTTTACCCACCCCAAACCCCCTGCGCTAGACTAACTATTACAAAATATTATGAAATTGGAAAAAATGGAGGCTAGGAAACTTTGTTCCAATAAGAGGCGATAACAGAGAGACAAATAGGCCTCTATAGGCCATGAAACTACATCAGGCCAAGGACAGAATGCAAATATGTTTTCTCACATATTTATAATCTATTTGATTAATGATAAATTGAAGTCATGCAATTGTGTTGTGTCTTGTTACGAGCTGAGACATCCGTAATGAGTAATCTAGTTTCTGTGTAATGAACCATTTTTGTATGAATTACGATGAATGCTCAATGAATGAATAAGTGTTTCTGATTGATAAATGACTTAGTGGCTCAGTAGAATCTGTATGATTTCAGTCTACAACAATTAAAAATTGTATGCAAGTCGAGAAGAAAGAAACATATCCAAATTATGGATTCAGAGAAGCAATATAGAATGGTGTTCTATATTTGGGATTGAGAAAGCATGTAATGTGTGCATCGAGTGTGTAAATTCCAAGTCATAATGAATGAATAATAGAAAACAAAGCTCACGAGGAATATCAAGTGGATTAAATGGAGTTGCAGAGCGATTGTGGCAAAAGAAACAAAAGAAAAGACTAAGCTAGAAAAGTCTTTAAAAGATTTCCAAAGGAAAGTAATGGACGGTGAAGATTAAAATCGTAATGATCAGTTTCAAATATGAGCGAATAAGATTTAATTTGCAAGTTAAATTGGGGATGTTGTGAAGAGAAGCGACATGTTGGCATAGATATCAAGCCCATAACACGTATCACAGGTGATAGGGGTTAAAGGTCAACGGTGTAACTTAAATGTGAAAAATTGTGAAGTGCGATAGAGTTTGGGTTGTGAAGATGCAATGCGATGTCGTCATCGCAATGCTTTGCATCAACACATTTATTGTTTATGTTTAAAGGTATTTGATTGAAGTTGCGACATGAAATGTGGTAAGTTCTGCGAGATGCGAAGTGATATAAGCTATGATGCAATAAATATCGTGCATCGCATGCGATAAGACCTTTCGGTGATTGTGAAAGGTTGTGTTAAGTTTGGCGATATAGGAAGGGTTAAGTTTTGCGAAATCAGTAAAGATGCAAGATTGCACCATAGTTCAGGTATTGCACTTTGGAAATAGAATATGCTGAAGGATACTTGCAATATCGTAGTCACGATGGGAAAATAAATGATATCCGATGCCACGTAGCAAAGAGTATTGGTAAGTGTGCAAAGTCACATGAAATAACAGAAAGGAAAGAAAAAGGTATCCTGTGTGTTCCAAGGTTTTATAACATAATGGTTTTGTAATTGAAACTAGGGTACCACAAAGCCTGTGTGTTGATAATGTATCATGACTAAGCTAAAGGGTTAATATCATAAGTGAAATATTTGTTTGGGTTCCCACAAAGTTTATTTCTGTGTGTAGATTGGAATATATACTCAGTTATGAGTATTAAATCTTGGGAACAAGTATACAGATTAAAAATTTTCTGCGTAAATGGGTGAAAGTTTCCTTTTGGTTGTATCATTTTCATATCGGAGCCCAGTTAATGAAAAAAGTTCTTATAAATGAACATTGCAGAGCTAAACTATGTAGAAGACATTTGGGAGCAGAAGATAATAAGATTCAGCATGAACTTAAGAATAGATTGCAGAAGCATAATGAAAGCATAGTGATGGTTGTTTTCTTGTGGAGAATGGAGATTCGCTTGAATGTTAAGAGTGTGTTGTCAACCCTAGAGACAGCCTTGAGTTGTGAAAGACCAGTGCCTAGGAAATCTTATACAACAAGGAGCATATGGTATAACATGGGAAGTTATCAGAGAAAAGCTCTCATGCTATCTCTTGTAAACAAGGTTAATTTGAAAGGGACCAAAACCTTCAGAAAATTGACACAGGGAAGGCAATACTGTAGAGGAAAAATGTGAAACTCAAATACAAATGTATCAGACAATTCAAAGGTAGCTTACTGTAAAGAGGGATGGGTTCTAAAATACTTCATAGAGATGAATAATCAAAAGGTTTTTACTGCGTATGAAAGATTGAGATAATACTAATTGTCCTTTAGATGATATCCAAAAACAAATATCAACATGTGATGGGCTTACAAAATCAAGAATCCATACATGACAATAGCATTTTTTAAAAATAACATCCCATAGAAGCTAATATAGTAGAAGTATGGTTGAAGTGGAAAATGAAACAGTATATCACGCTTGAGCCATATTTAAAGCTCTTGATAGGTTCTAGTATGAGTATCAATTAGGATAAATTCATGCCAAAAAAAAGTGAGCCACTCGCATTCCAGAACATGATACCAGAGAAATGGATGAAAACAGGATGAACAATTAAACTATCACATATAGGATAAAGTTACAAACTATGAAGCATAAAGGCCAGAATACTCATTAAATATGGAACTCCTCATCACTGAAACCCAACGGGCTCTTTGCATTCATATAAAAGTTCAAAAAAATGCATACAAAAATTCTCTGACTGCATATTTTTCTGAAAATCTAGAACCCTTTACAGTCTGTTCTTGGGGGTTCTTATAGGAAAGAGAAAAAATGAGTAACAAGAGTGGATGATGTACATAAATTGATTCATTAAGACAACATGGAGGAAGCATCCACGCCCATATTTCTTGATGGCACTGCATTGCTGTATTTATTTTATAGTATGGTTGAGGGGTCTTTGTCACGTCGATATGTGACTTCTAATATTTCTTTGGAGTCCTTTCTGGCTGCAAAGCTCTCTGTTCTGCCTTGTGGAATTAATGGCATGGATATAAGTTCTGCGGGTCTCCATACTCCATAACTGCTAATTCTAACAGTCTTTAAGAAGCTTCTGTCAGTGTGATTAACCGTTTATGGGCTCGAGGAGGCATGGAGGCTTTAGTGGGAAGGTGTAATGTCTGGAGGAAAACATCCTGCAGATATTCAAACATAGGTATGCCTGTTACGCGTGCTCTTTAGTCTTCCAACTGCTTCCTCGTCCTTTCAAAAAGGGAGTAAAGCATTCAATCTTCAATAACCAACTTTAACCACTTTAATCTCGGCTGTTGTTACACTAGCTGTGGCTGCAATGGCCTCTTCGTGATCTGTACACAATAAAATAAACCTGTCACAAAACCTGGGCAGTGATGGAGAAATTTTGCAGAGGCCCGTGGAGTGGTGTCGCAACTGTGGAGGAATGGTGAAAAATGTGGTGGAAGCAGAGAAATAATGCATAAGCGAAACACCAAAAGTCTTAAGGTTTGGGAAATTTACAAAGAAATTTATGAAAATACCATGAAACGAGGCTTGATGTGGAACTCGATCATGGGCAGAGGGTGATTAGCTTTGGACCATTGATCTCAGGAGGAGATCGACGGCAGAGGTTAGAAGATGAGGTTAGCAAAGGCTCCAATGAAGAAAGGTGGATTAAAATCACGATGCGATGTGGACCATTGATCGAATTAGATGGACGATTGCAATTGCATCGGGAGATCGCAATCGGGGGTCGCTAATCGAGAGTGCGAAGGGTGGCGCATTTTAAAACTTGCGATTTTTTATGCTCTGATTGCACGACAGCCGTCAGATCAGGGTGTTAGATCGATGGTCGGCAGGCAATTGAAGGGGAACAGGATCGAGGCAATGGGCATGACATGAGAGAAGCACTGGCCGTTGGATCTTAACTAATAAACGGTCAAGATCGTAATAGAAGTTCACGGAAAAAAAGCCATCGCATCGGAACTTATCAAGTGCAACAGAGAAATGCGCTTGTCGCGAGACATCTGATTGCGACAAGCGCCTGTGGGCTCAGTGCTTGGTCACGGCGCCCAGTCGCATGGAGGGGAAGTGGTCAAAGGGCTAGCTAAAAAGGGGCTAAGGCCTTTATATGTTGGAAAACGGGTTTCTTAGCCAAAAAAGAGGGTTTTTAAGGCTAAAGAGGGAATCGGTAGAGAGGATAAAGGGATTTTAAGCCAAACAAAGGGTATTTGTAGGGTTAAAAGGGGAATGGAGATGATTTATAGGGTTAATAAGGGAAATAGAGCGAAGAAAGAGGTGAAGAAACATAGGTTAAGTGGGATTGAAATAAGAGGGAAAAGGCCTTTTTGGGCATTCTTCTTCATGAACAGAGAGGCTTTCTAACTGGGAAAAGTAGTGAGGATTTCCAAACAAAGGCATAAGGACTTGGCTACTGAAGGTTATCCTTAGAAATGACTAATTTTAACCATATGATCAACAGAGTCGATGGAGACTGCCTATGAAATAATGTTGGTATTGTTTTATTTAATTATGGTTTGATTTTTTCGGGATAAAAGAAATATTAAATATTAATAGTTGCTGCTAATGAAGTATTTCAACAAAAGAAGATTGCAACCTTAAGAAGTAGTGATGAAAGAATCTAGTAATGTTTCTAAGTGAAAGAAGAGTGTGGCGAGAACCTAGTATTTCATTTTGGATTGAAATATAAGAGGACAGTTATGTTCTCAAAAGTGCAGATGAGTTGAGGCCTAGAAGGAGTAGAGGAATGCTCAAAGAAAATTCTAGAGAGAGGACTAGCGACCAAGTATAGAGGAAATATTGGTAAGATGAGTTGTAGTAGGGAGGACTTGCTATTATAGAGGCTTAAGTACAACTCCTTGTGAGTGAGGAAATCATAGATATAGAGGATAAGATGACTACTGATAGTCATAGTGGAGGTCCTAAGAGATACCACAGTAGCAGAATGGTGAAGAAATATGTCAAAGAAGATGGCATGGATGAAGAGTATGAGAGAGAAAATGCTGAGATAAGAATGAAATTTAAATTTCTGATAAATTTGTTCCAAAGGAGTAAATAAGACCAGAGATTTGGTTACAGAATGAGAAAGAAAATGAGGTGGCATAATCTACAAGAGAAGAGAGAACAACATGTGAATATGCAGTTAATAGAGGAGTTGAGGAAGATTGAGCAGATTATGGATGTTGAGTTGAGGACAAAGAAGCTCGAAGGAGTTGAGCTACAACAAGACAAAGTTGCTATATATGAACAAGTTTCTTTTGAAATTGACGATGGAGCAGTGATGTCTGAAACATCACTTGAGACAATTTATACTTATGATTTTGAAACTAATAATTTGTGTATGTTTACAAGTGATGTCAAAGAAGACAAAGAAGAGAGGCATAATTTTAGTTTTGAGACAATTAGATCTCATATGGAAGTTCATACACAATTGGAGAGAAATATTTTTTTTAAACATGCAAAAGTTGAAAGCAGAGGAATTTTGGCTCAGAATGATGACCAACAGAAATAAAAAGTGGAGAAGGATATCAAGCAACCAAGTGAAATTCTTGAGGAGGCTGATAAGAATACCACTAAAGATTTTTCGAGTCATGAAGAGGAATTAGAACACCAAGAGGAATATTTGGTGATTGGATCATAAAATAAGACTATTGAGTCTTGTAGTTTTAAAACTAGAAAGTTATGTGTGATTGCAGGTATTAGAGAAGATAAACCATCCTATGGAATTGTCTTGAATGAAGTTGAGAATTGTCAAGAAAAGCATGATGATGATTTGATTTCAGATGAAGATCATGTTGAGTTATTGCAACAAAAGTAGTTCATAAATTCCTTGCTTAGTGAAGGTAGTATCTCCAAGGAAGATGAGATAGTTATGTCTCATATGAAGGAATCTGTTATTGTTGAGGACATAGAGGAATTGGCTTATCTGATTGACCAAGAGAAAATTGTTGGACATATATCTAAAACTGTCACAGAGATAGAGGATCAATAGTTTATTCTGATGAAGAATGAAGAAGTAGTGTCACCAAGAAATTGGATTTGTGATAGAGAAGGAGATAGTGAGGATCGTATATTATTCTTGGAAGAAGTGTGAAGTGAGATGGAAAATTTGTGGCACAAGTTAAATCTTTTGGAGCATAGACTACCAAGTCAGAGAAAGAATATTTTGAATGTACAATTGAAATTAGGCAATGGTGAGGCAGACATGTTTTATGCTAAAGAGGAATCAGTCTTAGAACTGAAGGAATATGAACAGACTACCAAAATTAGTCAAAGAATTGAAGAAAAATCACTGAGGGTTGTCAAGGAAGACGAAGAAATATATGCCAAACAACCTATTGATGATGTTTCTATTAAAGATATTGAACAAAGGTTGTTTGGAGGTGAGATGAATGTTCAGAAGAAACAAGAGGGTAAGGATGTAAGGGTGGTAGTAAGAATCCAACAAATTCAAAGAGAATATAAAAAACATCAGTTTGAAGACAAACGAAAAAGTGAGTACTAGTTAGAATATAAGTTGGACATGGAGATTGAAAGAATAATAAGGTTGATGGTAAAGGTATCTCAGAAGAATACAACATCTAGGAAGCAAAGTATCAACAACAAGAGAAAGAAAACAACAGACTCTGAGAGTATAGCTAGTGAGGCAATGCAACATAAAGTATGGAGACTTAGAGAATAACAAAAAAAACAAAAAAATCAACCAAAGCCATATTACAGAACGAAGTCTAGGATGCAGGAGGACAAATATTAAAGACACATGATTTGGAGATCATGATTATTTTCACCTAAGGAGTCTGATATAGGAGCATATGCTCTAAGTCGAAAGTCCAAGTAGAAATCAGACCTTAGGGTCTTGACATTTGTTCAAGGAGGAACCATTGTAAAATAGACATTGTAAAACTCATGTAAAAAGTTTTTTATTTCTTAGTAAGCATTGGTAGGGAATATGCTTAGTGATTAGGTGTCAATGAGTGTTGATTCAATGTATCAAATCCCCTTAAGAAATGGGATATTAGAGAGAATATTTTCTACTTATGCTAAGAAGATAGGAAATTCATAAATTAGGATTTTCTTAGAATAGAAATCAGTCGCAATTTTATAGTAGTTTAGTGAGGGATGGATAAGCTTTGAATTGTTCTAAATTAATTATAAGCTTCGAGAGAAGGAGAGGAAAAATTAAATAAAGAAGATCAAGCCTAGAGAGAGGAGGCGAGAGCTGAGAGAGAGCCCAAATTAAATAAAGAAGATCAGGCCAAGAGATAGAGAGGCAAGAGCTGAGAGACAAAGAGGGCTCTGTACGAAGATAAGGCCATGAAACAACATCAAGCCAAGGACAAAATGTAAAAATGTTTTCTCTCATATGTATAATTTGTTTTATTAATGAGAAGTTGAATTCATGCGATTGTGTTGTGTCTTGTTACAAGCTGAGTGATCTTTAATGAGTAATCTGATTTCTTTGTAATAAACCATTGTTGTATGAATTCTGTTGAATGTTCAATGAATGAATAAGTATTTATGAGTGGTAAAGGGCTTAGTGGCTTGGTAGAATATGTGTGATTCCAATATAGAGAAATTAAAAATTGTGTGTAGGTTGAGAAGAAAGAAACAAATCCAAATTATGGATTCAGAGAAGAAATACAAAAGTGTGTTCTGTATTCGAGATTGAGAGAGTGTGCAAGATGTGCACTGAGCGTGTAAATTCCAAGTCGGAATGAATGAAGAATAGAAATTAAAGCTCAGGAGGAATAGCAATTGGAGTAAACAGAGTTGTAGAGTGGTTGAGGCCAAAGAAACAAAAGAAATTACTAAGGGAGAAAAGCCTTTAAAATATTTCCAAAGGAAGGGAATCAATGGTGAAGATTAAAACTGCAAAGATGAGTTTCAAAGATTAACGGCTAAGATTGAACTCACAAGTTAAAATGGGGAAGTTGAAAAGAGAATCCACGTGTCAACATAACGATCGAGTGCATAACACACATCGTAGGTGATACGGGTTAGAGGTTAATGGTGTAACTTAAATGAGTGAAATTGTGAAGTGCGATAAAGTTTGGGTTGCGAAGATGCGATGTGATTTTGGCATCGCAGTTCTTCACGTCGACACATTTAATGTTTATGTTTAAAGTTAGTTGATTGAATTTGTGACATGTGATGTGGTAAGTTTCGCGAGATGCGAAGTGATATAATCTGTAATGCGATAAAGATCACACATTGCATGTGATAAGACCTTTCAGTGATTGTGAAAGGTTGTGTTAAGTTGGGTGATATGCGAAGGGTTAAATGTTTTTATGTGTGAAGTAGGTAAAGATGTAAGATTGCGCCATAGTTTGGGTATTGTGCCATGGAAACAGAATATGCTGAAGGATACATGCAATATGGTAGTCGCGATGTTAGAATAAAGGATATGTGATGCAATGCAACAAAGAGTATTGGTAAGTGTGAAAAGTCACATGAAAGAACATAAGGGTAAGAAAAAGGTATCCTATGTGTTCTGAGGTTTTATAACATAATGGTTTTTTAATTGAAACTAGGGTACCACAAATCCCGTGTGTTGATAATGTATCGCAGGTAAGTTAAAGGGTTAAGCGCATAAGTGAAATATTTGTTTGGGTTCCCACAAATTTTATTTCCTCATGTATATTGGAATATATACTCAGTTACGAGTATTAAATCTTAGGAACGGGCAGATAATTTAAACGTTTCTGCATATGTGAGTGAAAGTGACCTTTTGACTGCATCAGTCTATAAGTTTTTAGTTATGTTTTTTGGTTTCAACTCTACTGAGGCAAGGTGTACATGGGCCAAAATTTAAAGCTCTAATCTCAAGATAAACCTAGTTTTCATTTGTCTCATTATCAATTTCTCATTTATAGTTGTAAATTACAAGTTTTGTTTATTTCGGATCTAGCCCTCATACTATTCTTCAAGTATACCAATACTTACAATTACCTTTCTATTTTCACTTCAGTTTTTCCTCCCCCTACTCTAAACCTATAAAATTTTTAATTTCCTTTCAATATCCCTCTTTAGGTTATCACCCTCCAACTCTCCACCCTATTTTTACCTCTCTTATTTATTGATTCATTATTCTTCATCCTCATGTTTTCAAAGTTCCATTCTCGAAAAAATCTTTATTTACCTAGTTATTTCATTTACTATCCTTCTCCATTTTTACTATTTTTCACACTCCTTTACTTCACCCCATCACTCCTTTCCTTGTCCCTAATGGCTATACACAGATTATAATTTAGTCATGGAGGTGGTAGAAGGGGTAGAGATATCTCTTCTAAGAGCCCAGACACCAATCCACCTTCATCCTTGTAAAATTATGTCCAAGCCACCATAATACGATCCATGAATAACTATGGAAACATATTTCCTAAAGTAATAAGGTGTACCATTATAGAAGTGAAGGAAGAGTTTAAAAAGGAATGTGGGCTTGTCTCTAATCATCCTATTGAAAGGGAGACGAACAGAGGAATTCGTGAAATAGGAACCTCTATCAAGTATGACCAAAAATTTTATATGTAAGTGGTAAATTTATATTGGCACATCCAAATTATTATTGGTATAGCCTTCATTAACAATGTGACATACCATAATAAATCGTAGTTAGCATGGTAGAAATACTAGAAAAAATTGAAAGGCTACAGAAGAAATTCCTTTTCCTAGCCAAAAAGCAAGTAGAAATCACGTGGAATCACTCTCATCAAGATAATTACTCATCGCCACTAGTCTAGGTGGACTCCACCATAACACAAAATTATCAAGCAAGCAAATATTCTAGTTTATACTTTAGTTTATAACTTCAATATTTTCAATGTTTTGATTATTGAGGTCAATCATTGGCCACGTGAATGGATTAACTGTATTTTAATTTTAAGTGATTGATTGGTTGCTTAAAAGATTAGTAATGTGAAATTTCTGAATCTTTACTACTCCTCTAGTTTCCCAAGAGGAAGATGAGCAAAAAAGAAAAATCATTCTCGTATCTCTTTTTTGAAAACTAATACAATATTCCTAACCTTAAAAGGAAAAATATATATGACAATGTATTAAACCTAGTGAGATGTGGAAATCGAGTCATTCTATAGTAATGATTACATCATGTTGAGAGATTGTGGGAAATCACATATGAAATGTTTCAAGATATGTCCGAAATTCAATAGCAATATTATGAATAATGATGAAAAGACATCTTGTCCTACATTAAATGATTGTACAACATGACTAAAAACATATTCGATATTAATGTGCTTAGATTAACATTACTTTAAAAAAAATAGAATAAAATCAAATCCTAAAACCACATCATCATTAAGTGTAATTAAATTAATTAAATTGCTTAATTAGATATATTTTTTTCAAAATTATTATTATATAGTCACTTTCATGCTTTATTAGTTCAAATACATATTGAATAAACAAAATATTATTTAATAGAAATATTCTCAAATTTATTTATTCAAATTTACTTTTTCCCCTTCATTTATAAAAATCCGTTCAACATTCAAAATTATAAATCTTTCTCATGTTAATTTTAAAGCATAAAAAAGAAAAATGATTCCATTGAATCATATATTTGAAAAAATATTTTATTAAATATATATTATATATATTTCATATTGAAAATTGTTAGAAACCTCAAAAAAATATAAAAAAGAAAAAGAACACTATCAAGATCATTCAAGTCATAATTAAATGAATATTGATTCATTTATCTATGAAAATTCCATGAGTTCAAAATTATGTCCTTCCACCTGCGAAAAGCTAAATAGTCAATTAAATGATATTTAGAGATTTGATTAACGTGCGAAAAGCCAAATAGTCAATTAAATTATAATTAGAGATTTCATTAAGAGTTTCATGTAAATTCATAAACTTATAGGGAGATAATATTTATCGAAATTCAATTTCTATTTATGGTATTAATGATTAGGATTTCATAATGATTATAGGCATAAGTATTTTTTTTTTAATAAAAGTAAAAAAAAAATTGGTCAGGGATGAATATATGTATTTTAGAAATTGTATATATATTTATTATTATTATTATTATATATATATATATATATATATATATATATATTAATTTTTAAATTAAATTCTATTTATATTAATAAATATGTCTATTTTGAAATACATATTTTAAAATTTTATTTTAATTATTAATAAGTATTAGTATAATTATATAAATTAAATGGCTAATAAATGTGGATAGATCTAAATCCATGATAAGTATCAAAACACTTGTTTTATAACATATCTCATATTGTTAAGATTAAAAAAAAATTATAAAAATTATCTTCATCTCACATTTCAAAAATTAAAAAAATAAAGTAAATGAATTAAATTATAACTTCATCTTAAATTATTATTATTATTAATTATAAAAATAGTTTATTATGCCTTTGTCTACTTTGTATATTTTGTGATAGAGCTTAATTTTCATTTAATTATTAAAAATTATTAGGTGGATGATTGAGATTTTTTTTTTCCAAAGTTAATTTAAATCTATTAAAAGGAAGAAATAGCATACATCATGGCCGCAGCCTATGCGTTTCCCAGTAGATGTGGAATGATCAACAAAAAGGCTCTTTGAGGACTGCCCACATAGGGTAACCAGTCCAAACATAGAGCATTTAGTGAAAAACGCTTCCCACGCAGGGGTAACAGCCTTTGAAACCAGTATCTTAGACATAAACTACATGATATCAGTACAAAAAACTCAAGATTAGCCCCTAAAGTCTAGGACTAGACATACACATAATTGCAGAATATAAAAGGATTAACTATCATGAGGAGGAGGAGGTTCTTCACGGATGAGGCATCTGTATGCCTTCATATCACATCTACATCTGGCTTGTCCACATGAGAGGCAACGCCTTGCATGGTGCATCCCGTTCGGTGCGAACAAGCATCCTCGTCAATTGGTGCCTTCTCTTTGAGCTTATCCTCCTTCTGAATCTTCAAAGCCTCGTCCTGAGTAGACCCCGCATCCTTGCCTCATAATTGCGTGCCTGCAACAACTATCTGAGGCTCTTCTCGAAATGAGACAGAGATGATGGCAATTATTTTTTGATGGTTCAATGTGCATTTGAAAGAAAAGTGGATTGTTTGAGGCAAGTTTGAGGTGAGGGAGGCAGGGGAAGCTGGAGCGGAGGAGGCCATTCTATGGCTGGCTGAGTGGGATCTTCCTCTACCGCTTCTGGTATTCAGATACCTACCAGCGAAGTACTTAGAGGATGGGGACGAAGTATCAGAGCTGGAGGAAGAGGCAGCATGCTGAGGACGACTTCTAGTGATGCCCCTCCTACAGTGCATACGATGACAAAGTCTAGGCATCGTTTCACTCTTAGAAAGGGGCATATGCGAATGAGAGGGAGCAGTATGAAGGGGTGGCAAATGAATGGAGAAATCAAGGGTAATAGAGCTGAGGTTGCAAAGTTTTTTTTGAGAGAGATGGATTCCATCTCCCAGCTCAAGACATCATGCAATTATACAACGACGACCCATAGCAGTTCGGGAACAAGGATTCACAGTGGTTGGAGAGAAAAAGTTCTGCAACAGAGGAGGAGGAGACATAGAATGAGCTTGTCGATCTTTCATATTGAAATTCAAGTTGCGGATGCCTCGATGAGCTCCTCACTTTAATGAACCATAAATGTGCTCTGAATTTAGTTGCAGAGAATTTTTTACAGAGGCGGAAGAAAGATCTTGGCCATCGGCCGAATTTAAGACAATCTGGTTGACAACCCAGAGGCTTATGAGCTCACGCATGGTGGCAGCAAGAATGGACAAGTGTCTCAACCACTTGCCAACCCCATGTCCTATCGCATTAAACCTCCGTCTTAACACCCGCATCCGGGGGGGATGATTGAGATTTAACCTCCATACAATATTTTGTAATATTCTTAGGAATAGTTAATAATGAAAGTTTGAGATTTATTTCCAGACTAGTTATGCCCTTTATTACCTTTTAATTATATTGATTAATTAAATCAAAAACTACGATGAACCAGTTTTCTTAAGTGATGTTCTTTTGGTTGTATGTGATTCATACGATTTTTTTTTTCTTTTTAATTTTAGCAATATAATATGTATGAAAAATTAAGGTTTGTGATGTTTATCATGATTTCATGCGTGTCTATGTTTACCTTTAACTTATATGGTTGTGATAGTATATGAGTTAAACATATATACTTTGTAAGAAGATATTTAACCATAGATATTCAACACCATTTTATTATGGAGATTCTTAACTTGTAAATATGCTTTGTTACAATATCATGGTCTATCAATCCCACATGACCAAAAAACTATAACTTATGTCCTAGGACACTTGTTAAAAAAAAAACAATTTAGTTAAAAAGATAAAAAATACATAATTATTTGAAGGTTAAGAATCTACATAGTAAAGTAAAGATAAATCAATATAGTTAAATATCTTAGTACATGCTTTATTTATCAAACACCAATTTTGTGTTGGCTTGGCCATGGCCTTGAAATTGGATAATAATAATAAATATAACTTATATTAATTATTTTTATAAGTAATAATAATAATAATAACAATTACAATAATAATAATAATTTAAAATATAATTATAATTCTTAATTTTTATGATTTTTTATAATTGTACCTATATAAATATATTATGAATTAAATGTTTTGATATTAATAGATATTTATAAACAATTTAATTTATATAAATATTATAATTATAATCTTATCACACACACGCACACACATATATATAAACATGTGATTATTTGCTCATTTCATGATTTATTTTTGTAATTGCTAAAAATGTAAATTCTATTAACTAAATGGCTCTCTAGGTTAGATACCTGAATAGTGCACACACACTTTACACAATGCACTGACTATTCACTCAAAAGAGCCTCACACATATAGGATTTCACAATAACAGGGTGGTTTCAACCACTCCCTAGATAATAGGATCTGAGACCTAATCTTAGAGTATCAATCCTATCCAAACAACTAAGTCTAGTTTTCTCCATTATATTTTAACACTCCCCCCTTAATGTAGAAAGGGTACTAAAGGAATAACATATTCATGTTGGTCTAGTCTTAGCTAGGCTTACAATAAAAACATGAAAAACTTGGTAACAGAGGTTTTCATTTTAGTCTTCTTGCTTGAGATTCCATGCTTGTTCATTCCTAGGCAAGGCTTCATCTTTACTTTTATCGCCATGAGGTAGTGATATATATTCACCTCCTTTCTACGTTTTCTTCCCCAAAGACGGAAAGCTTGAACTCTTACCCTCCTCGATCTTGAGTGTGGGTTTCCTCCTTTATATCTTTATTTCTGGTAAATGATAACACTTTAGAAGGTATAATCTTGATAGGAGAATGTTTCCTCTCACTATTTCTGGTGTCAAACATCTGAACGTCATTGTATTCAACATTCATTGATGCAACTTCTATGTTGACTTCATAAAGACATGGTGTTTCAAGCCATGCTTTAAGAAAATTTAATTCCTCTTGAAACTTTGTTTCTTCTTCCTTGTTATTGTTGCTAACATCTGCACACACAGTAACATTCTTGAGATCATCATAATTTGAATTCTCTTTGGCTTTGTCTTGTTCTACCATGTATTTGAAATCAACTTCAAGTGGCTTGTCCAGTTTATCTTCAACAATATGTTCCTCTTTACATATTTCTTGAAGAACAACTCATCAATCTTCAATCTCAAGACCTTGCAATGAAGATTGTGCCTCTTGATTCTCATGGCCATCAATAAAACCACATTGTTTTTCTCAAATTTATTTTGACTTGAAAATACTACCCATGTTAATAATGCCTCCAAATGGCCACATGAGAAAAATATCATCACCAGAATCAAATATGTCTAAATATACAGACATATTGGGAAAGTCCTGCTTATCTCACTTTATCTTGATTCCAGATTTCTTTCTGACTCCAATCGGTCCCTTAATGAGCTCCAACTACCTCATTACCATGCAAGCGCGAAAATTCTCCCTTTGGCATCTCTTCAAACATAGAACCCTGTATATTGTGGCTTCTCTACCACACAAGTAAATCTAAAGGAAAAACCATCAATGTAACCTGAACTTGATTATCTGCAGCTAATTATTTTTTTATCTTCCACTCCAAAATCGGGAAACTACTGCCTCTGGAATCTGTTCCATCTCCACACTACAAAATTGCAACAGGTCCACAATCATCCCACACACTCAGTAGGTAATGAGCCTTAAGCCTGCTGGTCAACATCCAATGGAGGGCTAGATTTGGCAGTCAACATGTTCATGCACATGGACACCAACACAAATTATTCGTGGACAACTAAATGACAATGGATACTACTCCTCTACTTCATCAATGGAAGGGTGGCACAAAATTTCTAGAGTGTTCCAGTTATATTTTTTTTTTTGGATTGTGGATCAAGCGATATTGTCCTTGAAATGTCAAAGGAAGCTATTGCATAGGGCTCCTACGTCACTTTGGTAACAAGAAATATATTTCTAATCTTCAAAAGTTGATCCACAAACCATGCTCTAAAAACACTACATGGAGAAACACTAATTCATGCTTCTCTCCCTCACTCACACTACCTTCCAACCTCCTGATCAAAGCGTCCACACCAACACTAATAGAGGCACTCTATTAGTTTGTAGAGGGACATTGTACTTTCCCGATTCAAACATGACAACAACTATCCATAAAAAATTATCATGTCCTCCAGCGAACCTCCTTGGCCTCCAAGGAATTTTTCTCACAACAAACAGGACCATAACTCTGATCTTGTGCTATGATACTATGTTAAAAACTAAAATTCTATTAACTAAATGGCTCTCCTGGTGAGATACCTAGAAAGTTCACAAGCACTCGACACAATGCACTGACTATTCAGTCAGAAGAGCCTCATACATATAGGCTTTCACACTAATGGGGCGGTTTCAACCACTACCTAGATAGTAGGATATAAGACCTAATATTATAGTTTCAATCCTATCCAAATAGCCAAGTCTAGCTTTCTCCATTATCTTTTAACAGTAACTTCCTAGCGTACTACAACATCTTTTGGTTAGTAATCAAAGCTTTCGATAAACGTTGTCAGCCTCCATATAAACCAACTAAGTATTTGAGATTTACAATCTAGTTTAATTATCTACAAAAATACAAGAATGTCTCTTCTATCCTTTAGCTATAAACATTAAAAAATATCTCCTTTCAATGTTTAATCTTTCTTAGTGTTTAATCTTCATTGATAACAAAAATCCATCTCATACACATATAGATAAATTCATAGCTTCATTCCAATGGTCTTTGAATTTTTGTTTGATACGAATTTATTTGAACGCTCATAAGGATCTAGATTTGCCCTAATATTATTGTGAAATAGATAACTTGTACATAGTTGGTGACTCAATATAAATGAGATTTATTTAAAAATGGATTAAATTTAATTTTGGGCTCGAACTTTTACTTCCCATGCATTTCTATACGTAATTCATATCTTTACTTATGAAACCTTGTCTATAGATATTCAATCCAGAAAAAGGGAAGAGGTTTCCAGTAAATTTATTGGTAAGGGAATTTGAGACAATGCTAAAAGAGTGGTGAGGTGACGTCAAGGGTAAAAAATACATCTAGAGAAGTTTGGATAAAATGTGAAGCTTGTACAATAATTTTAATAAATGTGGTTGATATATGTGGTACATTAATTTAATATATCCTATCTGATAGTTACCGAATTCGACCGTGCTAGCAAAAAAAAATTAGAAATTAGTCGATTCGATTCGGTATTGTTAGTAATTCGGCCAATTTGAATTCGATACTATGGATGATTTTGACATATATCATTTTTTCAAAGCTCTCAATTGGGTCAACAACTTTTTCGATTCATTCATTTTCTCGCAGTGCTCTGAAATATTTCAGTCCTCAGATTAACTTTCTAGGATATGGAAAAATTAATTTATTGTTTCCCCATTTTTTGCATTGTTAGGGTTCTTAAACTCTTACATATGCATTAATTTATTCTGAAAACTACATGACAGATGATTGTGCTACCAATATGTCAATTTCCTCTCAAGTGTGTTGTCTCCTCCCACATTCATTGTGTATTGTACTTCGTTCCACCTAAGTAGCCCTCGTGGAAATATTGCAAGGAACGGACAAGCTACTACTAGATAAATTATCTTTTATAAATTTTATGTTTATATGAAAAAATAATTAAAAACAATCCTCTATTGGATAAAATTGCAATTGAAAAATGTAAATCTTTATGAGAAAAAATAAAAATATTGTAATTTTTATACCAAAACAATTTAAAAAATAAATTGCAATGTAAAAAAATAAAAATAAATTGCAAATTAGTAATTCTTATATAAAAATAATTAAAAAATGTATTTTTTATATTCAAAATAATTATAAAATGGAAAATTTCAATTTCAAATGGATAAATCCTATTAAAAAAAACTAATAGGTTTAAGTGTTTGTAACATATATACTATCGAATTTTTTCCATGTTGGATTTGATAGGCTCAATTGTTTTCGTATCAAATCGTATTCAAATTTGAATTTGAATTTGTATTTGGTAACTATATGCTATATTATAAACTTATTGTTATTAACCATAATATTAATCCCACTATTAAAAGCCCTAATTATAAACCTTAATATTAAATATTAATATATTAACTACTATTTAGAAAATATTAAATATTAGTATGATATTAAATATAATATATTAATATATTACTATTTAGAAAATATTAAATATTAAGTAGAAATATATTTAATATGTTGGACCATGCTTTACCATAGTTGAACCAAGGGAATAATATTAAACTCTTAGAATATGAACCCTTATTTTAATCAAAAAAAAGGGATTCATATTATAAACCTAAGGGAATAATAAACCCAAGGGATTAATACTAAAACCCCAAGGGATTATGAACCCAAGGGAATATAGTTAAGCCCAAGGGATATCTTTCATAAACCCATGGTATATAAGCCCTCTAATAAATATTATAAACCCTAAAATAAATATGGTTGATCGTGGTTGATTTTCATGTTGAGACAATCCTTATCACAATGTGACATTGGATCATGGTTAAGCATGCTTGACCATGATTAATTTTCATATCGAGACAATATTCATCATAATGTTACATTGGACCATGGTTTACTATGATTGATTTTCATATTGAGACCATCTTTGACACAATATTGTCAGGCGAGCTCAAGGGTAAAAAACACATATAGAGATGTCCAAATAAAATTTGGAATACTTTTTTTCTTCAAATAGGAATAAGGCAAAGGTTTCCCTTAGAGTTTAGTTTAAAATACGAATATGAGTACTTGTAGATTGAAACCTTATAGCTCCTTCAGTTCGAAAACCACTTTGCAAAAATGTATATGTAATTCATTTATTATTATTTTTAGTTATATATGCTCTTAATTGATTATGTGCTTTCAGAAGCATGGTCATTGTTTCACTATGTATGTTTTTTTAAAAGAATTTCAAAAATTTAAGCTAGTTATCAATAATTATTATATTATTAATGGAAATAACAAATTAAATATTAATATTTACTTTAAAAGTAGTTTTCTTTTTATTATTTTTTCATATATATATATGTATGTGAAAAAATGACATATGAGTATGCTTCATATAAGCGATTTATACTCTTTAGGCATTTAGTATTAGTAATCCCTAGTATTGATTCATGGTATTGTAATAAACTCTATTTTCAATACAAGTTCAAAATATTTATGGTACATTAGATGTAAATCTCCATAGTGAATAATCTTATTTTACACACACACCTGAAAATGACATATCAATTTCTTTTTATAATAAATAGTATAGTATTTTCAAAGTTATTATTTAATGTAGGGATTTGACCTCCAATGAATATTTTAGAATATCATTAGGAGTAGTGGCAAATAAAATTTTGAGATTTATTTTTCAAGTATTTATCCTAATTTTCTACTTTTAATTAACATATTAGTGAAAATAATATCATAAGAACATGTTTTTTGGGCATGTGGTATTAGTAATTCATGATATTGGCCCATTGCATTATAATAAAACATATTTACAAGTTAAGAATCACCATGATATAATGGGGGTAAATTATGGTAGTTAATTTAAGAGTATTTAATTACTCATAAATTTGTGTAAAATTACATATGAGATCTCCATTATACAGTAATGAAGGATGGCCAATGCCAATTAAGGATAGCTATGAAAACTAAGAAAATACAAACCGCTATGTGAGCTTACAAATCACTATAGCTATCTCATAGGGAAATATCACTGGATAAAACAAACTCTAACACCCCCAATTAATCAAAACATAGAGAGTGAACAAAAATAAAAAATTGTGTCCCAATAATAAGGCCTAATAAGGTACCCAAGTACAAAATTTCACAAGTGGAGAAAATGAAAAAAGCACGTAGGAAAAAACTCCTCTCCAAAAGAAGAGAGATGTGAATGTTCAGATAAACATGGAGCTAAAACTATAGATCCCAGAATGATCCACTAAATGGAAATAACAAACACCCACTCCAATAAAAAATTACGAAATATTTATTTACTAAAACTATAAATTTGAGATGCATGAAACCTCAATGATTTTGGTTGATCTTTGAAGTAAAAATGTTGGGAAGGGACAGCAATGGAAAATATTGTCAAATTCCCAAAACTATTCAAAGAAAGTAGGGGTTGGTAAAGCACCATGATAAAGATTGCAAAAATAAGCAACACCATCAACCAACAAACAAAGATTGGGGTTTGTAAGTATAAAAATCTCAACACTCATGAATTATTCTCAATAGTTCAATTCATCATAGTGTTATTGATATTAAGATAATGGATCATGTGTAAACAACACTTTCAACAAATTTAGTTATTCATTCATTTAGTTCCAGAATATCTCAAGTGAGGTTGCATCAGTGAGAGACATGACAGGTCAATTTCTAGTTAAGTGAACTTACATATGTTTGGAGATATATAAATGGATGGTGGGGTCGATAGATCTCTAGACAAAACCTTTGATCATTGGATTCGATGGTGAAATAACTAGTTTTGTTGATTCAGATCCATTTTTTAAAGTATGAATTTTCTATTTTTTGAATGTTATTATGTATTTATCGAATCTGGTATATTACCTCTAGCATTTGGTTTTGTCTTCTCCAATAACCCTTTAAGGAAATCATAGGGATTAAATAAACATGAAAGAAAAAAAATAACGGGTCATATAAATTAGGATTTCTTAGTTACCCATGTATAACCTGTCATAAACAGATAAAATAACAAAAAATTGTAGGAAACACACATACCCCCCCCCAACCCCCCAAACAAACAAAAATATGAGTAAAAGATGTCATTTCTCAAATAAACATGGAGCTAAATCTTTATATCATATAACAATCCACTGAATGGAAAAAATCAAGGAAAAAACATTCAATAAATATGAAATGATCAAGTACCAAAACTATGAATATGAGAGCCACGAAACATAAATGAGGTGATTCAATCCCTGAAGCACAAATGTTGCAAAGGCATAGGGGTGAAAAACATAGTAAACTTCGCCAAAAATGTTTACAGAAAATATGAGTTTGTAAAGAATCAATATAAAGGCTTCAAATGAGAGAAACAACATCAACCAAAAAACAAAAAATGAGGCATGTAAGTATAGAGAAATCAAATCAAACATGGCATAAAAACACTCATGAAGTTATCTTAACATTTCCACCATCACACTAATCAAACAAAATAAATGACCCTAGTCAACAAAAGAACAACAATATATGTCATTATCTAACTTCAATCCCTAAAACACAACCACATGTGGAGCAAGAATGAATAGTATTTTTCATCAACACCCACCCCCCTGCACCCCCGCCTACCATTTAAACACAATTAAGGGAATAACGACAATCAAAAACTATTAATAGGAACTTTACATGACTACACAATAAATGAGATACAATGATTTAGATGTAATAAAAATATATTCAAATGATGAAATGAAAATCCATTGATCCAAACACTATCAATCCTAATGGTTAGCACAACTCCATGATTCATTATTCTACATCTCTCTTGGAATTATTTCAGTGTAGGGCTACTATCTCAGCAAGAATTACTGACGATTATGTGATTTGATTTGATTTGATCCTTATGAAGAGGTTGAAGTGGCTAAGCTTTTGTTTTGGCAAGCTCAATGCTACGTGCAGTGCCATTTTCATCTATAATGACATTGGTAGTCGTTGAAGAGTTCATCGAATTATCCACACTTTTTAATTAAATTATTTCTTAAAATTATTTTATAATATTAAAAATAAAAATTATTACTTAATTTTTTTATAAAATATTAAAATAATAATAATAATAATAAATCAAAACAATAAATTAATTATTAATATTAATTATGACTAATCCTTACCTAAATCCTTCTTTCAATCCTTTATTCAAAATCCTGTCTTGAAGATGGATCCCCATTGATATTCAAAATTTCGATGAATTTTCTATAACACTGTGGATAATCCGATGAGCTCTTCAAAAACTAATAACCATAGGAGCTCAAAAACCATGACATTGGTAGCCATATCAACTGATGTATTTATCACGATCAACACTAACATTCTCTTCGAGTACCTAACTCTGAATTCCTTTGACAACAAAAGAAACTTCTAGATTCATAACAAAGCTAGATGTAGGTGATGAGGCAGTGGCAATATCATATCCAAGACGTGCTCTTGATGTCTACATTATAGAGTTCATATGAACAACGATGCCTTGTCCATTCTACCCAATTCCTCCTTTAACATATCCAATTTTTCTCATCGTTTTGGGCCCAATACAGGATGTATGCTTTTCAAAACCTCCTGTCTTAGGATTCAGTTATGGCTATCTATTCATATAAACAATACTAGCATTTCTACTTTCTTTTTAAATAAATTTTAAAATGGTAAAATTAAAAAGGGCTAATTGAAGAAGGAAAAACTTGGTGAATTTTCTTATGTGATGACCAACATGTAGTGAGGCTTTGATGTGATGCTTGTCATTCCTCATGAGGATGTTCAGACTAGTTCTCTTGCTCCTCATGATGAAGATATAATGAAGTTTTACAAATAATTGATTAACTTCATATTTTTTGGAATAAATTATAAAATAGGTCTCATAATAGAAATTCCATTTAGATCAAAAAACAAAAATTAATAGGCTGGAAATTGCTACTTTGATACCATGTAAGAGAATTTTATTACTTACAAAATTGTATTAAAGTACATAGAGAAACTCCATTATATATAAATGGAAGAGGGAAGTGTTGAAAAGGAAGTTTTTAAAAGCTACAAATAGCTAGCTCCTTGGGAAAGGAAGTGTTGAAAAGCCAACTCTAATATGGTATAATGGAAAATTATGCAAACTTGATAACTAGGAAAACTATAAGTATATGGAGTATTCTATATGACAATTATAACTATGTAGAGTATTATATTGCTCACAAAATTGTGTAAAAGCACATATGAGACGTCCATTATATAACAATGTTAGAGGCCCAATCTCATTTACAGATAGGTAGGACAACTGGTTGAATACAAATCCTTATGTGATCTTACAACTCACTATACTTTACTTAAAGAGAAATTATGCATTAGAGAAATTCATCTCTAATAATAAATAAAATTAATACATGTTTTGTGAAATGTATACATTTTAAATCATATATTAACTCCTTTTATAATTATTAATAATAGTAAATTAAAATAATGAAATATTTTTTTTAATCTTTGTAACGTGAATGCATAATGAGGTAAATGTTGTGTCTACAAATTACCAACCATTTAATTTATATGGTTTTGCTAATTATAGCTGAAAGTTAGAGGCATGTTAGTATTCCATCCATAGACATTTACTGTCATTTTCTTTGTTGTGATAATTTAACATACGTCTAATATTATTACATTTTTCAATTGCCTTTATATTTCATTTATTTATATTTTATTAATAATATTAATGATTAAAAAATAAATGTGATTATTGCTAGAAACTAGAATAGTACTGAGAGTGGGGAGGGTGAATAAGTGGTTATGTCCTTTATATTAATTTTAAATGTTTTTACCACAATATCAAACACCCATGCACATTCACAACATTAGATTAACTCAATATGAAATAAACAATAAACTCAAAGTGTAATAACCATAAAAAGCATCAACATAAGCATGCACACATAATAACACAAGTATTTCTGGTGGAAACCCTTTCAGGAGAGAACCACCCTACTGCTGCTCCACTACTCAATTATTCTTTTAATACGTTGAAAAAATTGTACATGGAGTAGATTACACACATAATTTAAAAGAATTTGCTTTTATTACGGTATGTTGGAACCTATAAATTAGGAAGAATATTTCTCTCACATATCTACAAAAATATATCTGTTGGAAGTGCCCACGACCAATCACCCTCGCCTAACATCCACTGGACTATCCAACACCAATTGTATGGAGAAATTGGTTCCTTCAATTGCATATGTTGAATCATTGTCTACTATATATCCTCCATTCGTTCACTTACTCCATCCAAACTACATTTCATATATTTTCAAAATGGGTTCTCAATATGCACAACCTAAGCAAACCAACAACACCATCATTCTACAACACAAAATTTGATTAAAAAAATCTACCAAGAGGGTGTTGCTTCTTCTCTTATACTCACAAGAAAATATTATCTCAAACACACTAGAAGATGTTAACTATATACCATAAAAAACACATAATTCAAAATTTCCTTCTCAACTCTATCTATGGTTTCTCCATACAATTATATGATATAATTTTGAAAAAATATGTGAGAAACTACTAAAATATATATTGAATCTAAATTCCCTCGCAATGGCATGCTCTCACACTCTCAGGACAACCAACCAAATAGACTCAAATCCTTCCTCTATTTATTATTTTTATGTAATGATTACCTCAGTAAATCTTACAGGTTATGGAGCACTCAACAATTCTTTTCACACCTCCAAATTTTCTCAAATCCAACTCCTTAACTTCATGAATAAACTAAGTTCACTTCAATGATGGATATTTTCAATTTAAACCAATTTCTAGAAGCTCCCTTACATTTTACGACCATATACTAAAATTTTTCGATCAAGAACATCCCTACAATACAAAAATTACTGGAAATACAGAAGGAATCCGAAAAATAAAATTTATTTTAAGCCTCAGCCGTAGGAAAAACAATAGAATTTTTTTTCTAGACTCATGCACATATCTACTTCTCAGCGATTATTTCTCTGAGTTGCATGCAAAACCCTTAATGTGAGCGACTGGGGTGGGGGATGGAAAAAAATTAGTCAAACCAACCCATAATTTTTCCACACTTATTCTAGAGCTTGATCATCATTAGAAATACCTTAGGAAGCCCATAGAATCTCTGGAAGACTTTACCAAGTAAATACAATGTCACCATCATCATCACAAGTCAAACTAGGTTTACCTGGATGCCAACCAACAAATATACTAACACCTGGGCCATCAACCTACTCCACAAATTATCTTCCCTTAGTATGCAATTCCATAATATGTCATAAATCCTACAGTACTTGTACAACCAAATTAATCATCCTTTGAAAATTATAGACCCTTTCCAAGCCTTATGTATAATATCATCAACATGAGGACTTAATCTCGGCCATGGAAACCTAATCTACCAAACTCCTCAACTCTAACTCCTATAGTAGAAACCAACACCTGTATACAACAACATAATTAGTCAACATGATCAAGGGGATCATCACATCTCCAACACAACTCTAGTAAACATGCAACACCTATACATAGCTGATCATAGTGGTGAAACCTCCAAATTTATCCGACACACAACCATCCAACTCCATTTAAAAATCATTATCATTGTTGGAACAGGAGTTCGTAACCCTAATTTTGTCCAATTTTTGTAATTTTTTTGTAATATTTGGTCTAGCAGAGGGGGTTTGAGGTGGGTAAAACCCCCAATGGATTTTAATGGGTCAAAAGGGTAGACCTAGGGTCTGCAAACCATGGTTTGTGGACCATAGGATAGCGCAGGCTAAGGTGCTATAAATAGATGGGTAGATCAAGTATAGAAGTAGGCTAATATTGATTGGTTTTAATTGCGAATGGTTGAGACATGTTTTGGGTTGTTATTGGGTAAGGACTCTGACTTGCTGTGTGCGTGGAGATCCTTAGTCCTACTATGTGTGGACCCCACTGGCTATGTGCGTGGGTTGGGAATTGGGTCTGTAAGTTGATTTTGGAAGCTAATGAATGATAAATCTGTTTGGTCACATCTCTCTGATATAGACTAGTTATGTTCTTGATATTACCATGATTCAGTTCATTGATTAATATTACTAAACACATGGATGCGAAGGTATTTCTAAGATCTGATTAGTACTAATTGTTTATGCTATTTGTGGTTTATGAATTTCTCATTCTGCATGTACTTGGTTAAAGGTTCTGCGATAAGATTTCTTCTGCGCAAATCTGATAGATCTTAACAAGGCCACCTCTATTAACACTCTTTCTTTCAGGGTGCAGAAACCTAGTTCCAGCACCCTCCCATACTACTTTGGATGATACCTTGGCCTATGTAAGAAAGTCATTTCCAGAAGGGCCAGTAGTATAGGGGTTTGTTGGCAAACCTTAAATTTGAACTTCGTTTAGGACCCCTCAAGCCAAAAAATGGTTTCGTTGCTGGGAATAGAAGAATTTTGAGAGAAATAGGGTAATGCCACGAGGTCACTGGCACCTTGAGAAGTCTCAGCTTGAAGACTGGTTTGAGAAATAGATCCATGAATTTTCCTTAAAAGAGAATCGAAGTACAAGGCTGACTTCCAAAGAGTGGAAAAAAATTATATATTTACCAAAGTATATGATATTTTTTTTGTAACCTTAGCACATGAACTAAAAGAGTGGTTAGCAAGGTTGGCGGAATTCCAGACTTGTGGAAAGAACGATCAGGTTACACAGTGGACTCATGAATTAATCCAATAGTTGGAAAGGGATGATAAAAAAATCACCCATACTATAGACCACTAGGTGGACAGTGTCTTAGGATGATTTGTAATAGAATAAATAGTTGATTAGTTCGTATCTTATTTAGAAGCTGAGAAAAGCTTCTTCAAAGGGTTCTGAGGTAATATTTTGCAAAAATTTCTGCTACTAGTTAAGATACTATCGTGCAAAAAAGGTGTGTTGTGCAGTCACACCACGTGAATGGCCAATGATCAGAATGAAAGTAGAAAACAAAGCAGTACATATTATACTGTTAAACAAGAAGGGGACAGATTGATAGATCCCTAGGAGAGACACCTATGCATGTAGGAACTAGTCCTTCAGTTACCCCACTGTCAAATTTGCGCAAGCGTAATAACTCTCCTACCCCACCACCACCACCAAAATATGACATGTCCACACACATGAATCTACCAACCTTTAAGGGTGTGGGGGACGAGTACATGGACCGATTTTCATTCATAGCAGAATTAGTATGGAATGCATAGAATATTGCCAGTGATGTTGTAAAAAGGGCACAGTTATCCCTAGCCTTTGACGGAAGTGCCTTGGATTGGTTCATGGGGTACGTCAGCCAAGACATGGATTCATCAATACAGGAAATTAAGGATGCCTTAAAATAACAGTTTTTGAAGCCGAAGCCCTACTGTCAACTGGTGATTGACTTGAAAGATTTCCAACAAAGACCTACAAAATCAGTAAGGGAGGTTGATCAACGACTGAGGAAACTTATCAAGGATGGGGATTTTAAGTACAGAGATAGAAACCACAAAGAATGGTTCATTTAAATGTTATTACCACACCTATGCGAACCCATGGGCCAACAGATGATTGATACACAAGAAAATTCCCTAGAAATTTGCATGAAGTTAGAAGTTGCACCACAGGATGATGCCCAATATGGGGTGTAGTAGATCCAGGGTCGGTTGGAGGCAATGCACTTGGAAATCCAGAATCTAAAAAAATAATGGGGAAAAGAAGCTAGCGCAGATATATAGTGCATATGCTGTAGAGTGTTAGGCCACAACAAGGATCAGTGTCCTCTTCTATTAGACTACATGCAGGCTGGGGAACCTAACTCGTTATGCCCAAAAGAGGTTACAGGACCAAGAAACACCACATTATGGTGCACTGACTGTCGAGTAGTTGGACTGCATGATACAAGCCACTTCCCCCAGCTTGGTGCCTATGTCCCAGAATTGAAGTAGTAGTCGTGCAGATTCCTCTTTTTTTTAGCCCATGATGAGGACAACTATCAGACGTATGAACTTATGATATGTAGAAAAAACCTGTATAGGGTACAGGATGACCCATCCACACCACAATCTCCCTCTGGACGAGGAGGCTCCTCAGCAAGAGCTTGAGGGGGGCGGGAGAAATGAAAGCATAGGATGGGGAAGAGGAAAACTAATATGTTATAACTATGGAGAGGTGGGACACTTCACAAGGCACTGTTTGAACCCCACACGACAATATTGTAGGTATTGTAGGAAACTAGATCATGTGATCGAAGATTATCCCATTATGATAGTGAAGATGCAGGAAAAATAACAAATGCCAATGCAGAATGTGTGAAGGATTAAGGTAGAGCCACACAATGAGGGGCCCAATATTCACATAATTATGTGTAGTGGCATCGCCATGGGAGGAGTTAAGGAAAAAGCCACAACCAAACCACTTATCATAAAATTTGTTGACAAAAGGGAAAGCTTGGACTTACAAATAGAAAAATAAACCTTCCTTGAAGCTGGAAAAGAATTTACCAAAAATGAGGCATCTACCTCCAAGACCCCAGTAGACCTGAAAGAAGATGAAGAAGTGAAGTTGTTCCTAGAGGCATGTATGAAGTTACTACGCAACCAAAAGGCAGTCGAGAACCTACAAGCATTGATAGAGAGTTGCACAGAAAATAGTTCCCCACCAATAGAAGTAAGAGATGTCAACAAACTTTATAAGCATAAGAAGAGGACCGGTCGGGAAATGTGTCTAACTGCGTAGGTTGGAGATTAATAAATGGATCAGGTCATCCTTGATCTAGGATCAGATGTGAATATCCTGCCTAAACAAAGTTGGAAGAGGATGGGAGAGCCCAAGCTGGAATGTTCTACTATACAGCTCCGCATGGCAAACCAAAACAAGATCATACCACTAGGAAGGCTATCAAAGGTTATGGTAGTCATCGTGGAAGTTATGGTATATGAAAACTTTGAGGTCATTCAAATTGTAGATGGTGCGGACCATTACCCTATGCTCTTAGGGCTGGATTTGGCTATCGACATGGGAGGTATTATCAACATAGAAAGGTGAACCATGGCTTTTGAAAACGAGGGTACACAAGTAATAGTCCCTCTAGATCTGGTAGAGGGTGAGTGTTACACAGAAACAATGGGCGAAGGGGATGATGTTGATGATATATACATGCTAACTACCCAGAACGAGGATTGGATCAACCCTACCACTGATGGCATGATTTGGTAGGAGAAGGACAGTGAGTGTCTCGCTGACTCAGATGGAGAGATAGAAAATTGGCAGAGCCGGTTGCATGATGTATCTATGCTACGATGCCTGAAGATAACAAAGAGCTTCCGCTGCATCTCCTCAGAGGTAAGAGAGTTTCCTTATTTTGATGATTATGGTAGAGTTAGGAATTTTCTTAGAGCCTTTGAAGCTAAATTCCCAAGGGAATGGAGGATGTGGGTGCTTAACCTAGGTATGCATGTGACCCCTGCATGATGGTGGAAAATTCATAAGGGGAATTTCTAGGATTGGGAGGAATGTTGCAGAATGTTGATCCTAAGATTCGAACCTCCGGTCAACCTATCTATGGGGATTTTCCTTGGCCACGGGGACCTGAGTAAGAACTTGTTGGTATGGATGGAGGCATGGCAGGAGGGGACTTGGGATGAGTGGGTCCACATTTTTATCCAATTCTTGGGACCTATCCCCACCATGTGGTATTTGGATGCAGAGCTCCACCTACGCACTTGCCACTAGGATACCATGAGGGAATATTTTTTGGGGATGTTCAGATTGATATGCGAGAGTGATAAATTAGCCAAAGCCCTATAGGACATAGATTCTCTAGTGTTTGATGACTCGTGCCATCACATAGAATGTGGGGAACCACCTTGGCATGTGAAAATGCAGGATATTGCCAACTATCGGAATCAATGAGTGAAAGAGTGTGATGAGGACCCGCAAAACATCACTATGTCAGAATCTGAGGGTGAACGTGCAGTTGCTAGACCCATATTACATGCAGTAGAAATTACTAAGCCTCTCAAGTTAAAGGAAGTCAACATTGGAATAGAAGAACAACCCAAGATCGTTATAATTTGGGATTACTGGGATGATGATACCATTGGAAAAATTCCACAACTGCTCACTAAATATCAGGATCTATTTCCCACAAAATTTTGAGAGCTCAAGGGTACTGTAGGGAACCTAGGTGTCATGCGGATCACCTTAAAATTTGTTTCTTGTCCTATCAAGCAGTGACCTTATCGATTGAACCCTAAATACAAGTAGAAACTCAGAGAATAAATCAATAAAATGATAGCTGCCAACATCATCAAACTAGTAGAACAATCTAATTAGGTAAGCCCTATGGTGCTCCAAGAAATGAAGACTAAAGGGGAAATAAGAATTTACATAGACCTAGTTATTTTTGTTTCAGGAGTATGATTTTGAGATAATTTTAAAGCATGGGAAACTAAATGTTGGACCGGATCACTTATCTTGAATCGAGAGTGGTTAGTCTACGTAAAGGAAGCAACTATGCCTATAGAATACATTGTTCCTAGCTTGCGCATCTCGGCCTTCACAAATATGGTTGATCCCGACATTATGGAGGAGCTCTTGGCGCAGATGGTAGCACTAGAAGAAGACCGGTTCATTGCCCAATTCCACCAGCAGGTTCAGAAGGCACCTAAAAAAGCAGGGCACGATCGCCATATCTAAAAGAAGGAATTTTTGAAAAACACATTGGTCTTACTATATGATAGCCAGTTCACGAAACACCTACAGAAATTTTGACAGCACTAGTTAGGTCCATATGTGGTCAAAAAAATAACCAATGGCAGAGCAGTCAGACTGGCTACACTGTGCGATGAGTCCCTATTAGGATATGTTAAGGGAAGTCGTCTATGGCCCTATAAGGACTCCACGGTGCCGATCAAATGACTATATGGCTAGAGTAGCTGTACCAGGGAAACTACACGTAGGGAGGATATGCAGGAATGGATTTGTAGGGATGGTGTGCAGGCATGGATGCGCAGGGGTGACGCACAGGACTTGAAACGTAGTGTGCTACAAGATAGGCACAGGAGCTGCATGAAATGGACAAAACTAGTTGTTCGAATGGAGCAGGCACATGGAAAAGCGCGCTCCCTGTTTAATTACATTGGTAATTGGCAATTAATGAGGCAATTTATGAGGATCTATTACCGTTTCCATAATTATGAAAGGAAATTAAGGGTCTGATGACGATTTCTCTCTCATGTATGCTATAAGATCAGGACTAGTCGTTCCATGAAATTCAATTGTTGCTCACATTTTTCACACCTCGCCCTCTCTGATAGATACCATTGTTTCGGTCTATCTGCCGACTGCATGACTAAGCAAGCTCCATTTTCTGACAGTAGCCACATTGAATTCATATTTCAAGACAACATGAGCACTCCCAAGCCAAATGCCCCTCCGCCTGACACAACGTCTGAAGAAGTAGAATCTGATGAGGTTTGTGAGGTCACTCCTATAGCAGAATAAATTGGCTCGACCTCAGCACCTTAGAAGGAAAGGGAAAGAAAAAATAGATGAAATGGGTTGGTGGGAAGCCTCAGACTTCCCCTCAAATTTGGCATTGTCCCCGATAGGGGCCTCAAAAGCTTTCACCGCTCGCAACCCTGAAATCGATGGCGCTAAAAAATGAAGGCCTGCATGCGACCCCACTGACCTGGTTACCCCCTTACTTTCGGCCACGTAGAATAGCAATATGTATGCCCAACGTAGATTTCATTTTTTCCTATCTTCAGATGCCTCTGGTCCTCGAAGATGTACCATAGCAGGGTGATATGTTCAGATAGCTACCCCACATAAAGTTTAATGACCATGACCTAGGAAACTTAGACCCTTTTCCTTCATTATATTTGAAACTGTACTTGGAATAAGTGATCAAGGATGGTGTTCCCAAAGTCGAGCCAATGCTTTAAGCCATGGGCTTAGTCGGGGTAGGAATCCTGAACTTGTTGTGCCTCCCCCATTTTGGATGCTACAACATAACCAACCTCATCATTCACCAACTGCTGGTACTTGTCCATGATGGTTTCTTATGGCTCTAAGGTTGCATACTAATCAATACTAGCCTCATTCATCGCATCATAGGTCGCCCTATGAATGAGCTCGAACAACATGATGGAACAGGTAAGCAATTTGAGCACCATACTACCAACACTAACCGGAAAATGTACGAGGTTGGCTGTAACAGGCGGGGCTTCTTGATTAATACCATCTAAGACTCAGGAACGTGCATGGAAGCATTAATTCTTTCCTACAAATTGATGCGGAAATGTTAGGCCGCAACTGTCCCTGCTCATGTAATTCAGATCGTTGGGCAGTGTGAAAAGAGAGTCTGCGTCAATTGGTCCTAGTACCTGGTTGAATAATTTCTCGACAATGTGCACGAGGCTCAGGAGTAGGGAAAATAATTCTACTACTCATAAATGATTCTGGTAATCATCTTAGTTGCTTCGGAGACACCAGAAGAAGCATTCTTCCCCCCTCTTTAGCCTGGCATGTGAGAAGGGACGCGGTTTGCTAATCTGTGGGGCTCGAAGGACCCCAAGTGGGTGGAGGAAAAAAATTTCTTCTGGGTAATCTACGATGGAGCTATCTATGTAGCCATTGATTCCCAACCACACCTGTCCCTGGCCTTCTATGACAAGTATAAGAAAATAGCGGCATTTCAAATAACCAAATTTGGGCCCGAAAGGCTCACACTTGGCATAATATTCCATACATGACTACTGAAGATGAAATTGAATAGGTAATCGCAACTTTGCCACCGGAGTGGAAGGTCGCAGCTTCGCCAACTACCCTAGATGTAGTAGGAGCATCTGGCCCCTCAATAGTATCCAAGCCTACCGTTTCGCTCGGCCTAGTGCAGAGTCCATGCCCCTAGCATCCATGACGCAGGTGACACCTAGGAGCACCACCGTGCAATGCGAACTAAACTCCCTGCCAGATCACCACACCAACGATGTTGATGACATTGGTACATTCGTCTTGCACACCCTTAAGAAGCCCCATGAATTGTCTCAAGGGCCTAGAAAGAAACATAAGGCCACTAAGACGGACACCACCATGGAAGTTACCCTCAGAGAGGATGCCCTTGATCATATTTTCGATGATGCCACCCCTGTGTCTGCTAATCGATGGAATATTTGGGAAGAATGGCACAAGGCTGTTGTAAAATTTTTACAAGCTGAGTTGTAGGCCTTCCAACTCAAAGGAGACACACTTCAAGTTAGTGTGGATCAAGCGAGGTAGAGTTAGGTGAGCATAGATCAAACGAGGTAGACTCCTGTGGGCTCACTGACCCCCGTTACAACCTTTTCCACCATTAGAGATAACCAGATTTGCCTCTCCCTGGTGTAGCCCTTGTCTTGGAACTCGCTAAATTATGCACCCAGGTCTAGGTATGCTCCTCCATTGGGCTTGAGGTTTGCCAATTGGATGCGGTGCAGCTGCAAGAATTGTTGACTGCTGTCATGAGTGAAATCCAACGCCGCGAACTCTGAGTACAGTAGCACCTAAACACAGTGAAGAAGACTATTCTGACCCAGGCCATTAAAGTCGCTCAAATCCATGCTGCACACGTCGCTACCATCGCGTAGCAGGCAGCCCTTAAACAACTAATTAACAGGCTCTGTGAGGACATGTCTAAAGTCATTCCTGCTTCCGTTGAACCCCAAGATAAGGTTGAATATTTGGTCGCCGCCATGAAGGAATCCAAGTCCGAGGTACAGGTTTTCAAGGCTAAGTTTGAACTTCAACTTGCATCTTTACAGGCCAAGCTGCAGCGTGAGACCCCTCTAAAGGTACCTACCCAGCGCTCCACATTGGTTACATAAGCCACGACAACTATTACAATTCATATTAGCTAGGGTGTCACTTTTCTTGAGCAAGCTATGGAATTATGGTCCCAAGTACAGCACAACCCGCTCCTCCGAGAGATCGATCAAGAGTTAACTCAGAAGGAGGAATACTTTGAATATTTGGAAGTTATGATGTCCACTCTGGTTCCTGCCCAGCACTTAGCCTGTCTTCGAACTAGCCACACACTTCGCATTGAAATTATGGGGCTACAACACAAGAAACATGTGCTTAGTGACCATCAAACACCGTGGTTAGATGATTCCCTGAAGATATCATAGGACATATATGGGGCTCTAAAACAATTGAACCAGACTCTCGATAGTGCCACCACTACTACAGAAAGACCGACCTCACAGAAACTGGTGGAAATCGCGTAGACTACTGCAGCACAAAGACTTCGCATTTTTCCTATGCTCACAACCACACTAGTATAGCTCAAGGAACGGATGAAGACCTCACTGGCACCGTGACTCGGGATGAGTCACAAGATTGTGTTGGGGAACTATTGAAATGGGGGTTCCTAGCCCTAATTTTTTCCAAGTTTTGTAATATTTTTGTAATATTTGGTCTAGCATAGGGGGTTTTGGGTGCATTAAACTCCAATGGATTGTAATGGGTGAAAAGTGTAGACCTAGCGTCCACAAACCATGGTTTGTGGACCATAGGATAATGCAGGCTAAGGTGCTATAAATAGATGGGTAGATCAAGTCTAGAAGTAGGCTAATATTGATTGATGTTAATTGTGAACTATTGAGATCTATTTTGAGTTGTTATTGGGTAAGGAATCCAGTTGGTTGTGTGCACAGGTTGGGAATTGGGTGTGTAAGTGGATTTTGGAAGCTAATGAATGATAAATCTAATTGATCGCATCTCTGTGATATAGAATGGTTACGTTCTTGATATTATGGTGATTCAATTTGTTGATAAATATTGATGCGTACATGGATGTGAAGGGATTACTGATATATTATTAATACTAACTATTTATTCTATCTATGTTTTATGAATTTCTCATTCTGCACATACTCGGTTAAAGGTTCTGCGATAATATTTCTTCTGTACAAAAATGATAGATCTTAACAAGGCCACCTCTATTAACTCTCTTTATCTAAGGGTGCGGAAACCTTGTTCCAGCACCCTCCCATACTACTTCGGGTGAGAGCTTGGCCTACACAAGCAGGTCATTGCCGGAAGGGCCAGTAGTATAAGGGTTTGTTGGCAAACCTTAAATCTAAACCTGGGTCAGGACCCCTCAAGCCAAAAAGCATGATGACCATGTCATCCTCTGCTCACACTATGTATGAAACACCTCCAAATCACATCTCTAGTATCACATGACCATGCTAGTAGACATGCAAGAAATAATGCAATACACTACCATTTACAAGCCATTTGCAAATAAGCATGAATGTGCTAAACAACTCTCTTGCAATCCATGCTACCAGGTTGACATCAATTCCATCGAGTAACACATATGAAACACTACAACACACATAAATGCCAACAATCTCCCCCTTTAGCATTGATGGAAACCATATCTTAAACAACCATATGAAACTTTCCTTTGAAAATTGATCTGCAACCTCATATTCTCCCCCTTTGACATCAATGACAAAGGGATACACATATGAAGGAAAATTTGAATGAGCCCCATCAATAAAAATAAAAACTACACTCAATATCATATTTTTGTGATGAACAAAAAATATAGGACTAATAAATGAGAATAGTAACAATACTCCTCCACATAACAAAAAATTGTGTGGAATAAACTCCTCGTGGAGTCAAGTTGTGTCCAATAAACAACACATCAGATAATTTGTATACATCTCCTATAAACAACAAAATAATCCATTTCATATAGTAGTAGTAGATAAAATCATCAACACGTAGCAAAAACAACATAATGTGACCAAATAACAACAAAAAATCTGATAAAATATATAGAAGCAACAACATATATCCAACCAACTTTGAAGAAACAATAGAAAATACATCCTCTCCATGTAATATTTGCATCTCTACATTGTACTATCCAGCAACATAAATCTCATGCATCAGTAGCAATAATCACAATATGGAAGGAACATCTCTCACTCCTATCTCAATCAGAAGTTATAATATCCTCTAAGGAAAACATGCTGGTAGAAAATACATGATAATGTTTTTTTAATTTTTACTATTTTTGGTTTTTTCTCCACAAATTTTCGTATTTTATCATGATGTTTATGTTTTTATAAAAAAATAAAAATCACCCTCAATTTTATTGATCTTAAAAGAAATAATAAAATTACATTTTGTATATGCTAACATATCTAGGAAATCGGCCTCATGAAATTGAAATATAGAGATACAAATAAACGTAAAATGAGAAAAAAAGGCAATGTTAAGTGTGGAAATAATCACGTAACTTATCTTTCCTTCCCTTCATTTTTTTCACTGTTTCCCTTCGAAATTTCATTCAACTAGAACAATTGACAATTCCTTTACTATTTCCTTTGATGAGGTAGATACATGTGTTCTTTTTGTGCCCCCCATCCCATCCGTTTCCTAGATGTCAACTGTGTCGGGGCGCTTCTGAATATGGAAAGCAATTTCATACCAAGCCTTTAATCCCCCTTCTCTATGGCATTATTGTTGTACCTGTACATCCACAACCTCCTGGGTTGGTTAGTTGTGCATGATTCCTTATCCTTATTCATATGAGAGATGAGGAATTCATACCTTCCATCCTTTTGGCTTATGGGTATTCCTATTTTTCTCTTTTGGAATCTTCCTTTCCTAAGTGAATTATATTTGTAGGTGACTTGTTTTAAAGCATGAACAACATCACAATGTTGTCTTCTCATAATATAATATTTGGGTCCACTGAAATAATTTGTGATTGAACTGAATGTGGTTAGGTAGAGCTTTACTGAGGTTTATCTCCACTTTATGAGGTTCACCTCTGCACATATTTTGGCAAAGAAAAAAGGTCTTTCTATATTATTTCTAGGTCCATCTTTATGAATTTTTCGTGAGCATATCTTATGTTTCCAAAAAGGGAGAGATATTTGGAGGTATAATCTAAGCCAGAATGGTTGTGACCACCATATTAGTAGCATCAATAGCTAGGATTCATGGAGAAACATAAAGCCATGTTCTACCCCAAAAACATGGTCCCTCATTCAAAAACAAGTTGAGATATTTCTGTGTATCAAATTTAAATATGAAGAATCCTTTTGAGCATAAATAGATTTCACAACTGGGTGTCCAAGAAGAGAAGACTCACTGGTGTAATGCTTCATATCTAAGTGAAAAGCCACTAAATATATAGATAACAACATTGGATTGGAAAGTAGAAAGGAGATAATTTACATCTACATTTCTTACCTCCATGACTTGTGCTTGTTCGATTTGTTCAACAATATAGGGGCCTCGTATGTTTTTCATCTTTTATGCAAGCTTGTAGGCCTTGCCTTTGACAACATTCTTGAAAGAAACAAATGGACTAGGATTTCTATAAACCAAAGCTCCACCACACAACCTTGGATTCAAACGATGGTGGAATTCATGGGGATGCAATAGTCCTTCATTTGAAAAGAGACTTGTAGTAGTTTACCTTCAAAATAAAATTAATTTCGAATATACATGGATTGCATAAGTAATATGAATGCACTATTTCATGTCTTCCACTTAAAATTTGATCATGCACACTACATTCTGCTAATCAAATAGAGTTACATATATACATGAATTATTGTTTCAAGATAGAGAAACTATCTTGGATGCAAAATAAGTTGGTTGAGAGAATATCTCAACCACACACCAAACTAGGAAGCTATAGATTTAGCTAACTCCTATGGAATAGGAACAAAATCCATACATAGAATGTCACAACTGAGACAAGTAGGAGGTACATATTCCAGCACACCCCATTAATGACTACTTTTATTGATATCAATCTGTGAAATCTAATTGTGTTCAAATATAAAAATAAATAAAAATATGTCGATGTCCATATAAAGGAGCAACCATCCACCGAAATGCATGGGTGCCAACCACTGCAACTGCCTGTCTCATAGGATGTCCTTTGCATACATTATTATGTCAACCATTATCATTGCATACTTGTATCTATATCTGCAAATCCCCGTCAAACATGGGTTTTATCAAATTACCCATAATCATACTCTTCCTTCATTGGAGAACTTTCACCAGTAGTAGATCTGTCTCAGATCTCTTCCTTCATCAACAAACATTTACTTGCAGTAGATCTGTCTTAGATCTTTTCTTTCATCGGAAAACATTTACTAGTAGTAGATTTGTCTTAGATCTCTCTTTCATCGATGGGTGAACATTGGCATAGGTATGTTTTCAGTCCACTTCACTCTCACATGTGGTTTCTGGATTACCGCAAACCGACACTGTAAAATGGTTTCTGGTTGACCACAAACCTCTAACTAAAAAGTGGTTTTGATATTACCATGAACTTCAGGAGGATACTCATGCCTTACAAGGCTTACAACATAAGTCCAACTCTTGGAGTTACCAGGTACATACTTTACAAAGACCCCTACAAAAACATCCTAGACATGCTTACTAATAAATGTATGCGACCCTCAAGATTCTATTCCACAAACTCACACAAACTCGATCGTTCATCATCCTCCAATATCTGATGTTGTCAACTCTAATTTCATGTCTTCAATATATCAGATGATTAATCATTTCTACAAATAATTTTTTCTATTGTTGCAATGGCCAATTCCAACATAGACTCAAACTGGTCACAAAAGTTGGCTAGATTAAATGTCTCTAGATTGTTTAAACCATATTTACATTAATAGCATGACAATTAATTTAAAAGTACTTGATATTGTGTATTGAGAAACACTGCTAATACAATGAATTATGACAACTCCATGGCTCCATTTCCTGCAGCAAGTGCCTTCAAAGTTGGACCTCCCTTCTTTCAACACTAGTACACAACACATGATTGTGCTTGCCCTTGAAGGTCACATATTTAATCTGCACTCACCAAAATCGATAGTTGAAAACTCGAGCAACATACTTTGAAATAAATGACAGAAAGGATTACTGTAATTTAAGTTGTATAAAATGGAGAGAAGACATGCTTGCTGGCGAAGTTACGCTTGTCAGATAGGACTCTAGAGTCTGTGCTTCCCTTTTGGATTTCATTTCGGCCTCAAGTGCACCTACCTTTTCTTCACGTCCTTCGTCAATCACCGCATATGCGCCTTCTTCACAGTGTTTATTGGTGGCATCTTGGTCATTCTCAGAAAATGAGTCTTCTCCATAACTGTCATCAGTGGTATATTGATCTTCATCAGTGGTATCAACTGTTTTCCCATGTTTTCCGATTTCCTTCAACATTTCAAAAAGACGCATCAGTAAAGGAATATTCCTTGGATCCATAGGTGCTGATGGAATATGTGGCATTTGTCACCACCCTCGCATCTGGATGAACCTGCAACTGTATGCCCAATGGGCATAGAAAAAAAAAAAAACGACTATCTTGGTCTTACCCATAATTTCTAAGCTCATGGGCAAGTGCATCCAACGCTGTCATGTGGGATCAAATGCTTCCAATCAATTTTCCTCGTCATCTATGAAATAGCCCATTTTTTTACAAACACTGCTTCCACTAGTTTTGGCTCCCCGTTGACTCCGGTTCTCCTTACCCTTAGTCCCGTCCTGCTTGGGCAAATCGTAATGGAGGAGGAACAAGATACGAATTAGTGTCATGTTATGAGGAGCATCGGGTTACGGAGGTCCCTGTGGCAGTGGTCATCGCATCACAACGGTCCATACCGATGAGTCTAGCCCAAATGATGGTGATGCGATTCGAACCTTCACCGAGTACAACCAACCACTTGCAAACATCGATGGGTGTTTCTCAACATATAGATGGGTGCCATAGAAAGCCCCAACCGGCGCTCAAAAGATGGACAAACCTACACAGAATTTTTTTTATTTCCGTTGGCCATGGATGGCCAGGGTCAAGGCCAGGCCAGGCCCAAACGGGCTTCAATACCAACTTAAAATAAGAGCATGCACACTACATTCTATTAATCAAATAGAGTTACATATATAAATGAATTATTATTTGAAGATAGGAAAACTATCTTGAACACACAATAAGTTATTTGAGAGAATATCTCAACCACAGAGCAAACTAGGAACTTATAGATTGAGCTAACTCCTATGTAATAGGAACAAATTCCATATATAGAAAGTCACAACAATACCAACTTAAAATAAGAGCATGCACACTACATTCTATTAATCAAATAGAGTTACATATATAAATGAATTATTGTTTGAAGATAGGGAAACTATCTTGAACACACAATAAGTTATTTGAGAGAATATCTCAACCACAGACCAAACTAGGAACTTCTAGATTTAGCTAACTCCTATGTAATAGGAACAAATTCCATATATAGAAAGTCACAACTAGATTCAGCTAACTCTTATGTAATAGGAACAAATTCCATATATAGAAAGTCACAACTAGATTTAGCTAACTCCTATGTAATAGGAACAAATTCCATATATAGAAAGTCACAACTAAGACAAGTAAGAATTACATATTCCAACACTCCCATCTTCCACCTTGTGTCATTCCTTAATCAAAAAATAAAAAACTTTACATGTATATTTTTAAGAAAAATCTAAAATGGTTTCTTTTCTCTTTCTACATTTTTTGAGAGTGACTCCCATTTTATCGCTCCCCCATAGGCCTTATACCTCTCAAAGAAGAACAAGTTTTTAATACATAAATAGAGTAAGAAGAGAAATAAATATATAGTCTAGAGGGGCATTGAGGCCATGAATGCTCCCATCAAAACAAAAAGAAAACAGTAACGGCGCAATTAGGGTCGTTGTCAATCCGTAAAATTTGAGAATGGTTGTATAACAATGACAGGTATATGGGTATTTTGTAAACCTTGGCCCACTCTTACTCGCAAGGAAGAAAAGGCAACACTTGAAGAGGGTTCAAACCATTGTTCTGCCCTAAACAAACGATTGTTCAACCAACTATAATCTCTGATAAAATTTACGGGTTCCGCGCCTCCCCTGCATCGTTTTCCCTCGGAGCCTAAATCACACTCATAATCCGTGGCCGAAGATGCGCTGAAACCCCTGCAAAAGCAAGCCCTAAAAACCAACGTGGAATCCGTCCTCCCCGCCGAATGATATTTATTTTTGTTTAACTGATTTGTAAATTTAATATCATACGTCAAATGGTTTTCAGATTCTTTAAGTCAATAATATAATAAAAAAGCTTTTAGTAATTTTAATAACATTGTAAATTTTAAATACAAAAATCTAAACGCTGAAAATATTCAAAACTGTGAGAAGTTTTAATTGGATTGTAAATTTAATATTAAGTGTCAAATGGTTTTTATATTCTTTAGATAAATGTTAGAATAATAAAATTATTTTGTATCCTTCGTGTACATAAGGAAAATATATCTTAGTTATAAGTGAGTAAAGTTAATTAGAGACATCGTGTAAATTCAATAAAAGATAATAAAAATAATTTGTATTTTGTTTATAGATTAATAATAATTTAAAAAATTATAGGGTTTCTTTTTACAGATGTATTGCTCAACTTTATACATCATAAGATTTGTACATTAAATTTGTATATATAGAGAAATGATGTGAAAATAAAAAAGTATAATGTTCAATCATAATTTGTAAATATAAGATTCTTTCATATTATGCTCACACATGTTTTAAAGTTAAAGTTGATCGAGCAATATCATAGTAGGAAATTTTTTAATCTAAAAATGTTATAGTGGTTTCTAAATGGGGTTTTAGCTATGGATCTTTGTCTTAGAGATAGGACATGTTATTGAATACGAGTTGACCTCTTCCTTTGTCTATTGAAGGTGTGGAATGGAATATTAGTGGAGATGTGAATCTTACTTTCATTTTCTATGGAGAAGTTGGAAATTTTTTATGGTAAGATGATTGATGAATATTTGAGATTAGAAAATTCAAGAGGACCTCAAACAACTCTCCTAATTTACAAGAAAAAGTAGTCAATATTTCCTTTCATGATTAAATCTCTCAATAAAAATCTATAATTTATTCTTAATTGGCACAAACTCTCAAATACCTCTAGGTAACAATTATGGTAATATATTAAGTATGAAGGAGAGCTTAGTGTAGCATTAAAATACTACTAGAGTTTAAGTATGTCGATGTTATTAGAAGGCCAAATAGATACTAAGAAGGAAAAATTGTCAAGAAAGTATTGACTTATAAATTGCAATCTATAATCCCATGAAACCACAAACTAAAAAGGTTGATTTGAAATGGAAAATAAAAATGACAACATCATGTTGATAAATCTTAAGGGCAATCATTAGAGTGATTTCTCTTTCTATGATAACTTCTTGTGATGTATTTTTACTTTTTTTTTCCTTATTAGCTTCTTTAGTTATTATTGTGTTTGTATATCATAAAAAAAATACAAAAAATAAGAGGAAACAAAACACATAATATAGGTTGTAAACCTGGGCTAAAACCTCTCCTCTTGCGAGGAAACCCAAAAAATATATTTTCCTCCTTATAGATATTTCAATTGATGAATACCAAAACCTCTAGACCAAGACCAATTCCCTCAAATGCCAAGTCCAAACTTTCTGGATGATGTGCTTTCCATATCCAAGTCAAACCCAATCAAATATCTTTGAGTAGCATAACCTAGACCTCCAGCTCCAAAATTTTGGCCTGCACTGCAGACTAGAAATTTTTGGCCCAACTGCATCTAGTGTTGCCACACATGTGCACTTCTTTTAGCTTCCCAAGACTTCCTAATACCTTTGCTTGGATTTCTCTGACTTTTGAATCTTGAGGATCTTTTCTTATGACGCTTGCTTAACCTTCTATAGAAACCCTAACCTTCCTTTACACATGTGAGAGAGAAATAGCCCAAAACTAAGTCTTCTTCATCCTCTTTCTTCTTCCCTACCATCTTCTTCATCGTCCTTTGCTTAGATGAGTGCTCAGTGAATGAATGTGTCCTAAGGAGGTCGATTTTCCTCATATTTATAAGCTTCTCAAAGGTGGGTGTGGCTCCTCAAATCAGGCTAACTAACCTGCTACCACATTTAGTTGATATTGGAGGGTATTTTGACACTTTTAAGTATAAAAACAATTTTCTTTACATGTTATAATGTGCCTGAAGGGGTATTCAACTTATGACGATGAATATTTTGAGTTATTGAACTAAGAGAAACCCTAGAAGCTCTTAATGGGTGCTTAACCTATGAAATAAAAGACCTTGAGCACAAAACCAATGGTCAAAAAATATTTTTCTTTCATTTTACAACTTACAAGAATCAAAAGTAGATTTCATGTTTATGAATATTGAACCTCGTTACACATTTTTCAACACTCCCTCTTAAATAGGGAGGTAGTCATAAATGGTACATGGACATTCTCAATATGAAGAGATATCATAAGAAGAGTTGAATTGGTAACCCATTTGTTTAGCATTATATCATCTAGCATTGTCACATAGCAAGGAATTTACTAAAAAATCTATCTCTCCATAAGATAAGAGAACAATTCTGGTGAGATCAATGACTTATAGACACCATCATAATTCTCTCTCTCAAGGTAGATACCCCATCTATTTGTTCACAGAGCATGACCTTCCTTGGACTATTCTTATCTCGGATAATTAGTCATCAAAGAATATCGATCGACGACTACTCTTATGTTGGATGCCCTACCTCATCCTAAAAGAGTATCAGATGCCAGATGCTTACCCAATCCTCAATTCTGTCTTCCCAAGCGAAGACAAGAATGATGTTCCAGTCTCTCCCTCTCAACGAGGGAGGATAAATCAACCAGAATAAGCTTGTCTCTCAAATATAAAATCTCCTTATTAGGAAGATTTTTTTTCATTATGTTAGCTACCTGCTCATTCGTCAAAAATATTGTAGCAAAAACACACTATCTTCTACTAAATTTTGAATATAGTGATACTTGTTGTTGATATGTTTTGTCTTTCCATGAAAAACTGGGTCCTCAGATAATCGTATAAAACTGGTGTCATCATAATTTATGATAGTAGCGTCCATAAATCCTTCGAACATGTCATATAGGATCTTCCTTAGCCAAACTGCTTCTCTGGTTACTTCACATTCTGCAATATACTCAGCCTCAGCACTACTCAAAGAAATTGTGTATTTTTTTCTACTCATCCATGAAATCATGGATGATACCAAACTGAAACAACCTAAACTACACTACAAAACATCCTCTTGTATTACTTCTTCTATTCTACTTATTGCCCCCTTAGTGAGAATCTCTATATCTAATGAAGTGGACATCATTCCTCTTATCGTATTTCAGCTAGTAGTGGATATTTCTTCGCATATATCTTAGTATATGTTTTGTTGTTATCCAATGATCATGCTTTATATCCACTCGGAACTGGCTAAGAACATTTAACACAAAACATATGTCTGGTCATATATTCATGAAGTACATAAGTGAGGCAATCAATTTTCTATACTTAGAAGGATCCACAGGGCTTGATTCGTAACTGCTTAGTCTCTTCATGTTTGTGATCATCGGTGTTGTCATTGGTTTACAATAAATCATGTCAAACTTATCTAACATATTGATCAAATACTTCCCTTGACCTAGATATATTTCATTAGGTCCTTTCCATATTACCAGTCCCAAATAATAATAAATTAGCCCCAGATCCTTCATATACAATTCTGCTGCTAGTTTCCTCTTACATTATTCAATTCGACCTTCCACACATATCAAGAGAAGATCATCCACATATAGAACAATTATTATCAGCTCTCCCTTCACAACCTTAATCTCAGTAGAACTCTTTGTGAAGCCTAATCTATGCATGTATGCATTCATCCTAGAATACAATGCCCTTTGGTGCCTCCTTGAGGCCATATAATGCCTTCTTCAGTCTGCAAACATGTGCCTTTTTGTCTTTGAATTTGAGTCCCAAGGGTTGTTCTATATAGACTTCCTCATAGATTTTCCTATTCATGGATTTCTTGATATCCATTATGTGGACATTCCATCTCATTGATGCTTCCAAAGAGACCAACGAATGAATAGTAGTATACCTTGCTGTTGAATAAAATGTCTCTTCATAGTCAATGCCTTATTTTTTGGAGCAATGCCTAGCGAAAAATATTTCCTTATCTTTATTAATGCTTCCATCTTCCTCATATTTTATCTTGTAGATCCACTTGGAAGTTACCAAATATTTGTCTTCAAGGCTAGGTCTGATCTCCCAAACTTCATTCTTCATTATATATTGATATTATTCATTCATGGCATCCTTCCATTCTTGGTGAGTGACAACTTCTTCAAAACTAGATGGCTCCACTTCTATTATTTTTGTCATGTAGGCTACATATCCAAAATATTTTTTAGGCTTCTTTCTTTCCTTGAATGTACATTGACTTGCTCCATGACCTTCTCCTTATAGAAGTGTATACTTGAATGATTTCTGTCTTTTTATAGATTCAGGGATAACCACAGGTTGTATAGGTTCACTGGGACCTTCATCTTGATGATTTGATTCCTCTTCCTCCCTAATAACTTCTTCTTTGAATAAAGAAATTTATTCTTCATCAAATTCCATAGGGAGATCCTTTTATTTCTTGAATGTAATGTTTTCGTGAAATATCACATCTTGGATGACTTATATGTAGTGTATTTCCCTTATGTGTATCATATAGGCCTTAGAAGAGTTGTTGTATCCCACAGGTTTTCCCTTCATTCCTCATGGATCTAACTCATTTCACTTGTCCTTAGGTATATGAATGTAGAAAGGACAACCAAAAATTCAGAGATGATCCACCATAGGTATCTTCACAGTGAACACTTTCTCGAGAGATTTTTTATCTAGAGACATGTGGGGACTTGGATTTTAAATGTATACAGTTTTATTTTTAGCTTCACTGCATAGAAATTAAGGTAAATCTTGATCATGTATAATTTATTTTACAATTTCTTCAATGGATTAATTCTTTCATTTTGTAATGAATCCATTTTTTTCAAGATTATATCTGACTATCATCTCACTCTTAAATTTAGACTCCTTACAAAAAGGGAATATTTCCTTAGATGTATAATCTCCTCCATGATCATATATTAATATATTGATTCTTCTTTCTGTAATGTTCTCTACTTAAGCTTTGAATTATTTAAATTTGATAAATTATTTCATCATTGGATTTCAATCAGTAAACCCAATTTTTTCTAAAAGGATCGTCTATGAATGTGATATAATATAGATGTCCTAGAAGTGATTTTGAAGTTATAGAACCATAAACACCGCAATGAGTAAGATCCAATATTTCTTTTGACCCAGAAGCACTTATTCTAGATAGTCTCTTGGTGTTCTTACCCAATCTGCAACATTCACATACTCCTTCATGATCTTATTTCAATTCGAGGATTCCACATACTATTTTGTCTTGTGTTGGAAGGATTTTTAAATAGGGATGATCAAATATTCTATGCCAAATTTCACATGGTATGATTTCAATGTAAACTAAAGCTTGAGCAAGAGGAGATATCAACTTGTAAAGTCTTCCTTCACGAATCCCAATGACTCTATAAATTTATATTCTTCATTTTTTACCCCATACTACAATATTTCAATCAATGAAAGCCACTTTATCACCATTATATTATAAACTTGAAATTGAGAGTAAGTTCTAATGTGAACTTGGAACAAATAAGATGTTGTTGAGATGAATATCACCTCCATTTTATAGATCTATTTAGGTTCATCCAATTACCTGGACATGATAGCCCCTACTATATACATGTTATATAGAGGAAGAATAATTTCCTCTCGATAATGTCTTTATTTTATTTTTATTACCAATCATATGCCTTTATTCTCCACTTTTGATCACCCAAATGCTTTCATATTGAACTATGGTTGTGAGTGTTGACAATAATCCCTCATTTTTTATCTTCGTTGTTTCCTTCTTTGTAGTATATAGGAGATTCCATACTTCTTTGGTACCTTCCTTGAGATGGATTACTACCTCTAAACACCTCTTCACAAAATTATTCAATGCAGTAGATATATTCATGATGCACTTTTCCAACCTTAGCTCTGAAACCTTTTTCAAAAATCTTAAGGGAAATGATTAGAGTTTTTTCTCTTTCTATAATAAGTGCTTGTCATGTAATTTTACTTTTTATTGCTTATCACACTCTTATGATATTATTATGTTTTTATATAATCAAACAACTACAAAAAATAAGAATATGAAGAACATAAAATATAGGTTGCAAGCCAGGGCCAAAACATCTCCTCTTGAGAGGAAAACTCGCAAATATATTCTCTTCCTTATAGATATTTAAATTAAAGAATTCCAATACCTCTATACGAAAACCCTCCTGCTATTGTTGTTGCCACATGTGTGAGCTTATTTTATCATCCAAGGAATTCCTAATACCTTCACTTCGATTTGTCTTACTTCGAGAGCTTGAGGATGGATTATTATGACCTTCACCTGACCCTCTTACCTTCTCTCCTTAAATATTGAACTTGTAGAGGAAAATCCTAGATCTACTCCAAAAATTCTAGCCTTACTTCACACATGTGAAAGAGAAATAGCCCAAAACCAAGTATTCTTCATCCTCTTCCTTCTTCATTGCCTTCTTCTTCTTCATCATTTCCTTGTATGAGTGATTGAATGAATGTGTTGCAAGGAGGTTGAGTTTCCTCCTATTTATAGGCTTCTCAAAGGTAGATCCGTCTCCTAAAATTAGGATGACGTGCTAGCTACCACGTTGACTTTATCTTTGAGAGTATTCTAACACTTTTAAGGATAAAAATAATTTCCTTTACATGTTACAATGTTCCCGAAGGGGTATTCAACTTATGAAAATGACTCTTTTGACTTTCTGACCTAAGACAAAGCCTATAAGCACTCAAAGGGTGCTTAGCCTATAAAATACAAAACCTTGAGCATGAAACCCAATGTCCGAAAATATTTTTCTTTCAATTGAAAATTTACAAAAATCAAAAGTACATTTCATATTTATGAAGACTAAACCCAGTTACACATTTTTGAACACATCAAGAGTAAGAAATAAACTACACTAGGAGTACTATTAGAAAAAGAATGTTTCAAATACTACAAGGAGAAAATAAAATACCGTAAATTATTTTCATGGAAAAATATATTAATTAAGAAAAATTTCGAAGCTTATCCAAGAAAATCTTGAATACTTCAATATTTTTCCAAATACCCAAAATAACACATGCAAGTTATTTTTTAAAGTCAATTACTACATTTAATTCACCGTAGAGCAATGCATACTAGCATGAATAGTTCCCTTAGGATTACAGATCAAGTAATCTCATCCCTACAATTAATTTTTTGATATAAATATTTGAGGTTTCAATGATATTTATTAAAACCAAATACTTTTACAAGAAACAAAATCTCAACTAAAATATAAAAACACTAAAAAACAATGCAAATTTTGAATAGGGGTGTAGTGAAATTTTCAAAAGGGAGAGTGACATACAATTATATAGTAATATGAATAAACATTTTTCTTTATTCAATGCATAATATATATATATATATATATATATATATATCTATAATCAATCTTAGTATCACCTTAATGGAATATTTTATGAAATGATATTTACAAAATTAATATTAAAATTATTATAACTTTCTAACTATGATTGTAACATGAAGTTATTATTGCTATGATTAATGTATGAAATATATATCTATACAATTTAAAAATATATATATAATAGACATCGAAACCATCTATCTCTATAGAAAACAAAACTATAACAATATGATTTCTACAAACCATTATTAAAATTTTAAAAATATTTTTGTAGTCTTTTGGTAGGCCTAGAATGTGGCCACTAGTTCAAATTTACAAGCCTTGCACATAAAGAGATCAAATTTTGAGGGATTTGGGATTTGTGCAAACTTTCCATTGCCTGTTCTTGCCATTTTTCCACCTCTAATGCAACAATTTTACTCATCCCTATTTACAATCTAGTACGATAAATATCCAAACTGATTGCATTTAATTAGTATGAATGTAATTAAATAAAAATGGGATTATTACTTCTAAATCTTTCGAACTTTTACCTTCCAAGGACTTTGGTGAAGATGTCCTCAATTTGCTCATTTTTGGAACAATGTTATTGGTGAATAGTCTTGACCTCTGCATGATGTCGAATCAAATGATAAATTTATATTGTTATGTTTGGTTCGATCATGGAATTTTGGACTCTTGGTGAATTTAATCGCAAACATATTGCTCGTTAAAATATCATAAGAGGGCACTTGTTTCTTAAAAATCCTCAAGTATTTCTTGAGCCACACAATCTCCTTGGTTTCTTCTATAGTTGTTGCATATTATACCTCTATTATGGAATCAAAGAGAAATGATTTTTTGCATGACCTCCAAGAGACAACTCTTGTTCCAAGACTCAAAACATAATGTAAAGTAGATAATCCATTTTCCTTATCTTCATGAAAGTATGAATCATAATATCCAATAAATATAACGTCATCCACCTATGTATATTTTAGTCCAAAGTCTTGAGTTCCCTTCAATTATTTTAGAATTATTTTTGCAGTATACCAATGACACTCACAAGACTTTTTCATAAAATTGAAAAGGATTATAAAACCAAATGAAAAGTTTGGTTTGGTAGAGGTGAGGTAGATAACGCTTTACAAGCTATATATACTTAGTTTCATCCTCAAATTCATTACCTTTTTTTATATGTGATCTTTAAATTTTTTCTATTCGAGTGGAAAAAGGATTATATTCATCCATTCCAAATTTGTTAAAATAAAATCTAATATACTTTTAGTTTGAGAGGAATATATATTTTAGATGTTGAGTCACTTCAATACCTATATAGTAGTGAATATGTCACAAATAAGTCATCTCAAATCCTTTGTTCAAGTACTTCTTTATGGATGCAATATAATCTCATTCTTCCATATCACCCATAGATCATCTAGATATCCCATAAAACAGAGAACAAATTTCCCAACTTTCGTGACAAATAAAGCTGCTTCATGAATATAAAAGTGTTTGAAATTTAGTTTTAGAAGATGTTGTGACAATTTTTCATACTAGGATCATGGTGTTTGTTTTAGGCCATAAAATGATTTGATGAGTTTATGTATTTTATGTTCTCCCCCCTTCACAACAAAACCTTCTCATTGAGACATAATTTTTTTCTTTCTTTTAGGTCTCCATTACTGAAATTTATTTTTACATCCATTTGACGGTCATTCCATCCATTTTGAACTGCTAAAGAAAATAGAGTTCTAATAGTGGCCCATTTTGAAACAGAATATGCTGAAGGATACATGCAATATGGTAGTCGCGATGTGAGAATAAAGGATATGCGATGCCATGCAACAAAGAGTATTGTTAAGTGTGCAAAGTCACATGAAAGAACAAAAGGGTAAGAAAAAGGTATCCTATGTGTTCCGAGGTTTTATAACATAATGGTTTTGTAATTGAAACCGAGGTACCACAAAGACTGTGTGTTGATAATGTATCACATGTAAGTTAAAGGGTTAAGTGCATAAGTGAAATATTTGTTTGGGTTCCCAAAAGTTTTATTTCTACATGTAGATTGGAATATATACTTAGTTATGAGTACTAAATCTTGGGAACCAGCAGATAATTTAAACGTTTCTGTGTATATGGGTGAAAGCAGCCTTTTGGCTACATCAGTTTATAGGTTTTTAGTTATGTTTTGTGGTTTCAACTCTACTAAGGCAAGGTGTACGTGGGCCAAAATTTAAAGCTCTGATCTCAAGATAAACCTAGTTTTCATTTGTCTCATTATCAATTTCTCATTTTTAGTTGTAAATTTCAAGTTTTGTTTATTTGGGATCTAGCCCTCATACTATTCTTCAAGTATATTGTTGGGCCTCTAATTTGTATTATTATTATCACTTCTTAACATTCATTCCATCCATTTCTAATGTTCTTTTATCACATTATTTATCATAATTTATTATATAACTCCATTTCATAATTATTTATGCTCTTTTGGATAAATAATACTTGTTTTCCTTTATTTTAATAAATTAATTATTATTATGCATGTTTTTGACATTGATGGTTTATTAATGAATTTGTTATAACATAACTCACTATTTTAGCCCCCAAGATCTCTTACAGATTGCATATTTGATCTTCAGCTGATAATTAAATATTCCAACTCAGAAATTTGTTGGAATAACAAGAGATAGTTTTTCATTGAATGTTTCAAGAAAATGGAGAAGAATCCTGAAAATCCGAAACATGGATTTTGTGCAGAACTGATAAAATTAGTTTCCTCGTGAGAATTTTTCCAAAATGTGGTCTTGATTAAGAGAAACGCATGGTTCTTTGAAGGACAGATTTGCAGATTTTCTGTTGTAGCCATTTTCCAAAATTGTCGCAATTATAATTGCCAGATTAAACTTTTGCCAGTTGAATCATGATGGAAAGTTCTTTTAGATCTAATATTTATTATTGATATTTTGTAATCAGTTTATTTCCCCTTTGTTGTTTTTATATTTAAAGGGGCATAAATCAGAATGTAGGGGAGAACGCATAGGAGAAGGCATAAAAGGTTAAACCCTTATAGATACATAGATTTTTGTAATTAATCCTTCTATTATTAATTGAATATACAGTAGCTCATTGTTTCTCATGTAATCTTTGAGTTTTCGCAACCCTGACCCAAGAGTTGGGCCCACTCTTGTGATCATGTTCTACGTTCTTCTTTCTTTTCTTACAATACTATGTTATGTGTGATTCTTTAATTGTCGTTACAGTCACGTTAATTGTTATGGATTTTTTATTTATTTATGTAGTTAACTTATTATTGTTACAATGTTATTTGTGTTATATCTTAAACCTGTGATCTACAATAGACCATGTGCTTGTATTTGCATATACTTTGTCGTTAGTCTTTAAGTAACTAATGCCCTGGGGTTGATAATTTATTGGAGAAGGGTTTGAATTCTGTTCATATCCGGACACCAACATTTTGGTGTTGTTGCCGAGGAGGAAGTTATCTATCCTGCTCCGGGTCCTGAGCAATTTTTTTTTCTTTGATGAATCCTCTTAAAAATTTCTATGAATAGAGAATCTAAAAAAAAGGCTGAGGATGAGGTCAAGAAAGAAAGCATCAATAGAATCTAGAACTTAGTTAAGGAACTTCACGATGTTACAAATATGAAAAATGAAGAATATATTGAAGGTTGGTTTCACTCTATTGTTTTCTTGCAACATCACTCCACACTTCAGAAACTTTTGACACCATCCTTAATAGTGAAGTTGATCTCTCATACCCGTGTATTTATTAACATACACCTCTCAATTATGGGTATTGTTGAGCCTCAAAATTGTGCTTTCTTTCATTCCATTTTACCTCATTTTCCTTTGTCCATTGCTATTCCAGACCCAATTGATCAATGAATTTAGTTAAAATTACTTTTAGAATGATTTACATGACTGACTTGCTAAGTTTTGTGATTTTTGCCATTGTAAAGCATTTTGACAGGAACTAGTTGCAGAATGCAGACATTCCATAGCTAACAGGCGATTCTGCAGCTGTCTTCACGTTTGAGTATGTTCCAGGTGGCCTCTCAAGAAAAACCACATATGGGCATATTCCACGTCATGTCTACATGGTTCGTTGCTCACCATGAAGGAAGAAATGAATTGTGGGTATGGTTTTGATACGTGGGAACACATTTAAGAAGACAGACTTCTAATAGGACTGTTTTAGTCCAGATGTCCATTTCCTTGTTATGCAGCCACTTCAAGAGTCCTAATGTGATTCCGATAAGGAAATATAATGTTCCTGAAATTGTTGCAAGTCTTGTTATTTACATTTGTTATATAAACACTTGGGAAACCGAGAGCTAGGCTAGATTTTGTTCTAGATTTTGCTTAGATTCTGTGCTACATTTCTGAAGACGCAGAGTGCTCTGTTCAAGTTATTTCACTTTTAATGAATTAGACAGTGTTGTTTTGAAAGCGTTGATTTGATTTGGAGTTAGATTTCGTCAGGTGGTAGAGGGCCCCTGCCTCTTGCACAGATTTATTTGCGTAATTTAGATAAGTATTCTAGCTGCCTTTACGTTTCTGAATTTGAATTAGTAGTTGTTTTCATTAGCTACTGTAGTTATACTCATTCTAAAAACTCTTCCAAAAGAAGAAGCTCTTCCAAAAGATTATAATGATGAATGGGGAATGGCTATAGTATTGTAGGATTTAATTGTAGTCTCTTTTATTCACCATCACAGTTATACTTATGATAAGCACTCTTCCACAAGAGGAAACTCTTCCAAGAAATATTTATACTGTCTTAAGCATGATTTTGATCTTGAACGTTTTAGTTGTGTGTTTTCACTAAGTACCATAGTTGTTCTTGCTCTTAAATGCTTGTCCAAAATATCATAATTATGGGTAGGAAATGGCTATGATATCTTAGTTTTTCATTGCTGTCAGTCTTTACATTTGCATTTGCACTCAATTACACAGTCAGGATTGTTCTAAAAACTCTTCCACAAGAAGGAACTCTTCCAAAATACCAATCATGATGGAAAAACAGACTGTATAATTCCATAGAATAATGCATGATAGCTTAGTTAGGATGCTCCAGAGTTCAATTGCACTTAACTCATGTTCAGTTGTTTTGCTTTAAGTTTGATAATGAATTGTAGTTCAGCATTGTTTTAGATTAGTGACATTTTAAGTTCATTTTTTCATTGCATTTGCACTCCACATTTAGTTGTCTTTCACTGCACATTAGATTACTTCAGTTGTTAAGATTAACAAAACATCCTTCATTATTTACAAACCTTCTCTTGTTCTAAAATCCATAATTGATTCATCATCATATGAACAGAAGACAACATCATTTTAAGGCCTGAAGTACCTCTACAATTTCCTTATCATTCCATAAACAGAGCCCTCCCTCAAAAGACTACTTTGAAAAGAAATCAATAACTCTTGAGTAAGGTTTTTTGACATTCAATTAAATTGCAGAATAGAGTTAGGAATTAGCTTTAGAGTAGAAAATCTTATGATGGTATAAATGTTTTGTTCCAAATATGCTTCAACAAATCTCTAATCAAGGATAAAATGTTGCATCATTATAAGTTAGTTGTTTAAACTGTTTAGTTAGGAAGATTTGCATACTTAGTGACCATGTTTCAAGCCCTCTCTCAAATGCCTTTGATGAAAGAATTTGACAAGTTTAGTTTGTGTTTTGAATCATTTTCTTAATAGTCATTATCAAGCTTTTCTTTTGCTTATTCATAGTTTAGATTTGATTCTGTTTTTAGTATTGCATTTGCATTTACCATTTGACACCAACCAATTAGGTTTCACCCTGTTTTTAATCATTAGCTTCCTTCCATTAGCTTTCTAGTCATTTTCCTTGTGAACATAAAACCACCAAAAGATCAAAAACATCATAAATCATCACAAAAGACCAAAAACATCACAAAATACTACACACAACGCATTAAGAAACAAGCACCTAGGTACATACAGTACACTTCACTTCAGCAGTTTACCAACCCTGGTTGACAATTAAATGAGCTCAATTTAGGAGACTAGATTGAGACCAAACATTTTGGCGCCACTGCCGGGGAAGTGAAAACTAGGTAACCTTTGTTTCTTAGCATCCAAAAACAATTATATGCATAGGGAGAGAGACTCAAGGGGAAGATTCATAAGCAGCAGAGGCAGAAGTTTGATTTCTAGAACACCACTTGTTTCATCTATATCCAGAGCTAGTACACCTTCAACTCATACGCATATTCCATCCTCTCGTGATCCTAGACTTCTAGAAGATCTAAAATCAGATATCCCATTAGAAAAACCTTCCACTTCATCCACTGAACCTGCTATAGAAGAAGATCTAAAAACTCCTGTTAGGGACACAAACCTTTCCACTTCCACAAGAGAGTCAACCATGGCAGAAGAAGGAGGAGGAGGAGTTTCTAATGGAGAACACACACTATTTGGAGGTAGAGGTAGAGGTAGAGGAGAAGGAGGTAGAGGTACAGATGGAGGAAGAGGTAGAATAGGAAGCTCTTTTGGGTTCCCTATAATTGATGAAGAAACCAATACAACCAATTAGGTTTCACCCTGTTTTTAATCATTAGCTTCCTTCCATTAGCTTTCTAGTCATTTTCCTTGTGAACATAAAACCAACAAAAGATCAAAAACATCATAAATCATCACAAAAGACCAAAAACATTACAAAACACTACACACAACGCATTAAGAAACAAGAACCTAGGTACATACAATACACTTCACTTCAGCAGTTTACCAACCCTGGTTGACAATTAAATGAGCTCAATTTAGGAGACTAGATTGAGACCAAACATTTTGGTGCCGTTAATGACTTGCTAAGTTTTGTGATTTTTGCCATTGTAAAGCATTTTGACTGGAACTAGCTGCAGAATGCAGACATTCTATAGCTAACCGGCGATTCTGCAGCTGTCTTCACATTTGAGTATGTTACAGGTGGCCTCTAAAGAAAAACCGCATATGGGCATATTCCACGTCATGTCTACATGGTTCGTTTCTCACCATGAAGGAAGAAACGAATTCTGGGTATGGTTTTGATACGTGGGAACACATTTAAGAAGACAAACTTCTAATAGGACTGTCTTAGTATAGATGTCCATTTCCTTGTTACGCAGCCACTTCAAGAGTCCTAATGTGATTCCGATAAGGAAAGACAATGTTCCTGAAATTGTTGCAAGTCTTGTTATTTACATTTGTTATATAAACACTTGGGAAACCGAGAGCTAGGCTAGATTTTGTTCTATATTTTGCTTAGATTCTGTGCTACATTTCTGAAGATGCAGAGTGCTCTGTTCAAGTTATTTCACTTTTAATGAAGCATACATTGTTGTTTTGAAAGCGTTGATTTGATTTGGAGTTAGATTCCATCAGGTGGTAGAGGGCCCCTGCCTCTTGTACGAATTTATTTGTGTAATTTAGATAAGTATTCTAGCTGGCTTTACATTTTTGAAGTTGAATTTGTAGTTGTTTTAATTAGCTACTATAGTTATACTCATTCTAACTCTTCCACAAGAAGAAGCTCTTCCAAAAGATTATAACGATGAATGGGAAATGGCTATAGTATTGTAGGATTTAATTGTAATCTCTTTTATTCACCATCACAGTTATACTTATGCTCAATACTCTTCCAGAAGAAGAAACTCTTCCAAGAAATCTTTATACTGTCTTACGCATGATTGTGATCTTGAACGTTTTAGTTGTGTGTTTTCACTAAGTACCATCGTTGTTCTTGCTCTTAAACGCTTGTCCAAAATATCATAATAACGAGTGGGAAATGGCTATGATATCTTAGTTTTTCATTGCTTTCAGTCTTTATGTTTACATTTGCACTCAATTACACAGTCAGGATTGTTCTAAAAACTCTTCCAAAAGAAGGAACTGTTCCAAAATATCAATCATGATGGACAAACAGACTGTATAATTCCATAGAATAATGCATGATAGTTTAGTTAGGATGCTCCAGAGTTTAATTACACTTAACTCATGTTCATTTGTTTTTCTTTAAGTTTGATAATGACTTCTAGTTCAGCATTGTTTTAGGCTAGTGACATTTTAGGTTCAGTTGTAGTTCAACTCATTGCATTTGCACTCCATATTCAGTTGCCATTCACTGCATATTAGATTACTTCAGTTGTTAAACTTAACAAAACAACCTTCATTATTCACAAATCTCTTCTTGTTCCAAAATCCATAATTCATTCATAAACATATGAACAGAAGACCATATCACTTTAAGGCCTGAAGTATTTCTGCAATTTCCTTGTCATCTTACAAACCAACATTCCCTCAAAAGACTATTTCAAAAATCCATAAACTTCGAGTGAAGTGTAGTGCTATAAAACTGAGTTTCAGAATAGAGTTAGGAATTAGATTTAGAGTAGAAGATCTTATGATGGTATCAATGTTTTACTCCAAACATACTTCAACAAATCTCTAATCAAGGATAAAATGTTGCATCATTATAAGTTAGTTGTTTAAACTGTTTAGTTAGGAAGATTTGCATACTTAGTGACCATGTTTCAAGCTCTCTCTCAAATGCCTTTGATGAAAGAATTTGACAATTTTAGTTTGTGTTTTGAATCATTTGCTTAAAAGTCATTATCAAGCTTTGCTTTTTCTTATTCATAGTTTAGATTTGATTCTGTTTTTAGTAGTGCATTTTCATTTACCATTTGACACCAACCAATTAGGTTTCACCCCGTTTTTAATCATTAGCTTCCTTCCATTAGCTTTCTAGTCATTTTCCTTGTGAACATAAAACCACCAAAAGATCAAAAACATCATAAATCATCACAAAAGACCAAAAACATCACAAAACACTACACACAACGCATTAAGAAACAAGCACCTAGGTACATACAGTACACTTCACTTCAGTAGTTTACCAACCCTAGTTGACAATTAAATGAGCTCAATTTAGGAGACTAGATTGAGACCAAACATTTTGGCACCGCTGCCGGGGAAGTGAAAACTAGGTAACCTTTGTTTCTTAGCATCCAAAAACAATTATATGCGTAGGGAGAGAGATTCAAGGGGAAGATTCATAAACAACAGAGGTAGAAGTTTGATTTCTAGAACACCACTTGTTTCATCTAGATCCAAAGCTAGTACACCTTCAACTCATACCCATATTCCATCCTCTCTTGATCCTAGACTTCTAGAAGATCTAAAATCAGATATCCCATTAGAAAAACCTTCCACTTCATCCACTGAACCTGCCATAGAGGAAGATGTAAAAACTCCTGTTAGGGACACAAACCTTTCCACTTCCAAAAGAGAGTCAACCATGGCAGAAGAAGGAGGAGGAGGAGTTTTTAATGGAGAACACACACTATTTGGAGGTAGAGGTAGAGGTAGAGGAGAAGGAGGTAGAGGTGCAGATGGAGGAAGAGGTAGAATAGGAAGTTCTTTTTGGTTCCCTATAATTGATGAAGAAACCAATACAACCATGAAAAATATTTCACCCTCTGTCCTTCCAAACTTCTATGGACTTAAAACTGAAGATCTTGAAACCTTCTTATTCGAATTTGAAGTACTTTGTAGAACTTATGAATACTTACAAGATGCTCAAAAATTGAAATTATTTCCTTCAAATTTGAAGGGAGCAGCATTGAAGTGGTTTATGAGTCTAATCAGTAGTTCTATTAGAACATGGGAAGACATGAAACAAGCATTTCTAGAGAGATATTTGGATTATTGTATCCCGGTTAATCATAAGGAAGAAGTGTTCAAGATGTTACAAAAAGAAGATGAAAATTTGGAAGATTTATTGGAGAGATTCAATTACAACATAAAAAGGGCAAAAATGGAAAACCTAGATCAAGACACCTTAAAAGCTCTTTTGTTGAAAACAATTAGGGATGAATGGTTGGATATCCTTAAAATGATGGGAAAAGGGGATATATCACAACTCACATTACCTGAAATATCTGAGTTATTTATCAACCTTTCAAGAGGGAAATCTAAAATTGTCAAAGGTTCAAGAGATCCTGCTCTTGCAAGGGCAAGTAAGTCTGCTTCTGGGACAGTAAGTAGATCAGAAATAGGTCACATGCTTGATGATTTTAAATCTGACATCTTAGGGATTCTTAGTGAACAAATAGACACCCTCAAGATACCAAACAAGAAAAAGGCTGAATCTGATGCCTTGGCAATCTTTTGTCCCAAATGTAGAAAGAAACATGCCTTGAGAGAGTGTCCTTTGGATGTAAAAGTTGTAGAAACCTATGTTATTTGTTCTGAGAAACATGAGACCAAGAATTGTCCTTCTCTTCCTGGTCTCAAGGCTGTATTTCAGGAGGAAACTCCTACAGATTCCACAGAGTCTCTCAATTTTGTATCTAGAAGACCTTGGCAGGGACCTCAGACACAAGGATTCCATGATGAAATGTATAATCAACCTCCACCTTGGAATCCTTGGCAGCAACCTTGGCCCCAATTTCAAAATCAATCTCAGTCCTGGGCACAAGGAACACAAAGTCCCTATGGAAGATACTCTCCATACTATCAGTATCCACCATCCTATCCACCATACCCACATTTTTATCCTCAAAATCCTCAACAAAATTTTCCTCAAAATCTTCAACAAAATGTTGGAAATATGATGCAGAGTGTTGTCCTTGATGGCAACCCACTAATGGAGATGAAGACATGCGTCTATTGACATGTGTTGTCCTTGATGGCAAACCACCTGATGAAGTTTATGTTTCGATTTCGATGGACTTAGTAAATAATGTAAATACATATGAAATGATGTTTGATAGCAATAGCGATGGCGTAGTGTTGTCCTTGAAAGGCAACCCACTTGATAAAGATGATGGCAACTTACTTGATGAAGTCGGTGTTTGCTAGAATATGTTCTTGATGAAGAAAATACGATGTATCTGTCAGCAGTAATGAAGAAAGGAATTCAGAATGTGCTCAAAGTATGATGGAAAAATTATGTCTCTATGAATACGCGGATATGTCTACAAAGAACGTGATAAGTCGCGTATGGGAAAAAGCGCTCAAAAAGTGCAAATCCAGGGGCCCGTGGTATTGAAGGCTCATGGTATGGATGACTCGTGGTATTGAAGACTCATGGTATTGAAGACTCGTGGTATTGAAGGCTCATGGTATTGGTTTGACTCGTGGTATTGAAGGCTCATGGTATTGGTTTGGCTCGTGGTATTGAAGGCTCATGCTATTGTTTTGGCCCATGGTATTGAAAAAGATAAACCTATATAAGGAGAAGAAATTCATTGTGCAAATCACAAGTGTGGGTGCAAGATGTCTGAGCTTGAATGATTACTTCTCTTTGAAATAGATCTGAATGGAAAGGGTTACACTTGAAGATAAATCTGAATGTATGGTGCACCAATGATGAAGAAGGGGATCTAGATCTGAAATGCATTTGTATTTGCTAGACTGGACATGGAAGGCTTAGATCCGTGATGAGGCGAACATCTAGGCGAACATCTGTCTCATGTAAGTGGTGGCGGAAATATCCGATCTCGTTTCCGTCGTGTTTCCGATATCTGATCCGTGTTGATAAGCATCTGTGGTGATGTATGTTCGTGCTAAAAAGTATGGAAAGGGTCCAGGGTGAAATTGATGAAACGTGGTCCAAGGTGGTGCTCGAGGGTTGTAGCCTTCTGGCCGGTGGGGTTGGAGCTCCCTTCCAGGAGAGGCCGGTAAACGAGATCAGGGGGTCGTAGCTCCCTTCCAGGAGAGGCTGGTAAACGAGTCAGGGGGTTGGAGCTCCCTTCCAGGAGAGGCTGGTAAACGAGCGCAGGTGGGTGCCTGCGTGCTGGTAGGAGTCTGCACCAGCACATATGTTTTAAGATGTTTTCTCTATAATAAAATATTTAAGGCTGAGCAACTGCAGCGGTGGTTTTCTCCCGACTTGGGTTTCCACCTAAAAATCCCGGTGTTCATGTGTGATGCTTTGTGTCATGATTTATTCTGTTCTTACTGCACATGTTTACTGCTTATTGAATATCTGATGAATAAATGAAGGAATGATTTGAGTGATGAATTAATGACATATATAGATATTTGTGTATACGCTAGTTTCGTAAAGGGTATCCGCGTATATACGCAAGTCTGGTTCAGGAAAGTAGCGTATGCATTTTCGAAGCAGAAAAAGTGAAAGTTTTGAATATGCAGTAAATACTGATTCACCCCCCCCCTCTCAGTATTTTTCCCAACAATTGGTATCGGAGCCAGTTCCTTCTACAGAAGCTTGATCGCTTGAAGGAGATCCATCACAATGGGAAGTATACATACAAAAGCCTTGCTGAATTTTGGTGCAAAAGTATGGGCTCTCGCAAAAGAATGTGATGAAGAAAAGGGTACCTTTGTGGATTCTTTAGAAGACAATAATCTTCTTGAAGAAAACATTCAACTCAAGGTAAGCCTAGAAGAAAAGAACATAATCATTGAGACTTTTAAAAATCAGCTTGAAGCAAGAGAAAAACGCATGGAGGATCTAGAATGTGAAGTAGTAAGTCTAAGGAAGGATAATGAGAAATTGAATTCTCTCAATCTCAGATTTGCTAAAAGTTCAGAAACCTTGGATGAGATTATCAAGGTACAATGGTCTCCTTTTATAAAAACAGGTCTTGTATATACTGGGGAATCTTCTCAGAAATCAGCACCAAATTCTCTAAAAGCAGCCACTGCTGGTTCTCTACATTCAGCCACTCAGCAAGAGAACAAAGGATCTTTACAGGTAAATCAAGATCACCTCAATTCAAGAAACACTAACAGGGAGATCTTTCAAAATGGCTACAACCAACAGGTAAAGTCTAATAGAAGATTTCATGATCACAGAAATTTCTACTTCAATGGTCAATGTTTCACATGTCACAACTTTGGTCATAAAGCTATTCAATGTGTTTCATATAAAACCATCATGACCAGAGAAGCAAGAAAGATCAGGATGAATGATGAACCAAAGAAGAACACCTATAACAATTTTTCTCCTCTCCAAAATGAAGTTGAATGTACTTATTGCAATAACTTTGGTCATGAAGAATCTGAATGCAGGAGCAATGTCCAGCCAAAAGAGCATGTTCCCTCAAGCTCTAAAGTATGGAAAAAGAAAGAATTACCGGTTGAAAATTGTGGGATAGCGTTATTTGCAGAGGGTGAAGAGAATCAATGGTATATTGATAGCGTGTGTTCAAGACACATGACAGGTGACAAAAGCAAACTTCATACTTATAATGCTCTAGAGAAGGAAAAGAAAGTTACTTTTGGAAATGATACTCCTGCTGTTATTAAAGGAAAAGGGTCAGTATTTCTAAAAGAAAAGGTGAAGGCTAAAGATGTCAGGTATGTGGATGGATTAAGGCATAACCTATTGAGTGTTAGTCAAATGTGTGATCAAGGAGCAGAAGTGGTCTTCAGTTCCAAAGAATGTGTGGTTCGTGATCTTGATACAGGTAAAATCATTATAAAAGGAAAAAGAAATCCAAGCAACCTGTATGTACTCAATGGCATAGAACAATGTTACTTAAGCAAATCTTCAGAAAATTGGCTATGGCATCGAAGACTGGGACATCCGAGTTTCTCTCAAATCAAGAAAGCAAGCAAACTTCAAGCTGTTCGTGATCTTCCCAAGATCAATCTTCCAGAAAGTACCATATGCAAATCTTGTCAATTTGGTAAGCAGACCAGAGTCCGATTTAATGCCAAAGAAGGTTCATCAAGTAAGCCTCTTGAACTCATTCATACTGACATCTGTGGACCCATGAGGAAAAAGTCATTACGTGGGGAAGAATACTATATCCTATTTATTGATGACTACTCCAGAATGTGTGAGATCGCGTTTATTAAACACAAAGATGAAGCCTTTGAAAAATTTCAGAAGGACAAAGCACTGGTAGAAAATGAATTGGATTCAAAAATCAAGTGTCTTAGATCTGATCGAGGAGGAGAATATTCATCAAATGAATTCTTTGAATTTTGTGAACGACATGGCATTAAAAGACAGTTCTCTGTAGCAGGCACTCCACAACAAAATGGTGTAGCAGAAAGAATGAATAGAACAATTGTTCAAATGGCCAGAGCTATGCTTACTGACTCTAATGTTCCTAACATGTTTTGGAGTGAGGCATCTCGTGCAGCAGTTAACATTCTCAACAAGGCTCATGTTCGGGTAAACAGTGATAAAACTCCATATGAACTCTGGTATGGCAAATCTCCCACCGTAAAGCATTTTAAAGTTTTTGGAAGTAGATGCTTTATCAAAAATAATGATGAAAAACTTGGCAAGTTTGACCCTAGATCAGATGAAGGGATACTTCTTGGCTACTCATCTTCAAGCAAAGCATTCACATGTTACAATAAAAGGCTTCAAAAGGTTGTTGAATGTATTGATGTTGTTATTGACGAGTCTCCTGCAGCTCCTAAAGAAGAAAAACAAACAACAGAAGAAGATGATGATGACATATGGCCTTCTACATCAGATGGAAATGATATAGACAGGGAATCAAATGAAGAACCTGAAAATGATTTATCTGAAAAAGCTCCATCCAGATATGTTCAAAAGAATCATCCTGAATCTCAAATTTTGGGAGACAAGGAATCAGGTGTACGAACAAGGAGAACTCTTGCAGGATCTTCTAGTAATTTGGCACTTCTATCCACAATTGAACCACACAATGTCAATGAAGCTAGCAAATATGAATGTTGGAATAATGCCATGGATGAAGAAATTGAGCAAATTGAAAAGAATGACACTTGGGATTTGGTACCAAGACCTCATGATAAAAATGTCATTGGAACTAAATGGATCTTCAAGAACAAGTTAAATGAGAATGGGGATGTTGTAAGAAACAAAGCTAGACCGGTTTGCAAAGGGTATACTCAACAAGAAGGTATAGACTTTGAAGAAACTTTTGCTCCTGTAGCTAGACTTGAAGCCATAAGAATGTTTCTTGCTTTCTCAAGCTATCAACGAATCAAAGTTTATCAAATGGATGTTAAGTCTGCTTTTATTAATGGTGATCTAGAAGAAGAAGTTTATATAGAACAACCGGAAGGATACATTTTGGGAAATGATGCAAATCTTGTTTGTAGACTTAAAAAGGCTCTGTATGGACTCAAACAAGCTCCAAGGGCTTGGTATTATCGTCTTGACAAATATCTTCATCAACAAGGATATTCAAAGGGGTCTGCTGATAGCAACTTATACACAAAAGTTGAAAATGATAAACTATTGATTGTAGTTGTATATGTTGATGATATCATTTTTGGGAGCAACGAAGAATCCATGAGTCAAAAATTTGCTTCTGTCATGCAGCAAGAATTTGAAATGTCTTTACTTGGGGAACTAACATTCTTTCTTGGCTTGCAAGTGCATCAATCTGCAGATGGTATATTTCTATCACAAGCAAAATATCTTAAGCAAATTATGAAGAAGTATGGCATGGAAGAATTCAAAACTGTAAGTACACCAATGATAACCGGATGCAGTCTCAGTTCTAATGATGATTCTCCCACTGTGAATCAACCAGAATACAGATCGATGATTGGAAGTCTACTTTATCTCACCGGGACCAGACCAGACATTATGCATGCTGTTGGGATTGTTGGACGATTCCAAGCTAATCCAAAAGAGTCTCACCTTCAGGCTGTCAAAAGGATATTCAAATATCTACAAGGAACTCAAGACTTTGGTCTATGGTATCCAAAGGATGCTGATCTTACTCTTCATGCTTACACCGATGCAGATTGGGCTGGAAGTGTTGATGATCGGAAAAGCACTAGTGGTGGTGCATTTTACATGGGGCCCCGGTTAGTATCTTGGTTCAGCAAGAAGCAAAATTCTATTGCCTTATCAACAACTGAAGCAGAGTATGTAGCTGCCGCATCTTGTTGCACTCAACTCCTATGGATGATGAAAACCTTGCAAGATTTTCAAATCAAATGTGCAACTCCTATCTCCATTATGTGTGATAATACAAGTGCCATCAGTATCTCAAAGAATCCTGTCATGCATTCAAAAACCAAGCACATTCCCATCAAATATCATTTCCTACGTGAACAAGTGCTTGAGCAAAAAAGTGAAGTTGGAGTATGTTACCTCCAAAGAACAAGCTGCTGATATCTTTACCAAACCTCTGCCCAGGGAAGTGTTCGAGTATCAAAGACAGAAGCTGGGAGTGGTCTCTGCCAGTCAAAAGGAAAAATCTGCATAATTTTTAGAAGATGGCTTGGGATACGCGGGTTTCCTGAAACACAGTCGCGTATGTACGCGAGTTCCTGCACATAAAACCGCGTATGTTTGGTTGCTGACAATTTTTGGTTGGATCAACCCTCTTCAGCACAGCTGCAGTGCTGTTTGGTATCTCTGATACTGTTTGGTAGCTCTGGTGGTGTTCCAGTTCTCATAATTCTGTTTCTATTGTTTTGATGAAGATGCCTTGATGATTTGTTGGTGAAAGTTTTCAGGATGCACAAACTAAGGGGGAGCCTTAGTCTTTTGGAAAAATTGCTTGGTTGCACAGATTCAGGGGGAGCATTAGCATTGCTGAGTATAATGCATTGTTGGCATTATGATGGTTCTGTTATATGATCTCTCTTGAGGTCTTCCTGGTATTGGTCATGAAAAGTCATATTTGTATTTTTGATGAAAAGGTCATGTTGAGACCCTTGATGTAAAATCTGCAATATTCAATCATGTATGTCAAATTTGTAAACCCACTTGGTTGGGTAGCTGAGTCAATTTTTGTAAACCCACTTGGTTGGGTAGCTGAATTGAAATGTGTAAACCCACTTGGTTGGGTACTTGTGTCTCATATGTAAATCCACTTGGTTGGATATTTGATGTAAGTATGAGTCTTTGGTGATAGGAAGAGTCATGTACTTTATTGAAAAATATGTTTGAAGATTCAGCATGAACTAAGGGGGAGCTTGGCCACTTCAGCATATATCAGTTCTACATAATGTTTCTTCCACATGAGGAGAAAAGGGGGAGAATGTTGGTTTTCATCCGCTGGTTTTACCCTTTGCCCTTGATGTCAAAGGGGGAGAGTGACATGGTGTTTGAATGAAGAAAAGTATTCGGGAGAGTAACCAAACACCATCATGGTTGCCATCAAGTCCAAAGGGGGAGATTGTTGGAAATATGATGCAGAGTGTTGTCCTTGATGGCAACCCACTAATGGAGATGAAGACATGCGTCTATTGACATGTGTTGTCCTTGATGGCAAACCACCTGATGAAGTTATGTTTGACTTGATGGACTTAGTAAATAATGTAAATCTGATATGAAATGATGTTTGATAGCAATATGATGCTGAGTGTTGTCCTTGAAAGGCAACCCACTTGATAAAGATGATGGCAACTTACTTGATGAAGTTGTGCTTGCTAGAATATGTTCTTGATGAAGAAAATATGATGTATCTACAGTGTGCAATGAAGAAAGGAATTCAGAATGTGCTCAAAGTATGATGGAAAAATTATGTCTCTATGAATACGCTGATATGTCTAAAAAGAACGTGATAAGTCGCGTATGGGAAAAAGCGCTCAAAAAGTGCAAATCCAGGGGCCCGTGGTATTGAAGGCTCATGGTATTGATGACTCGTGGTATTGAAGACTCATGGTATTGAAGACTCATGGTATTGAAGACTCGTGGTATTGAAGGCTCATGGTATTGATGACTCGTGGTATTGAAGACTCATGGTATTGAAGGCTCATGGTATTGGTTTGACTCGTGGTATTGAAGGCTCATGGTATTGGTTTGGCTCGTGGTATTGAAGGCTCATGGTATTGAAAAAGATAAAACTATATAAGGAGAAGAAATTCATTGTGCAAATCACAAGTGTGGGTGCAAGATGTCTGAGCTTGAATGACTACTTCTCTTTGAAGTAGATCTGAATGGAAAGGGTTACACTTGAAGATAAATCTGAATGTATGATGCACCAATGATGAAGAAGGGGATCTAGATCTGAAATGCATTTGTATGTGCTAGATCTGATTATGGAAGGCTTAGATCTGTGATGAGGCGAACATCTAGGCGAACATCTGTCTGAAGTGAAAGGGTATGAAATATCTGATCTGTTCTGCTGTGTTTCTGATATCTGATCTGTGTTGATAAGTATCTGTTGGTGATGTATGTTTGTGCTAAAAAGTATGGAAAGGGTCCAGTGTGAAAATTGATGAAACATGGTCCAAGGTGGTGCTGAGGGTTGTAGCCTTCAGTCAGGGGGTCGTAGCTCCCTTCCAGGTGAGGCTGGTAAACGAGATCGGGGGGTCGTAGCTCCCTTCCAGGAGAGGCCGGTAAACGAGTCAGGGGGTTGGAGCTCCCTTCCAGGAGAGGCTGGTAAACGAGCGCAGGTGGGTGCCTGCGTGCTGGTCAAGTCTGCGCCAGCACATATGTTGTAATATGTTTTCTCTATAATAAAATATTGAAGGCTGAGCAACTGCAGCGGTGGTTTTCTCCCGACTTGGGTTTCCACCTAAAAATCCTGGTGTTCATGTGTGATGCTTTGTGTCATGATTTATTCTGTTCTTACTGCACATGTTTACTGCTTATTGAATATCTGATGAATAAATGAAGGAATGATTTGAGTGATGAATTAATGACATATATGGATATCTGTGTATACGCTAGTTTCGTAAAGGGTATCCGCGTATATACGCAAGTCTGGTTCAGGAAAGTAGCGTATGCATTTTAGAAGCAGAAAAAGTGAAAGTTTTGAATATGCAGTAAATACTGATTCACCCCCCCCTCTCAGTATTTTTCCCAACAGTTGTTGAACATCCATGCTACTTCTATGGGATGATGTAGTGAATGTGAGAAAGCTAATGTCAGATAAGGGAATTTAAAAAAAGGAACCAACATCTCATTTTCACAGGCAGTTCCAGCTACTGCTAACTTAGGATGTTTTGAAATATATCATGTAACCTCTTTGACAATGTTCTCGAGTTTCAATGATAATACACCCTCTTCATTTGAATTTTGCCTCTCCAAAACCATGGAAAGGAGAGACATGGATGAGTTACAACCATGCATCCTTCCTCAACAACCCTCAAGGTGGCTGGAAATAGATAATCATGACAAGCTCCAAGCATTGGAAAAGTCTTTGTTGAAGCCTTATGTTGTAAAAAATGAATCGATCAGGCAAGTCCTCAACCAAGTTTGGGACTTCTTTGAGGAGTTTTCGCAAATTTCGAAATTAGCTCAAGTTTTCTACAGTGTTTGGTTATAGAAAATCAGTGAAGCAAAAAAAAAGACATCTTCCTGGAAACAGGCCTGCCTAACAGAGGCCAAAATTTGGATTACTGATTTGAAAACAAGAATTTCAATGTCAAGCAAATTGGATGAAGGAGGGGCAGCAAGGGAACATGACAAGTTGCCTCAAGCTTGCATATTTTTGTGGGCTTGTTTGTCTGTATTCAAGACTCCGCTGAGAAGACAATGAATTGCATGGATGTTATAGGGATTTGATTAGTGGATGGTAAGGTCTGGGAGACTATGGAAATGAAAATATGCTTTTTATTGATACTTCAAATGTGACCAAGCTTAAAAATCAAGATGGTTTCTAGTGCAGAAGGGAAATAAAATAAAAAATAAAACAAAAAAAATGGAGACCTCATGCACCTCTAGAAAGCAATTCTATGCTGCCTCACATCTATTGTAGCTATTGCAAAACTCTCATATATGCTTGAACATTGGAGGAACATAATCAAAAAATTATTTTCTTTCCCTTTATTCTCTTCCTCTATGAATTTCATGTCAAGTAAAATCATCACTTTATTCTGTTATTTGAGCATTATATGGAAGGCTTCACGTACCTATTTGACAAGGTGCCAGAATTTCTTTTCAAGAGTCAGCTGTTCAGCAAACCCTGATTAATGAGTCGTACTAGATCCTGTTACAACTAATACTTGAGTCTTGAATATGTCATTCCAAAAGTTCTCCTCCTTCCAAGTTGTATATCATCATATCATTTCCCAGGACAAGGAGTGATTTTGTAAGAAAGGTATTTAAGATGCGAGTTGGATCATCTAGAAAGCTTCAGGTATTGGAAAGGCGCTTCCACAATTGAAACAAGGTGGACATGGATACTTGATATACATGAAGACTTCTTGAATTTATTAGAATTTGTATATTGTCGAATGGATGGGAGCACTCCAACATTAGAAAAACATCATTGAATAAAGAACTTTAGTAGCCCAGATAATGAAAAATTTTCCTTATTTCAACTCAGGCAGGAGGGGGGGTGGGAGGCAGGGTTGGGGCTGGAATAAATTTTCCAAGTGCAGATACAATTATTATTTATGATCTATATTTCAGTCCCTTTTTTTTATTTATGAGCTCAATCGTGATCTCACAGGATAGGCCAAGACAAACTAGTGATTGTATATCAGTGATAAATAAGTGCTCTGTTAAGGAGAGAATATTGCAGCACTTAGGAACAAAGATGGATTTAGAGAATCTAGTGATGTATCTTTGTAAAAATAAAATTTTAAATAATTATCTAGATCACAAAGAACCTTTTTTTTGTGGAGACTACCACAATACCACCAAATTCATCTCCAAAATTGTCAAGTGAAAAATTACTGAGTGATTATGTTCTCGTGCAATTGCCGATTACTAATAATGACAAACCATGTAGAAATGTTGTTTATGTTGTCAATAGAGTTCATTGTACAAAGATCAATATTTCAAGATTTTTGGTAATACGAGACCGCAACTAGGTTTCATTATTTCACTCTGTTAACCAAACCAGGTTTCATCAATTTATGAAGTACATATGACATTCTAATAGCTCAATGTGTGTGTTTGTACTACCTATTTCTTCTACTCAATGAAAAAGGTCTAGCAAGTATAAATCTGATAAGATATCAACGAAGTAGGTGGTAGGCCCTCTTAGAAGTGAGGAGTCTTTGGGAATAGACACTCATTTAAAATAGACAAGCTCCAAGAGTCCATTTCCAAAAATGGGAAATAATGCTCCAGCAGGTGCATTGGCTAGAATGTTTGTAAGTATTGCTACATCATTTATTTGGTTGATTGAAGCATGTGGATCATACCTAAACTTGGTGGGAAATCTATACAAAGACACTTAGACTAGAGGATTATCAACCAGTAACTAAGTGGGAGATGTTATTGAATCTAGATGGCTAGATTTGGGAACTAGCTAACATTTAAGCTTCAAAAAATGTAAAAGAAAGAGTGCCCTTTTTTAATTGGATGGATGATAGCCAACTTAAGGCTCATGTTTGTGGAGAATTTGAGATAGTTAGAGCTCCAACTGATGAGGAAGATATCCTCCTAGTAAGATTAATTCATGGGGATAAAATGACTTAGAATTGCCTCAAAGCCAAACTGGGCCTATATGACCCCAACATATTCAAAATTAGCAATTCATCTACACTCTAGCGCACCTAGTCAACTTTATGCAAGGCTATAATGAAGGTTCTAAAGAAGCTTCATAGAGATATACACTCAAAACATAATGCTTTTACTTTGATTGCCAAGAGATTCAGTGTTAAAATTGGCAACTAGGGCCAAATTCCACTTTGGACTGCTCCTATTAGGCAGATGATTGCAGCATTGGATTTCTCTTTTCGAGATGATCAAAATCGATCTAAAGATCACTAAATCTGGATAAGGAAAAGTATTCATTCACTCAAATGAATACTCAAAAGGCATGACCTTATTTAGGAAGGAAAAATTGAAAATTGAAAATTTGAATTTCCCTCCTCAAGTAATCAAGTCGGCCTACCCAAGAAGGATATAAATAACCTATCCTAGGTACTTTGATATTCATTCTTCCCTCTGAAGTAGCCACAAAAGAAGGCGATTTCCAGCGAAGGATATGAAGGCAAGGTTGGGTTCAATTTAGTCATCTTCAAGGGCAGAGTTCCACAAGATGGAGGACGAGATTGGTTTGGGCACATTTATGATTTGTCTTGGGCATTTTATCTTCATCACAGGTATGAGTTCAAGTAGATAGAAGCCACACCTGTTAAGGGTGTTTTTGATGAAAGTTTGGGACTGTTGTAAAGGTTTCATTCTCCTTGAAGCAATCCGCACTAGTTTGGGTCACATACAGCTAGGCCACAGGGCTTAAGAACCCTGTCCTGGAGGCCAAGAACCTACAGCAAGAAAGCCACAGTCAGGGCTGCGTTATCATGAGGCTGTGTAGTGGGTTTTGAAGCCTAGAAGAAGGCTTATGGGCTACCAACATTTGAAGGGACTGGTTGAAGATAATCCACAGTCTAGTAAAGGTCTTTAAGGCTATGAATGGGGTAGTTGCTGACTATGTTTATGCCCTAGTCAGTCCTACCAGAATTGCAGAAAAGACACAAGTCCTTGGAGCCTACACCAAACATCAGCTTTGCAGCCTTGTTGGAACCATCCTCTTGTCTAAGGGAAGTGGTATTAAACCTTCTCATTTGCAAGTCATTTTGACTTTGAAGTATTGTATTCTCTCTCTCTGCTGAACATTTGACATTAATGATAAGAAGAATTGATAAGGGTTTTCCCCATCTTGGGTTTTTCCTTGGCTTGAGCCATATTCGTGTGTTCTTCTGTCTTGTCTTGTCTTGTCTTCAGTTTTTATTACTTATGTTCTTTCACTAGTTACACTTATGATTAATAATATTGCTAATGGATTAATCATTAATGGGAAAATGATGTAACTAACCTAAGCTAAGAACATGTTAACTCAAAATTAACATGGTTTCAGAGCCAGGTGAGGACAAGCCCAAGCTTAAGATATTGCGAGCTCCAAGAAGCACCAAAGGAATTTCAGCAGAAGTCACCTTCAAAACTCTGTGGTAGGACAAGTCTAAGTTCAAAAAGGACAATCTGTGACATTCTCTTAAAGCCTTCTACAAGCCCTGATCAGTGAACTTGGGCACAAATTCAAAGAGCAGCTCAGTCATCACAAACAAAAGCTGGAAGTCATCAAGGTATGTTTCAGAATTTATGAGGTGTTCTTTTAAGTGGTTTTAAGATATTTTTAGACGTATGTTTAGCAGTAAAACTTCAGAAGGAGATGTTTCCCTTCAAGATCCCTGCCTCGACTATACATAAAATAATTTATATGTCAAGAACTCCTAATCCCTTGGCCTGGTGGAGTTAAGAAAACTCAGAGTTTACTATGATTTGAATTCATCGGTACTGTGGAAGATTGAGTGACTTGATTCCTATTCTCTGAAAAATCAGTAAGAAGTATTGCTGGAATGATTGTAGTATCACTGTAAGAATAAAATAATAATCCCGACCTCTGTTCTACAACAAAAATATGAGCATTCTTTTGATGTGTGGAGCTCTAGATATAGTGACCTTATCCTACAATTAGGACATCAAAGCACAAGCCTAAAAATGTTGCTGCACTGTAGCTCTGCAGTATAAATGAAGTCCAGTTTTAATTAATCAAGCACACTATTCATAGAAACGAAGGCATGGTTAATGGACAACTTCAGATTCCATGCCATTTTTTAATTGCCAAGATAACATCCCTATTTTTGCATGATGAAATGATTTAAGCAATCTCACATCTAGGCATGTCTTGAAAACTACCTAGTTAAACGAGTTTTGGTCCAAATTAAAAATTCTTAGAAGGAAATACTCCCACATTTCACCAACTGAAATACATTATACAAACTCAAAAGAGCAGCAATGCCTCCACTTAGAATTCAACTAGGAACAAGGCACATACCAATCATGTTTTTGAAGTATGTTAGTCATGAGGCAATTAGTTTGTTAATGAGCTTGCTCCAAGTCATATAATACTAAGTGAATACATTCATGTTAGCCATAAAATGAAGTATTGTTTATTGTTGAAAGTGCAGGGTCTACTGTAAAATGCATGAAAGCTAATAAGAAGGGAAACTAAGTTCAACACTATGTTTTGCACTTACTCTGTTAATGCTGGTTTAACCAATTTGTTTTCCTGTTTCAGTCCCTTTTGTTGAGAAGCATGGTTGTGCTACTTGGCATGCAAGTAACACTGTTACCCCTGTTCTGGGCATCATAGCAAAATCTACATCTTGGTATTTTGGCTGGAAATCATAGAATAGGTCCCCTGTTTGTTTTAGACTTGGTAATAACCTTGCTGGAGTTGAGAGAACAATGTTTCAGTTGTCCAGAAAAATCAATACACATATTGTGCAGTCTAACTTTAATGTCCAAAAAAGCCCCAGCCTACCCAATATATGATACAAGGTATTTTTTTTTACAACATTGTTACAAATTCTACCCAAATATAAATGCCTTTTTATTTGATCAAATTAGAGAGGATAAAGCTTAATAGACAAACACAAATTGATGTGCAAGAGCTTGGTGCTAAACTAGCAACCTGTACAAATGGATTTGTTTTATACCCTTCCTCTATTACCAAACCCAAAACAAACCTTATTTCCTAATAAACCTTCAAGTATTTAGTTTTGACATCTTAGGAGACCCTTATAATGATCCTCTTTTAAGTGGAGAAGTGAGAAGGGATTTTATTTTTATAGGTCACAAATAGAAGTGTGTCACCCCGCATGGACTACACGACCCTGCAGGTAACCACGTTCTGTAGCAGACATCACGGTCAAGTTGTGCATTCACATGGAAAGACAATACTTAGCAATCCCGAGGGAAGATAAAGTTCATGTAATTGGGACTAGAAGGTGGGGCCAAGGTAATGCATATCTTACAGGTCCTTGCTTGAGGACTCAATAGGATCAATGTAGCTCCATATACATCTAGAGGGAATAGGTAAGCAGTTTTGGGTGTCTTAGTGGCCAACTCTAGGGAATTTGACCTTCTAGAGCAAAGATACTAAGCCAAAATTGTTAAACATATGGATAAATCATAAAACCCACAAAGAAAGATTACATCATACTATATAGCGTCTCTGAGAAGATCAGGTGGAGCTCCTCCATAAGGAGTTGCAATATGTACGTAGATGCATGTAATGTACGTGTTCATATGGGGTCATCATCAGGCTTGTCCAATTGCATAACAAGCCCGGGTGTTTCTATTACACTTTTCATTTAAAGTCACTTCATGAATAAAGAGAACCTTACAATCTACCGAAGAGTTAAAGCTTCAAACATATCCGTGAATCCCAGAATGGGAAATGATATCTACAACAAACCTCATCATAGACTGGACAAGTAAAAGATAAGTGTTTCATGTTTCTTGTTCAACAAATCATTTCATATTTTGGGATGTGATGATTGCCTCAACACCAAACTAATGAGAGCAAACCTGAAGTTGGCTCAGGTATAATTTTAGTCGAAAAGGCAGATTGATATAACCCAAATCGTAAATAACCTATTTCTGTCTTTAGATATATGTAAAAATAATGCATATGCTTGACTTGAGAAGTTACATGAAGATCTGCCCAAGCAACTTTTAACAGGTAGATTAAATGATGGTTATGGTCGCCTCCTTTGCTGAGAAATAAGAGAAAACATCCACAAAATAACAGAAATAGGGAAACAACAACCTTTGACACAGTGAATTATTTTGGAAACAGCTGCACCAAGCTCTTCAGGAACGCAAAATTACTTCAAGAGGGAAGCAAATATCTAGAAGAAACAAAACTCCGCATCTTCAAGGCTTACATCTTTCAAAATTTTGTAGAGCCAATCAGCTTTAAGGACTTATAGCTGCCTTTTTTATTTAATAAAGCCAAGAAAATGCGAATCCTGCAATTTCTATACAATCCAATCATTTTGAATGGCTTCTTAGATCACAGAAATTGAGAGTGATAATGAGTTTAGGCTTCAAACTGGGGATTTCACCTGACTTTGGTGACCAGAAAATTAACAGAAGATATCAGTAGGAGTTACAAGAACATGCGATATATTATTATTTGCATATAATGCCCACATCAATGCATAAAACAAAAACACCAAAAAATAGACTATATTCCAGATTTTTTTAAGGAAAATAACTTGCAATTCTAGACCTAGGGTCACTCGCAAAATCGAATTTGAAACAGATAATTTTGTGTTACACAAAAAGTCAAGGTGAAGACTAAAGGTGACTCCCATTCAATTTTGTTTCAAGATGTTAGCTAAAATCCTTCAAAGGGGATATGGAGGCCAGGATTGGGCTTTGATTCAGACTGAACTATGTTTATGTTCCTTAACCATTACGAATACTGAGAGTAACTGGGTTCTAAAATCCATATAGTTATAGAAGAACAATTATTCATTTGACACTAATTAAAATTTTCTTGTCATATATTATGTATTAATGAAAACCACGTTGACACAGTAATATGTGTGCCTACAATGGATGTACACTTTTAGTCCCGTAGACCTACTTTCGTAGAAATTTGTCCTGATATTTATAAATTTATCCAATCTAATCTATTGATGAGAGTCCCACAGGCCTACTTTCATAGTCGTTTGTCCTGATATTTATAAAATTATCCAATCTAATCTATTGATGAGAACCATATTGGATCAGTAACTTTATGCAACAAATTCCCATCCATTTGGTGTTGATTTATTACTACTTGAACCAAGAGATAAGCCTCTTGTCACCTAGCCTTCTAGATACATATGAGTCTCAACAATAAAAAAGAGCTTGGGGCTCTACTTGGACAGAAACCACCTAATTTTTAGCCAGAGATGCATCAAAACTACCATGAAATGTCCTTCAGGGATTCTTAGGTGGAACCCATATTGGATTGGATTGACAAGATAAGATGAGCCTCTACCCATATGTTGTCCGACAAGTGTTTGTGTAGAAATAGAATAATGAAAAGCACAAAACCTTTGCTAGGATGAAAAAATAATCAATAATTATGTTAAGTATGGATGTTGGGTATGATCCTTCACAACCACTCTTTAAAACAAATTCAAGTCCATGATATTATCTTGGACTCATGGTTGACATTTTTAATATTTTGTACATAACAAGATAATAATAATACTGGAGTTACCAATGAGAATATCCCTGAAAATACCCACCTCTTGCTTTTGTAATAGTTGGATTTTGAAAATTGAATGGCAGAATGTCAAAGCATTCTCAACACATAATTTGACATGCTTATTGCTTATAGTTTCAACTTTCAACTTATCTCAGGCTATTCGATCTTTTTGCATGCACACAATTATTATCCAATTTGCTAAGATAGAAAAAAAACCGACAGTTAAGCTAGATGCAATTTCATAGTAGTCCAATGAAGTCAAACTTCAAAGCAATCAAAAAGTTCCATTATCTTCGTCAAGACAATATCATAGTTACAGAAGTGTCGAGTGTGTATGGCTAGTAGTTATGTGTGCATGTGCATCTCGTTCTAGTTATGCTTCTAAATATTATCACCTAGTTGGACCTAATTAAAATATGTTAAGTTGGAAATGTATAGTGTCTATGTTATGATGAGAATTGATTTTCTTAGCTCCATTATAAATCAGTTTATGTCACTTCGATGTTTTGGCCAATACATATTTATTATTCCTTGGATAGACCCTATATAATTCAGCTTCCCTGGCTGGCAGACAAGAGGCCACTAATTTTTCCGAAAAGACAGACTGGGCCAGAAAGACAGAAAAAAGTGGAAAATACAAGAGACAGTGCCAGAAATGTCACTTTGATATTTTGGCCAATGCATATTCACTATTCCTTGGATAGACCATATATACTGTAACATAGCATAAATCCATCTTAACCCTATAATTAACCCTCAAATTATTAAAAGTGTAGGCTTAAGCACAAACCCTTGCACATCAACCCTACCTAGGCTATAGAACATCTTGCTTCTCTCAACATAATTAATCCACAAACCATGAAAAACTATTCATTCTCTTCAATATTCAATGATTAGTTAATTAATATATCATTGCAAAGTGTTTTCTTTGATAATCTGTCGATATACACTTAAAAAAAATTCTTTGATGTTGATCAATAGGTTCTCAAATTATGAAATCTACCCACACTAACCCTTTCTTGTAGTGATCATAGGTTCTCAAATTATGAAATCTACCCATACTAACCCTTGCTTTTAGTGATCATGTCCATGAATAAGCTATGTGGAAAGTGGGTTAGCTTGAACCAATTGGGGCATAGAGTAAGCCCTTGGTAACTTTGGAAAAATAGATACCTTCCCACACATATAAATGGGAAGAGTAGTTACAAAGGGAATTGAAGTGTTTCTATGAGATCCTAAGGCTCCAAAACAAGTAACAGTTTTGTTCTAACAATAAATGTGGAGAAAATGAAACTTTGAAAAAACAACTATTGGAACAAATTGGTCAAGGAGCTCAATGCCTGAATCTATATGATTAGCAAGTTGAAGGAAGCAAATACTAAAGAGAAGGAACGAACTAGACTATTGGATGTATTTTAGAGATTAGAAGGAGCAAGCACAGAACATTTTAAACCCTTAAATAGATGGAATTGTGTATATCTAGCAAACGAGATATTCTAGATCAAGGAGTATATAACAAACCAATCAAGATTGTAGGTGCCAATAACCCAAGGAAACTAATGGAGAAATTCCTAATAAGAAATGCACATTATTCTCTATCTAACATCACTTTTTTTCATTTGAACTTTGGTTTTATCGATTCTCAATTGATCTTAGTTTTAACTATAAAACAAATATAAGTATTGGTATTATTCGAGCCATTGATTCATCAATGACTACCAGGGTAAGTCATCGTGAATGGATGTTGTGATTTTTTCATCAGGAATGGGTGCCCTTCGTTGTGATTTCTACAAGGCCACGTTGGACACAATATAAGATGATTTCTATTGTTTGACAATTGAATAATTCTCTTTTGAAAGGCTATCTAAATCTCTTAATCAAGGCCTTAATAAACTCATTACCAAGAATGTAGCTAGGGGCACCATTGGACAATGCAGGTTGGAGGCTCATTATTTTCCTCTACGTTTCATACAAGATCATTTCTAAAGAAATGCTCTCCAAATACACTCAATTGCATGGAAGGCAGTTCAACAAGAGCAGACAAGTTTTGTACAGGGTCCAATTATTCTAGACACGTAATCTAGACTTGAGAGACTTTGGAATGGGCTCCAGACAGTGGCTAGCAAGCTTATTTTCTGTAGATTGGAGCGTCGTCACAGACATGTTGGTTTTGCTTGGCCTTTGGACCGTGATATGTGGCCATGGTGAACACACTATTCTCTAATGCATCAGCATTTCTCCTTGTTAATAACTCATTATCCCCTCAAATTTTGTTGAATCAATCTATTTTTCAAGTGTGCTCCTTCACCCCTGATTTGTATGTTTGACAATGGATGTCTTGGATCACCTATTTGAAGTTGTTGGCATTCAGGGGCAAGTGAAGGACATCCTACATGGTGGGCAGGGATGCGGGGTGGAGCTTTGGTCATTCCTTGCAGTAGTATCAACCACAAACACTTTAACCTTTGTTGCTTTAGCAGAATCTATTAGCTCCAACTTTCAATGCAAGATGCGGTGTCGGTTGGTCTAGAAGAGAGGTGAGCAAAAAAATTACACAGTTTCTAATCTGTTTGGAAGGATAATGAAGACCAATATTTAGTTCTCCTTCAATGCAGGGCTACTAGTGTGCTGCCTTGTTTGGAAATTATAGCTATCTTGTCCACTCTTCCTTCATTGGATTTGGCAGTGATTAAGTTTATTTTTGAGCAAGAAGTTAGTAATTGTCCACTTTTTGTTCCATGTGGTGTGATGAGGTACATCACTAGCTGTTAACTGAGGGTGCATTATTGATAAGAGATGCTCAAACTTTAGATTTGGTAACCTATACAAGCTTTATTTCTGCATTGCTAGTCTTACAGAAGAGGATACTAATATAAGCTCCATCGTATATACGCTTCCACCTTTTAATTTGTTGTTTGTAAATACTTTTCTGTAAATATAAGACATATTTTGATAACAACAGCAAAAAATAATGGGTGGCCTACACTAAAAGCTACTGCTTTTTTGCATTCTTCAACTGTGTTGGAGCAAAAAAAGAATGACAGTCACTAGAAAAATATGCATAGCATCATGATTAGAGATTGGCTAAGCCAGTGCAAACAAAGTCAGTGCCATTGAGCACATGATTCTGTATTGGGATAATAAGGTATATGTATATAATAAGTTGAAAGGAGTACCATGTATGCTTAGATGGCATAACTTCTGATCTAGTTTATCTTAGCTTGAAAGACTTGTTAGATGGGACTATGATAAGCAACTATCAACCAACACAAAAAAATATTAATGGGATTTTAACTTTCAAGGGATTTTCTAGAAGTTGGTCCATTCATTCATGATATCTAAAGGGATTATCTAGTATTAAATACATAACATGATGCATATCAAAATGTATGATGACAAGAAAAAATCACTACTGCCTCCTACAGGGGGTTCAATAGGATGGCCAGTGTGGGCTGGAGAAGGCTAGCTAATAGCCCAACCAACAGAGTTCTCTCCTAAGCGAACATGGTTCATTCCGGAGACACTAGAATAGACAACTTTGGATGGTCCAGCTGATGCTCCTTCACTCAACGGGGTGTGTGGGAAACATCATAATCAATCTTGATACATTACTATCAGGCAGGGGTGAAGCTCTACTCACTCAATGCTTTCAAATCATCATTGACTGATTTCCATGTCTAGGGATGGTATAAACCACTTAGACAGACTCTCCATACCAAAGCTAATATATAGGCAAGCAACTTGACCTGCTTACCTAGTGATTGAATGGCTTTCAATCCATGAATAATCTAGCTCAATTGTTGGAACCCTAACCCCATCCACGTTCCACTGCCCTGTCATCATTTGATTGAACTAAAAAATTATATGCCAAAACCAATGCATCGAAATCCACTCTGTGCGAAAAACGGATTTCGCGGCATAGTAACCTCAATATACGCAGTCGTACCCTCTTCCTTTTTGGTCTCAACATCATATGAATCATACTTCATTTTCCTTGAATAATTCCTCTTCTTGTGAAGATTCATTCCAATTTTTTGCGCATTAATCAAATTCGTTTCTCATTAGGCATTATCCTTAGTCCTTATGCTCCTCATTTGGGGGGTCATCAAGGGGGTGCCTAGCTGTGATACAAGGTTGTTTTGTGCTCACTCTTTGGTGGAATTTAAATTTATCTTATAGTCCTAAGGATGGGTGGTATTCGCAAGGTTTATTACCGCTATGCTTGCTTTACCAATATCATTTTCCTTGCCCATGCTATCTGTTTATATGAAGGTACGATGCTTCGTATCTTTATGGCGACCGATGTTGGTAGAGGTGATTTGACAGCCCCTTGTTGTCTCTCATGCCATGTTGATATTACTGCTTATGTTAGAGGGTGAGATGTGTGCATTGATTGGTAAGGTGGATGCTAGTTTCAGGAAGGTGGTTGCCTAGTTGATTGCCTTCTTTGTAGAGCCTCAAGCCTCTCGCTTGCACACTTTTCGAGGAGAGGTAGGGGAATCTTTCAAATCAGATATAGCTCTGACCAATCGACAAACCAACCAATCAATTCTCTAATGGTTCCCTCTCATGGAGTCACCCCAATGATCTAGCAAGGAGGGCAGAATCTCTTGCTCCTCTGCCCAAAGAGTTTGACTTTGGAACAATTAAGTTCTTACAGTAATTTCTTTGTTCTAGGAGGGGGCCATTCCTCTTGTCCTTTTCCCTGACGTGGATTTCAATGCCGAAGAGGATGATTCTTGTGAACATTATGTCAAATTTCTTAGTTCGATCGATGCTTTATTATATATGTAATTATGCTTTTCTGATTCTTTTCTTCGACAATGCTTTATTATATATATATAATTAAATAAGGACCTTCTCAAAGCTAGTGGGTATGGTGGTCCTAGACAACATAGCTTCAACAAGTTTTCTTGTCCCCCCGGCAACCAATGTCCTGAGGGAGAAGGGAATAAGAACTTTCTTCAAGCAATATCACAAACAATAGTCTTCAAACAATCTATCCCACCCACTACCACTATCACTCCTACTACTCACACTGAACTACGCCTACTGACCTTACTACACTTGATTCAATCAACACTTGCTTCATATGGTAGAACTAGCTTGTATGCATAGTGAATGTTGATTGAGTCTCTAACACGATCAACCCTAGATCCAGTGTTTGATCTAATGGGTTAAGCAGGTGATGAAGGAGATAAATATTGAGGACCAAAAGGTTATAGAGCTAATTCATATTTTCTAGTTACTTTTTCATTCCCTCCCTGCAAAGGCATGTAAAAGTTGGGTTTTATCCAATAGCAGTACTATGAAAGACATAGGTCAAATGGGTAGCTTGAGTTTTGAGGGTTGTTTTATAAAGCCAACTAGATGCATAGTCAAGGTAGAGTGTTGGTTTTTTTGTTACGTCATATGACTAAATATTCAGTATCCAGTGTAACAAGTACATGTAACCTAATTACACTAAGGGAACATAATAAGCATTTCCCTAGTACATAGTTTATAGAAAAATACCCATCAATATAACTAGAATAAGTTAGTAGTATTGATCAAGCTTTGTGATCTATGTAATACATGTCAATCTGTTTGAGCGTGGTTACCATTAGTATTCATAACAGCTTAACTCTAGTTTGTTTACGGTTCTAATGTTCATTCTACTACAACAATGGAAACAAGAGGAAGCTAAGCTAATTACTTCTATTATCTGAATAGTGTAAGTAATGGAATTATAACAGGCATCATTCATACAACAGGTTATCATTAGGTGGTAAGTGAAACTAATACACAGTGAAATCAAACATGTGGTTTATTTCATAATCAATTCAACTGCTTGTTACGTAGAGTAATGTAAAACAACCCGTAGATCGAATTCCATGTCAAATATTGATTTGTTTTATCAGCTAAGTGTGTTATGTAATAAAGAACAAGTATGTTGTGTATAATTATGAATTTACCGTATCTGTACTATGAATAGAGTAGAACAACTTGTACAACATTAAGGTTCTTGTATTGAGTTAGTGTAAGAATTGATAAGAAAGTCAAAAGGATGAAGATAGATGCAAATAAAATTTGAAAAAATAGATCTTCAGAGGTGGTGATTACTAAACATCATCCTTTAATCATGGGGGACACTGAATGCAAGATAAGCAATGAGAATTATTTCTCGTGGGAAGATTTTATGAAATGTTCAGCTCAGGGGATTTCTCATAACTCATCCACAATGATCTTAAACATGACCTCAGTATCAAAATTTACAAGAATGTGACCAAATCATGCCTCCATAGGATTTCTGCAATATCTCCTGTTCTTCCTTGTGTGGAGGTAATATCTTGGCTCATAGGCCAGATGGACTTGTCCAATAGATGGATCCTAAACCAACACTAGAGCCCAGTTGGAGGCTACCAGACCTTCAACATATTATCAAGAAAGTTCCTCCCAGAGCCTGAAGTATGTCTATCTAAGGAATGGGTGAAAATGGATATGAATGAGGTACCTCCTAGCATGCTACTAAAAAATGGTGGTTTTATGCTAAAAGCTTTAAGACCAGGATATCAAAGGTGTATCCAACTGCTAGATTGAAGCATCATTTCAGAATAGTCATGTTGTTGATGGCCAGACAATATGGAGAAAAGGATGGAACCATGTTTCATGAATCATGGGTGCCTATGGTGAATGAAATTTGTACTCATGGGCCAGCATTCAATTGGAGTGTAATCATGTCCCCTTCATTATATAAAGCTTTCAGGGAAGTGAAGAGTGCCAAGCCTACTAGTTACTTTATATCTAGCTACCTTTTGGACTCCATCTGTTTAGAAAATCAATTTCCGGAACTAGAATGGAAATGGTCCAAGTATTTTCCTCCAAAATGAAAGCTCTTATGGGATTACAAGCATAAATCAGAGATGACAAGAATATGCAACCATTTTATTGCTCCGGTGTACTCTTTTTTATTTGAGAAAGAGTTTCCATGCCTCTCGAAATAAGAAAAGGAAGTCATAGCAGGATTTGGAGACTGGTATTTGCATGAAAAGGGAACATAAATCAAAGTTTATGCCATATGGTGCATCGAGAGCTCCTCTTCTACTACCTTTATATGCTCCAAACAGAGTGGTTTTGTCGGAAATATTATATCAGCCATTTTCTGATTGAGTGACATGTACTCTTAAGAGGGAAAAGAGGTCAATATGGCCTAAGTTTCCTATCAAGATTAGATACTATGGAGTTTATGGCACTAGCAAAGCCATGAAAGAGGCCAATTAAATTGAATCATATCATTTTGGAGAGATAATATTTAGAAGACATGATCCTGAAGCTGTGATTATTAGTCATTTTGTTGTTGTCAACCAGATGTAGTCTTATACTCATGAGAGGGATACTGATGACGAAATGTTAAAGAGACTTATTTATCCATCTGAGGTTAAAGAAAAGCTAAGTCAAGGACCTCAGAATAAGGTCGAATAGACCCATGCTTCACCTATTTTCAACCTTCAGGAAGAAGTTGAAAAGCTCCAGAGGGCATTGGAACAGGTGAAGGAGATGAACGAAGCATTGCAAAAATAAATAGACAGACTCAAGAGGAGGATTGAAGAAGAGAAAGCAGCAAAGGAGGCATAATAACAGAGAAGGAAAGCAGAACAAGATGATCTAGTGAGACAATTTTCTTTGGAAACTGAACAAAGAGTCAAGCAGCAGGAAAAACAAAGGAAAATTGATGAAGAGCTTCATAGCAAAAGAGATGAGGAACTCCAAAAGAAGAAGGAATAATCAATGTGGAAAGATAAAAGGATTGAACCCCTTGACATTCCATCATCTCTGAAGATAAACCCCACTCCTTAGTCTCCAGTGGAACCATGTCAGATTGAAGAAATAGAGAAGGAGTAATTTTTCCCCATGACCGTGGCTAACCCAGTAGTGGTATTGAAAAAATTCAATTATGAATACAGGAAGAACAAAGTTAGCAGGAGAGTTTCCAGAAAGGATAAGGTTGGGAGAGATATTGTCACTGAGAAGGTTCTCATTCATGAAACAATAGATAATCTAGAGGTGACTGTAGCTGCTTGTATTACCATGGGCCAAGCAAAAGTGATAATGTTTCCAAGCTGAAGAGAAAGGTCTATTATGCTCAATTGGAACTCAGTGCTGCTGAGAAAAGAATTACATAGATATAATTCCAGCGGCAAGGTGAACTAGACTCAGTTAAATAGTTCAAAGGGAAATCACTTGAGATGCAAGAGGAACTGAGTATGGTTCAGAAATAATTCTATAGGAGCATTCATGGCATCAAGGATAGAACTCTTAAGCTTGATGATTATATAAAGAGGATGGGGCATGTCAAGGAAGAATTGGAGAATATTATAATTATGTTAGATGACATCATTCAATGACAAATATAGTATCCCAATGAGGGAGTAGACATTCCTCAGCTCAACGACTTGGAGAAAATAATTTGTTTTTAACTTGTGGAAATGTCTCGATAAATTTAGGCCATGGAGAAGAAACTTCAAGCTTTCAAAATTTGCTTCAAGTTTGAAAGGAGAGGTTGATGCGGTGTAAATAACCTGGAACACGATGTTCCGGGAGTCGGCTTTTGGTCACCCATGCTATTGGAGCAGTGCATAGAATAAAAGGAGATAAGATAAGTTAATAAGATAATTTTATTAATGTCCAATGAATGACCACAAAAAGGTCAATGGGACTACCGGTTACAACGATTACAACATGCCCAGCCGGTGGACCAAAGGATCCCCTTCCTTTATAAAAGTAGGAAATACAGAACTACAAAGAGTGTAAATGTAAAGCAAAACTAGGTGACTAAAGCATCCTGACAATGAGTTGTGATGAAGAAGTCCTGGAGGAGAAAGAGGAGCCTCCTGAAGGGGGGGGGGAAGGACTCCTTTTCCTAGCATCTGAGGCCGATTGAAGAGGACTGAAGGAAACTTGTCAATGTATGTTTCTCTGAGGAGGAACTAGACTGTTGTAGTTACCGTCTGGAGGATTTGGGGCACCCCCTAGAGGGGGGTCTGGTCCTGGATCGTTGATGGGGTCTAGTGAGATGAGACCCCTGGATTTGCACTGCCCTAGAATCAAGGTCTATGGACCAATCGGTGATTCTCTTGGTGCCCCGCGAAGCTGGGAGTACTCTGAAGAAGTCTGTGATCCTCTGTGTGGAGGCTGGAATGGACGAAGGCTGGAGCAGAGTCGAGCGGTGTTTGAAGGTCTCCTGAAGGTAAAGATCCAGGCATCTCTGGTTAGTGTATCTAAGGAAGCTAGCCAGGCTCTAGGGGGGCCTCAATAGGCAATGAAAACGCCCTCAGATCTCATAGTAGACCGGGCATCTGAAGATGAAGTGTGACTCAGTCTCTACCTCCTATAAGTGACAAAGTTGACAGATCCTCTCCGTCCTGCCAATATGATGGTTTGTCTCAACTCGAAGCCTGTGTGGTCCAACCCTGAACTGCCCAAGAGGGATCCTAATAGCATGCATCCAATGCTGGAGGGTATAGGGGGGTCGAATAATGAGTCCATGTCTAATCTCTAGAAGGTGCTTAGCGTAGAAGACCATCTTTGGGCGCAGTCCGCCCAGAGGATTGACCCATGTAGTCTGAATGTATTGCCTGTAGATGTCCTCCCTGATGAATTTTTTGAGTTCTTGTTAGTTAGGTAGAATGTGCCCCGGAGCGTTCAGTGAATACTGGTAAGGAGGTAGATGATCCATCTGGATACCAGTAAGACCAAGGAGTTCTGTCACCCTGGTGAACCAACATTTGGTGCGGCTTGCCTGTGTATGAGCGATGTTCTCCGAGGAGCAATAGGCCAATTATGGGTACTTGTCTCGACTCTCCCTCGTGTCTGCCAGTCCATGGATCCGATGAAGAAAGGAGATTATCCTGAATATTGCCTCCAGGCGGAAGGGCTTAGCTCTGAACTCTACTAGGATGATGTTTTGAGGAACTCTCTGCTTGCACCAGATGAAGCGGCGCAAGAGAAGGGTCTGGACACGCTCTGCCAAGGCCCAATCTGACTCCAGTAATGATGGGCCCCAAATCTCTGATCCATAAAGCATGGTGGGGCAGATCAAGGTATCCATGATGTTCAGCTTGGATGAAATGTCCTGGAAGTGGTGACGGAAGCACTGTCTCTCCAGAAGGGCCAGGGAGCCATATCCTTTGTTTATACTGGGTTGAAGGGTCGGCTGAAGGCTGAAACAGGGACCTGTAAACTACACCCCCAAGTAAGTGTAACTGCTAACGACCTCGATTTCTTCTCCCTTGAATAGGAAGTGGAAACTCGAGGTCTTCTTCACCCCATTGAAAATTATGACTTTGGTTTTGCTTAGGTTCACCGTTAGGTGTTGAAGATCACAAAAGGCTGCAAGGGCATCCAACTGTCTCTGTAAGCCTTCCAGGGAGGAGGCTAGGAGAGCAATATCATCGGCAAAAAGTAGGATGGAGATCAAGACATGGTGGAGAAGGCACCCATCGCATTCCTGGATATGCTCTCGAAGGAAAGATTCCATCTCATCAATGTAGATCCCGAAGAGAGTGGGGGAAAGCGGGCACCCCTGCTTGACTCCAATAGTGCTCCGGATGAACTCCGACATCCCTCCAACTATGCGGAGACGGCGAAGGACGGACTCGTAGAGGTGCATAATGGCAGTCTGAAGAGTCGAATAGATGTCGATCTCTCTCAGTCTCCGAAAAAGGTCCTCCCTCGAGACCGAATCGAAGGCCTTCCTGAAATCCACAAAGCAGCAATACACCTTGGAGGACCGATGCCGGGCCTCCTCGATCGTCGCTCGAAGAGTGAAGATATGGTTAATGATCTGATGGTCCGGTCTGAAACCAGCTTGGCCTCTGGCCCTGATGTGTCTCTGATCTAGGAAGCTGGAGAGTCCCCTGTGGAGGGCACATACAAATTTTTGAGAATGTGTGCCCGACCATGATCATTCGTAATTTTTTGGCCGCAGGTAGGTCCCCGCTCTTTATGGATGGGAGAGAGATGACAGATACCGCAAGGTGAGATCTCGACATTAAAAGTTATCACCACGGACAACACAATTTATATGAAGATTTGCAGATACAATGCTGATGCAAATTAAAATGTAGGTGTGTATGTTTCTAACAAGGTTTGCATAGGTACGAGGTTATGGAAGTAAGCAAAGAATGTTGAGTAGTTAATCTAGGACCTGGGTCAATCTAACATCCCCCCCCCCCTTTAATCTCATATAGTTTTATAAAAAAATTGGCTAGATGAGAAGTTTCTATTTGACTCAAAGCCTAAAAGATATTAAATTTTTTCACTATGCTCCAATGGCTTTAAAATTCATGAGATCACAACTCCACTAACATTTACAAGCAACCTCATAACATACATAAATAAGCAAAGATCGACGGAATCAAAGAAAACCATCATATACATACTTAAGTGTCTTGTCCCAGCTTCCAGTTGCAAGCAAGTTCATTTATAGAATCCATGTAATTTCCTTAATAGGTGCATCATGCATAGCCACAGACTGGTTGACCCCCAGTCAGCAGTGGCCAAATTTTATCTTGTTTATCACAACCAATAGAGAAAACAACAGTGCCATTTTCCTTTCATGTTGAGCAGAGAACCTGGATACGAAGCATTACATAATATAAAAACTTAGAAGCACACTCTGAAACTTCAGTAATGGTTCTTGCCATAAGTAAGCTACAACCCTTATTCCTGCAAGCATATTACAACTTTTGGATAAAATTCACAATAAAAAAGAACAGGTACTAGAATTCCAACCACAATCTGAAGCGCCTCACCAGTTGGTCATGTGACATTGCTGCTTTTGGCATGCCAGCCCCAGTTTGAAGCACCTTCCAGCATCTAACCTGACCATCAACATTCCAAAATATAACTGAATATCCAAACAAAACACCAATCAAAAGTTATTACAACAATATCACTATCCCCAAAACCTTAGATGAATGAGTCCACATTTCAGTAAATGGAGACAGTTGAGAACACGAGGAAGCACGACAGAATGCCTAAAGTTGAACTTATGATGACCTAGAATCACTCAAATCTACCTTTTTAAAGATCCCTAGAAACCATCACTGCACAAAATCTCTGAAATCTTTGTTTTCACAAAAAAAATTAATGGCCAAAACTGCTCAACCCTCAAATCTCCAAATCTCCAGGAACTGCAGGCTGCGTTGTTTTTCCTGTAGGATTCTCCCTACGCTTGTGCCTTTTCTTTCCCTCCAATTGATAAACCAAAGTTCAAATGCTTAACACACCCACCAAAGTTCAAATGTTTGGCATACTATGTTTTGTCATATTAAAAAATAAATAAAACAAAACAAGTTGTAAAATTTTATTACTTAAAAATGTTAGAACTTTAGTCAATATATTTTCTATTAGAAAAATATATATTGAGGACAATCTAGGTTAAATAGAGCTAATATGTGTAATATATTAGTAGTAACCCATTTTTAAGTTTATGGCTAAGCTAGAGAGTGAGATTTTATTGTGATCTCATTGTTTGTATAACAAAGGAAGTGAGTCCACTAAACTCTACAAAGGTTTACATACTCTACCCCTTTATATTTGAACCTATGCCTCTTATGAGGAAGAACATTTTATTAACCATTGTAAAGATATAAAAACGTTGACAATTTTCTCCAAAATTCAAATATTAGGACCCATGGCCATCCAAAGGTAGAAGCTTCTACTAAAAAAAAATCGATAGATAGACCTGAGGATTGAAGGGGATTTTATTATGCAAAAACATAAATGGAAACATAGAAAAGACATTGCAAAGAGTACATTAGTAGAACAAAATCCAAATTCTATTAATGAATGAAATAAAAAAAAAAAAACTATAAATTGCAAAGTGATACAAACTAATTGGAATGGGGGTAGCTTCTCTATGAAGAGAGATGTGTCAACTACTATTAATCACAAGAAAACATTACAAGATGTCAAAACTACCTTTTAACATAAAGTATGATGTCCTAAGATGAAAAAACCCTAAAATCCAAAGCCCTAGCCCTAGGAAATGATGTGCCAATAAGAATGTGGGCCCAAAGAGGCTAATTGATATATCAACTTCCTGAGGCAAATTTTTTTTCATGAAAACTCCATTTAGGACATTTCTTGGACCATTACAATCCATACTTTGTGTCTTTAGCCTATGACAAATGCAAAAAATGCAACGGAAATGCCCACAAAAGGCACCAGAAGTTTGAGGTCTAAAACACTATAATATAACTACCAAGACGTGGAATGTTGAATCAATGTAACAAGTGGGTGGTCACTAGTATTATATTGAATCAATTGTCCCCCCTTATGAATAAGTGTTCCTAGTGAGATAATGTGTGCCAGCAGGAATATGAGGTGCCTAGAAAAGAGTTACAAAAATACACTTCTAGCTCCTTCCATATCCTTCCAATTTTTTTTTTGGTAAATATCGTAGGACCTTTCTATTAACTATAATATAAAGAGCAAGTTGCTGTTCATAAATATACAAGACGAGTAGCCTCAACCAGCCCGTAGGAAACCAGGTCTGTTGGCCACCTCAAAAATTTATAACCCGACCAGTAGCAATACTGTTTTTTCCTATAATAGACAGCTAAAGCACCCTGACTATGTCCATAAAAATGACAAATAAAACATACAGTTAATGTAATATCAACAAAAAACATCTAGAAAAGGACTGAAAAAGCAATTAGCCCGCTGAAGAATCTACAGGAGCCAGGTCTGCAGCAGTGGACTCTGGCAATTCAACTTGCTTTAAGTTGAGGAGTTATTCCATCTTATCCAATCGAGCAGTAACTTGACTTTGCAACTTAGCCATATCATGCATTTCCTTCTTCATCTGAGGAATCTCAAACAAGATTGTAGAGCTAAGCTAGGTTTCCCGTTGGCTAAGCATAGCTTTTGCCAAAACACACTTCATCTTCCAATACGTGTGGACAGACTGTTGAAATAAGGACTGTCTACCTCTAGTACTGCCTGGGTCAATAAGAAAGGTGAATTCAGCCTGTGGATGGAGCAGGTCACCCTTTTCAATATCAGTAGCACGCTCCCAACCGTGGATAGCCTTACGAATCTCTGATGGAGTTTCTTTCTCAAAAGAGTTGGCTAAAGTTTCCAGAGTCTGCAAATGTGTCTTCCGCCCTCTTTTGCGCGGCCCTGCTATCGATGAAGATGGGACTTGTCTTCCCTTACCCTTAGCCATAGGTAGGTGAAAACACTGGTGAGATTCAATCTATAAGAAAAACCCTGTAGAGCGAAACAGAACAGAGATGGAAAGCAGAAAGTTAAGCTGAGAATCCACATAACGAAACATACAAATAGGAGTCCGCAGCAGAGCATGGCAGAGCAGCAAAGTACAGATAGGAGGTCGAGGATGCGCAGACCAGTTATAAGATACAACGAAAAGAAACCTGTAACCGCGGCTAACCATAGAGCCCAACAAAATATAGTAACGAGAATTTAAATTACCCAGCAGCTCCGCGGCCATTTCATCCTCCATAAACAGAGTTGAATGAACAAAGAAGCCACGAACAAACTTCATGCAAAAGGAATTAACTTCCCCAATATCAACAGAACAGGGAAAATGCAGGACATAACATTGAATAAGCATGCGAATAGTTTTCACCAGCGCAAACCGAAAAAGACCGATACTGAAGCAAGGATAATGAGCATGAAGACACAAGCGATGAAGTTGAAGCATACAATCATATCACAGAAGTATATAACAACAGTTACCAGAGAATGCCGACAAACCATAGAACAAAATCGGACTCCTAAAACAAGGGTTTGTATGAAAATGAATCCCTTGAACCAGAACATATGGGTTAAAAAAAGCAAGAATGACCCCTCACTGCCTCAGCAAATCATTACAAGAATGCTTAACCCAGTAAACCCTTAAGCAAGGACTGAGATAACTGGGGGTGATAGCCATAACATACCAAAGATCCCAGAGCAGCTGCACCTGTTCCAACCGCGTCCTCCACTCCAACCTGCGCTGCTGAGACGTATTGAACCACAGACTAACAATATTCCAAACAAACCGCCAGAGAATTAGTCCGATTTCCCAGCTCATACCACTACAGATTGTCATAATTAACGCGCATGCGAAGAGTAAATACATCATAAATGTACCACCATGATCGACTGACACGGCTCCCTTACACCGTAGTGTGTCACATTGACATGAGCCACACCCCCGATCGAGGTATCCTCCGAAATTTAAACAAGGAAGCTAACACAAAAGAAAATGAAAGTTGCCTCTTGGCCCAAGGAGATCTCTCAAAAAAAGATGATGTCCCAATTTGGTTTTCCGATACCTTAAGAATCGGCTATGAAAGAGAAGAACCCTGTCTCAAAGGGAATTTTGGGAAAAAAAGAATATGTATCAAAGGTTGATTAGGCCGTGGCCCAGACCTATTTTCATAAATAATAAATATACCCGATTACGGTTTTAAAAAAAATGTCATGATAAGAGAAATTGTTTAAGCGGCATCTCCTTAATTTCTATAACACATAAAAGCCTCCATCTCAAGGTGGATTCAATGTCATATAATCCATATATACTACTAATATAATACATACTCTTTAGTATATCAAAGAGATAAAAAATTGATGCTTCTTTTCCCCTAAGACCCTACAAACCCTATATTATCCTTGCAAGCCTTAGCCTCTATAAGAAAAGCAACAAAGTTCCTACATAATTTACAACGTCGTGAATTTGAGAATTCCACTAATTCGGTGACACTTCAAACAAATTTTTAGAAAGATAAAATGCCTAGCTCAAAAGACTCCATGTGTGGCATTGATCGTCGTGGTGTCACTCTCTAGTAAATATTTTTTGGTGGACTTACAAATATAATTTATTTTGATCCCTCTCCATGGATTTCTCTCAAGGCATTGATTATGTTGGGCTATATCTTACACAATCTTTCTAGTGGCCCTATGGTTCCAATCTTTCTAGTGGCCCTATGTTAGGAAATGCCAAGGCATGCTAGAGTGTTAGGGAATTTCATGGAGTGCTAGGGTGTGTTAGGAGTGAAAAGCATGCCAATAAATGTAAAGGATGCTAACACATGCCACATAGTGCTAAGGGAGTGTTAAACGTGCTCCATAGGTTACATGGCACCTAGTAATGCAAGCATATTTATTATTCGATAGTACATTTTCTAGAGAATTTATTGGAAGGACAAATCCCTCCCCGAGATTGGGTTACTGAAAAACCTTTCAGTATTGTCTCTCTCATCTACAACCACATAGGAAGCTGTTCCAACTTCATTTGAAAATCCGAGTAGCTTATTATATCTTAACTTGGACCACAATCATTTAATTGGTACAATACCTACAAGTTGGAAGGGCATACTGAGTTTGCACTTGTTATCATTGGAATATAACTTCTAAAATACAATGTTAAGGCTCCAAAAGGATTTCATAGGTGTTAACACTAACATCCACACGGGTGAAACACAAGTTTGTTTGGATGCTTATAATGCTTAGAACATTAAGGTATCTACAAGGATTGATTGTTAACTATCAAAAATCTCGGCAAGTTGCATTCCTTTGGTGATTTGGGTGCGAAAGTAGCGGCAGTGGAAGAAAATTATCAAAATATGTTGAGTCTATGTGTAACATCGGGCACGTGAGGGTTGTTGATAAGCCACTCATTTACGTAAACGATAACACATTGAAAACCCGGGATGATACTTTAACCACGAGGATTTTCCCTCTCGGTTCACATGGCCTTTAGTTATATAGATATTTTTTTATCTTCAACTAGTCGAGGAATTCGAGGTAGGAGAAATAGCGACCATATCTCAAAATCCCCAATATTCGGCGGATGGCGGCATTTAAGCGATTCCTTTGACGGTTTCCATGGGCATCATCGAAATACGGTGGCACAAGGAATCACCTTATTCCGGATGCTACTACGTCAAGATCAAGATTGGTATGTTGACCATTCCTCACGGTGTAAAGTCTAATTCAACTCATTCATATGCTATAGATTCTAAACACATAATTTGCAACTATAAGAAAATATCTTCGAGCGATCCTATAGCAATGTTGGCCAGAGCTTCGTGTGACCCATGCTACCCTTAAGAAGTGCAACTGACTGCATATCCCACTTGTGATTGTTGCATAGGTTGCGCAGTTGCGCCTCGGATCTCTAGGGACAAGCTCAGAAGTACGACCAATCCATATTGTGACTCTCTGACTTCCAGAGAGTCGCACTTCCACCTAGGTTGCCAAGTCGCACAATAATATTTGGAGTAAGTCAGCGACCGGTGCGACCATACAACCTCTTCAGTTGTGGATGCGACCAATGCATTAGAGAATGCAAGTTGCGGGAAATGAATTTACGACCACACACCAGCCTTTTTGGGCCTGAATACAAATCAAAATCTTTAAGCTTAATGTAAGCGAGTGTTGTAGTGGTCGCAGTGGGTTACGGAAACATGGATATGTTATCTTTTGTCCACACGTCGAAATTGCCTTTCATATGAGGCACGTTCTACTACGAGTATTTCCCATGATGCCTTGTGTCTTGCGATGGGGGTATACTCCAAGTTATAAGGTTTTGTTTGCAAGCGTGTTGGCACGATTATCAAGTTAATTTCTTCCAGATGTGACACGGTATGCTAGGTAGTTCCAAGGAATGCTAGAGTGTCAACACGACATGCCAAGATGTGTCAAGTGTCAGGGTGTGCCAATGTACTGTGCCAAGGAGTGTTAGGGAGTTCCACTGGAAGTTCTTAGGTGAACAAGGCATAGTATAGTTGTAGTAATTAAAACTTGGTCAAGCTATATAGTCAAGGAAGGACTTGGTTGGATTCCCATGTCTAAAAAAAGGTAAGGGTAGTTGTGAGGGCATGATAGCTAAGGAGTACCAAGCCATGCCAAGGAATGAAAAAGTGTGCTAACACATGGCAGGCAATTTCAATGCATGTTGAGGAGTGTTAGGGAGTTACAGGGGAACACAATGGATAATTAGATCAAAATTCTTGGTAATGAACGAATAAGAGTGTATGCCAAGGAGTGTCGTTGAATGCTAGGTATCCCAAGGATGAAGTGTTTTAGGAGAAGTTTAGAATAAGAATTGTAAGAGGGAAGTCTATCGTTGTGATAAAGTGTGGACAAATTAATTTTGAATAAAGGGAGACTTTGGGTTGGGCATAACATTGTTTTTCCGATGACTTGGTTGGGTTCACAAGTTGCAAAAAAAGTAAGGCTATATATGAGGGTGTGACAACTAGGGAGTGCCAAGGTGTTCCAGGGAATGTAAGGTTCCCAAGTAAGGCTAGTTGTGAGGGCATGAGTGCCAAGTCATGCTTGGGAAACAAAGAAACAAGTTTAACTACAAAGAGATGAGCACATAAGAGGGTTAATAAGTAATCAATTTACCTTTTTTTCGTGGGGGACATGTTAGGGACACCAACACTAGGTGAAAATATATGCCAAGGCCAAGTGTTAGTGCATTCTACATGCCAAAAATTCCTCTATTGCTTCTCATCTACTTTCCAATATTTGATCTCAAATAACTTTAATATTAAACCATGCCAAAGAATATCAAGTCATCTCATGAATGCATGTCAGACATGCTAATACTTTCCAAGCGCTAACATGTGCCAAGTGCCAATGAGTGTCGGGGAGTGTTATGCATGTTATGAAGTGGCAGGGAGCATGTCAAAAAAGTGCTAAGTAGGGAGTGCCAATGCATGTTGAGGAGTGTTAGGGGAGTACTAGGACAACACAAGGGAGCACTAGGTCAAAATACATGGAAGTGAATGAATATGAGGGTGTGTCAAGGAGTGGCAATGAGTGATAGTTGTCATGCCAAGGGGGGAGTGAGAAGGTATTCTAAGCATTCACACACCATATTGACCACTCACTACTTACCATTCTCTCACCATAACAAAAAACCATAAAAATTTAATTCTTAAAATATATTGTGTAGTTTCCTAATGTCATTCAAGTATAATCTCACAATTACTTATGTCAGATAATGGTGCATTCATTTTTTTATTCTCTTAAAGGAACTCTTTCTAGACATGCACCCCATCAAACATAAATCATTGAGTGAAAAAATAATGGAAATGAATGAATAAGAGGGTGTATTGGGGGGTGTCAGCAAGTGTCGGGCGTGGCATGGGGGGAGTGGCAAGGCATACTAGGGAATGCTATGGAATTTCAAGAAGTGTTAGGGTGTGCTAATATATGTCGAGATAGTGCCAAAGCATGCCGAGGCATGCCAAGACATGCCATGTGTTAAGGCATGATGAGATGTGCCAGGTGTTAGGGTATGCGAACGTGTGTCAAGGAGTGTCGGGCGACAAAAGGGAACACTAAGTTAAAATGAAAATAAATGAACACATATGAGGGTTAATAATTCAAGACCTTACCTTTTCAAGAGTGGAATGCTAGGAATTCCAACACTAGTGCCAATACACACCAAGGGCCAACTTTTAACGTGTCTTAAGTGGAAAATCATTCTCTATTACTTCTCTCTTAATTTTGAATAATTGATCTCAAATAAATATTATCTTAAACCATGCCAAGGAATTCCAGGGCGTCCCAAACACATGCCAAGAATTTTTCAAGTACTAAGTGCCAAGAGCCAATATGTGCCAGTGAATTATAGGGCATGCTATGGAGTTCCAAGTTTGTTAAGGAGGGACTAACAATATATGCTAGATATTTCCAAGGCATGCTAGAGAGCTAGGGAAGCATACCAAGATGTGCCAAGTGCCAATGTGAGTTGAGTGTTAGCAAGTTCCAGGGAAACACAAGGGATCACTATGTAAAAATGCATGGAAACGAACGAATAAGAGTGTGTGACAGGGAGTGTCAGCGAGTTCTAGGTATGCTAAGGAGGGAGTCTTAGACATGAGTAGTCTAAGATGAGTTACATGTAGTTCTTAGGTGAACAAGGCATATGTTGAATTTCCACTACACATGATAATTTGGGTTTGGTCTTAGAATATTTGATGCAAACACACTCAAGTGCCACAACACATCTACTTTTCACAATGAAAGCTACACACATAAGGGAATCAATTAGTGCACATGAAATTTTTTTACTTTTTTCAAACCTTTATTCATTAAATTACAAACTACAATAGAATAGGCTAGAGCTCTCGTACCGGGGATGATGGCCCTTTACAATCACACTCGATACAAGGAATACAACTAGGGCTTGGTGTTAGTCCTTTGACAACCAATCTACCTTGAACAAGACAACACTCGACCCATTTTTTTTATGGTGGCTGCCACACATAGCCCTTTCAATCCACATGTCTTGAACACATCCGGCAGGTCCTCTTTCCTCCGATTATGCAACTCCTCGATCGCCTCTATCAATGAACTCAACTCCTTTTATGTTCTTGAACTCCACTCAAAAAACGTTGCCCTCTATCTACCTCTCTGTTTCCCTTTAAGGTCTACAACACTTAATGTTTTTGATCGAGTTGTTCACAAATCCGTTGTGAACAACTCTTTGGTTCCGCCCACTTTTTTCCATACTATTGCTCCAAGATGACAAGTCTAGGGATATGGAGGTTTCCCTTCTTCTCAATGATGCAATCCTCTACAATACGATGAAATAGGGCTAGTTGGCTAGCCCACTTGACTGCTAATTTAGTCCTTCAAATTCTATATGTCCTTAGGCCCAATACACCTACCCTTCTACCAGTCTTGTTTTTCCTTCACAAATTCATAACTTAGAGATCTTCTTTGACAGTCACCTAACAACCCTCCAATTATACTTGGGACTGACCCATCAATTTTCCCAACCACAATAAATTATTTTACGATCTAGTGCCCACAACACTGCCCTCATCTAGGGCTCTTCAAATATGCCACCTAATAGTGACTTGAGTCCTCTCAAAATCACTATTCTTGTGTACCAATTTATTTTTTTGTCCAATCTATGAAAAAAATATGAACTACTCATCTTATCATCCTTCTAAAAAATTTGTAGATGACTCGAACCGAGGGTCACAAATCATCCATTAACAATCCGTTGATTAACTATTTATAGGCTTCTTCATATCTCTATCCAAAACTCTATGGACATTCCAACAAAATAAACTACTCTTCGTGTCAATCCATTCCTCATATGGCACATTTCTTCTGCTCCATCTTCTACTAAGATTCCACCTTCCTTTGGATTTTCTATCTCTACACATACTTCTCCCAAACCATCTTCCAAATTTTTGGTATATATTGCAGAGATAAACCTCTCTCTAAGGGTCACATCTCCTCTTATTCTATGCATATTTGTCACATCCTTAATGGCTTACCTTATGGATTGAACATGCAAGGAAACCTCACTAAATAGGGAATTATACTTCTATTCTAATTTCTTTAGAACAAACCATATCCACCCATAGCAAAAATGACAACTCTGTCCTCCATAAGAGACTCAACCTAGCTCATATGGATCCATAGATTCTAGTCATTTCTTTGATTGAATCTTGACCCAAACTTTAGATATATACGACCCTCAAACTATGGTTACCTCGAGTCAATATTACACACGTGACTACTTCGTTTTTGGACCTAAATTCTAGTGCGAGACCCTCCTCCATTTGTGTTGGTATTTATCACGAGACCTTGCAACCCGAGTAACCACCACAAGGTAGGGTCTCAAACCTCTCTATTATTTCAAAATTTGATGTGGACTTCACACGTGAAAACAACATTGAAATCACATGCCCAAATTCTCATGAGTCGCCTCTCTTGAGCTTGATCCGCCCTAAGAGAACCAACAATATGCCATCCTACTTCCTATCTCGAACCCATTAATGTATGTGACATTCTTGTGAACCCTCATATGATGATCTTACTCTTGGTGGATGATCATGGCCTCCCTTTAGCAACGCTTACTCAACCCTCTAACTCGACCTACTTTAGGACTACATCTCTCATGGCCTCCTTGATCAAATGAGATCCTTCTCACTTGATGTTCTTGCCTTCATACTAAGGCCTCCTTAAATAGCTTTTCCTAGTCATGCTTCTTAAGAACTCTCTAGAACTTATGAACTTTATCTACCTAGACCTTAGGAAATATTATTTTTTTTTGTTAAATTTTCTTTCATATTTTAAACCTCATCTCGTGTCCAAAGCCCCTTCGCTTGGGTTATTTTCCCACAAAACCTTTTTTGGCCAAACTCACACAAACCCATCTCACTAGGCTTGTGGAGTACCTCCCAAGCTACACAATTCAACAACATAGTCTAGTTAAAGTAATTGTAACTTGGTCAAGCTCCTATAGTCAAGCAAGGACTTTGTTGGGTTTCAAAGTTCAAAAATTAAGTAAGGGTAGTTGTGAGGGCATGATAACTAGGAAGGGTTAGGGCATGCCAAGGAATGAAAAAGTGTGCTAACATATGCTAGACAATGTCAATGCATGTTGAGGAGTGTTAAGGAGTGTCGAGGCATCACAAGGGAGAACTAGGTCAAAATTCATGGAAATGAACAAATAAGAGTGTGTGCCGGGGAGTGTCGGTGAATTCAAGTGTGCCAAGGATGAAGTGTGTTAGAAAAAATTTCATAATAGGATTTGCAAGAGGCTAGATTACGATTGCGATAAGGGGCTCGACAAAGTAGTTTTAAATAAAGGGAGTCTTTGTGGTGGGCACAACACTATTTTGCCTTTATCTATTATTTTTTATATGACATGTGGCACACTTTGGCCGAATGATCATGTTTTAAACTATTTTAGAAAATTGCGTATTGTACATTGTTGTGTATAAGTTTTGGGGAATTTGGTCTGTGTCGACTTATATCTTGTGTGCCTTGTGGTTCTTGCAAACTCTCATTTAATGCTCTACTATTTATATGAACTGGACATACATGTGAAATATTACCTATGTAAGTTATGTTGCTTGGTTGTTTTATGGCCATGGCTAGATGTGATCCTTGTCTTGGTAAGTTCTTAAGTGGGAAAAGTTCAACTTGGACATGAGTGGCCTAAGATGAGGTATAGGAAGTTCTTAGGTGAACAAGGCACAATCTACTTGTAGTAGGTGCAATTGATCAAGTTGTTAGGGCTGAAGCAGACCAATGTCACATGAAGCTGGAGTAGCTAAGGACTTGATTGGGTTCCCAAGTTGTGAAAAAAATGTAAGGCTAGTTGTGAGGGCATTAGTGCTAAGGCATGCTAGGGAATGCTAACATGTGCCAAATAGTTCAAAGGCATGTCAAATATGCTAATATGTGTCAAGTGCTAAGGCATGCCAAGGTGTGCAATGGTGTGACAATACATGCTAGGGAATATCAAGGAAAAAAAAATGAGAAACAAGTTAAACTAAAAGGAAATGAACACATCATAGGGTTAATAAGTCATCAATTTACATTTTCCAAGAGGGGCATGCTATGCACACCAACACTAGGTGGAAATAAGTGGAAAGTGGCAAGTGCTAGTGCATTCTAAGTGCCAAATCATCCTTGATTACCTCTCTTCTATTTACCAATAATTGATCTCAAATAACTTTAATATTAAACCATGACAAAGCATACTGAGGCATCTTAATGAATGCTAGACATGATAATGATCATGGCCTCTTTAGGACTACATCTCTCTTTTCCCCCTTGATCAAATGAGCTCCTTCTCACTTGATGTTATTTCCTTCATCCTAAGGACTCCTTAAATAGTTTTTCCTAGACCTCTTAGGAACCCTCTAAAACTTACGGGTTTTATCCACTTAGAGCTTAGGAAATATTAATTTTCTTTTATATTTTAAACCCCATCTTGGTTCCAAAATCCCTTTGCTTGGCTTCTATTCCCACAAAGCCTTTTTTTATCCAACTCACACAAGGCCATCTCACTAGGCTTGTGGAGTACCTCCCAAACTACAGAATTCAACAACATAGTCTAGTTGTAGTAACTATAACTTGTTCAAGATCTTATAGTTAAGCGAGGGTTTGGTTTAGTTCCCAAGTTGAAAATTAAGTAAGGGTAGTTGTGAGGGCATGTTAGCTAAGGAGGATCGGGGAATGCAAAGGAATGAAAAGGCATGTTAACATATGTCGGACAATGCCAATGCATGCTAAACTAGAGTGTTAGGGATAACTAGGTCAAAAATGCATGGAAAGGAACAAATAAGAGTGTGTGCCGGGGAGTGTTAGCGAATTCAAGTGTGCTAGGGACGAAGCGTGGTAGGAGAAGTTTAGAATAGGATTTACATGAGGCAAGCCTATGGTTGTTATAAGGGGCTCGACATATCGGTTTTAGACAAAGGGAGATCACTTTGTGCTAGGCACAACATTGTTTTGCCTTTAGTTACTTTTTTTTATATGAGATGTGGCACACTTTGGCTACATGCTCATGTTTTAAAATATTGTAGATAATTGCATATTGTACATTGTTGTGTATAAGTTTTCGAGCACTCGAATTGTGTCGGTTTATATCTTGTGTGCCTTGTGAATCTTGTGGTTCTTGAAAACTCTCAGTTAATGTTCTACTATTTATATGAACTCGAACATACATGTGAAATATTTCCCGTGTAAGCTATGTTTCTTAGTTGTTTTATGGCCATGGCTAGATCATGTGATCCTTGTCTTGGAAAATAGTTAAGTGGGAAAATTTGAGCTTGGACATGAGTGGCATAAGATGAGTTATAAGCAGTTCTTAGGTGAACAAGGCACAATCTACTTGTAGTAGGTGCAATTGGTCAAGTTGTTGCGGTTGAAGCGGGCCAATGTTTTCACATGAGCTGCAGTAGCTAAGGACTTGATTGGGTTCCCAAATCGTGAAAAAATGTAAAGGCTAGTTGTAAAGACATGAGTACCAAGGTGTGCTAGGGAATGCTAGGATGTGTCGGATAGTGCGAAGGCATGTCAAACATGATAAGATGTGACAAGTGATAAGGCATGCCAAGATGTGCAAGGGTTTTTCAATGCGTGTCGTGGAATATAAAGGAAACAAAAGGGAGAAACAAGTTAAACTACAAGGAAATGAACACATAATAAGGTTAATAGGTCATCAATTTACATTTTTCCAAGAGAGGCATGCTAGGAACACCAACACTAGGCACCAATAGGTGCCAAGTGCAAAAAGTATTAGTGCATTCTAAGTGCCAAGTATTCCTTTGTTGCTTCTCATCTACTTTCCAAAAAATTGATCTCAAATAAATTTAATATTAAACCATGCCAAATCATACCAAGGAATATCAACATGTTCCATACATGTTAAGACTTTCCAAGCACCAACACGTGCCAAGTGCCAATATGTGTCGTGGGAGTGTTATGCATGTTATGAAGTGGAATGGCATGTTGAAGAGTGCTAAGGTGTGCTAGAGAGTGCTCATTCATGTTGAGGATTGTTAAGGAGTACTAGAACAAAACATTAAGGGAGCACTAGATCAAAATTCATAGAAGTTAATGAATATGAGGAACGTGTGCGAGGGACTAGTGTTAATGAGTGCTAGTTGTCATGCCAAGGAGGGAGTGACAAGGTATGCTAAGAATTGGTAAGTCATGCTAGGGAATATCAAGGCATGTCAAGGAGTGCCAAAGTGTGTTAGGGAGTTCCAGGGTGTGCTAATTATATTTGCCAAATAGTGCCAATATATGCCAATACATGCCGGGTGCTAAGGATGTGCAAGGTGCCAAGGTATGTCAATATGTGTCAAGAAGTGTCAAGGCAATAAAAGGAAGAACTAAGATAAAATGCAAGGAAATGAACACATAAGAGGGTTAATAAGTCAGGACTTTATCTTTTTCAAAAGGGGCATGCTAGTCACACTAATAATAGGTACCAATACATGCCAAGTGGCACTGTGTGCAAAGTGCTAATGTATGTCAATGCATTCAACCAAGGTGTTCTGGGGCATATTGCTAGGGACTATGCATGCCAACACATGATAGGAGAGTTCCATGTTGTGCTAGCGCATGCCACCATGTGCTTGGGCATCAGTGTCATGGCAAGATGTTCTAGGTACAAAGATGTTCCAAGACATGCAAGGTGCTAAGAAATGTTAGTGTGTGACAAAGAATTAATTTAAGGTGTGCCCAGATTTTTTAGGAGTGTTAGGTCTTTCTCATTAATAGAATTGTCATAGCTTGATTATGTATTAAATAATATATTTCCTACACACACTAGTGGAACTTTATCTAAAGGGAATTCTCTAGATAATAAACTTAATAGATATGAATCATGTGTTGACTCATAGGAAAACTCTATTCGACTAGTCATTACTTGAGGGAAATGATACACACTAATTACTTCTTAAAAAATTGACCGATTCTAACCACTATGGCCTTGGACATATTATAAAAAAATACTCCACAATAATGGCCTTAAATCGTTATCTTTTGAAGAAAAAAAATATTAACGGGCATATAGCGTCATTGGAATGATCATTGGTGACAAACATTTTTTGACAGTCACCAAAAGTAACAAAAAGAGAATTGGTGAGGGTCATTAAAAGTTCGTCACTAGAAGTGTCACCAAAGAGAGAATTAGTGATGGGCCTTTAATGACCCTCACCAAAAGTGTCATTGAAAATGGCTTTAGTGACGAACCTTAAAGTACCATCACTATATACACTTACGGTGACGGTTTTTTTAAGGACCATCACCATATGTGACATTGGTGACGGACCTTAAAGGTCCGTCACAAGCATGACCCTCACCAATGTCCTTTTTTTCTTGTAATGAGTGCAAAATACAAAAAAGTTAAGAAATAAAGGAAATGAAATGGGTTTGTGGCGAATTTCAAATGTGGCAAAGGTATGGTGGGTCCTGCCGATATCGCATCAACGGAAATATAACATTCAACGAAAAGGCTTAAGAGGTAAACCAAAAAAACTTGCGGGCTATGAACCGTAGGCAACGATAAGTTAACGACAACGGTTTAAGAAATTAAACGCATACATGGGCTCGAGTACTCTATTTTTTTATTTTGCGTGAAACGCCTCCAAATTTGAAACACTAGGGCTTTGTCCTTCCCCCGCACAAAAAAATTCAATGAAGGTGTGGGCTGCCGCCACTTTATTCATGGCGGTGGTTGGGAGTATTTCCAACAAAAATAGGACTTAAACCATTCCCGGTAATGCGATGTTGCTGAGTTCACGATAATGGAGTTTTTACCAAACATTTCAAATGACATCTTGGTTATTGCCCAACTTTGTTATTTCAACACCATTAGCTTCCTTCACAATGTTTAAAGTTGATCTCGCATATGTCATGGTGAGCCTCGTTAATTTTACCTTCTAATACTTTGAATGGTATACTTGAGTTTCAATTTAACTTCGAATTAGCATAACCGATAGTGAATTGTAGTGATTTCTTGTATGCACTCTGCCATGCTATTTTGGGCGGTGTACTTGCATCAATATTGATACTACTTTGCTAGGATTACTTTGATATAAATATTCATATAGATAAAATTGGTTATCTTTTTGTCGTCTTATCCGTTCAAGATAGTGCATTGAGGCTCTTTCTCCAACTCTTTCAAGTTTCCTTACATGGTTTTACTCGATATAACATACGGTATATCGAAGAAATGCAATAATTAATTAGAATATTAATTTGAAAACTTATTCATTTAGGGTCTAGCCATTCATGTAAATGTATGTTTAAAAGTATATGTAAGGAATATGTATATGTATACATATATATACATATATATATATATATATATATATATATATATATATATATATATATATATATATATATATATATATATATATATATATATATATATATATATATATAGATATAGATATCATGTGCTTTATAACATGATACTTTTTTAACAACCATGAGGATAAATCAAAGATAAGTATTTAAATATAGTTTTTCAAGAGAAATATAGTAATTGAGTTTCATACCTTGTTAAGGGTGTAACTATGCATATTGATTAGAATGGTTATTAAGTGGTAACTATGCAGATTCATTAGAATGGTTAGTAAAGTTGACACATTTCATTAGAATGAGCTTTATTTCATTAGAATGGTGTCGAGCCTAACTCCAAGGGTAAGAGGATTGAATCCATGATTTTCCAATAGTAAGGTGCTTTAGTAAAAGGGTCTCAACCAATTAAGCTAACCCTCAAGGTTGCTAGGCTCCAAGCTATTACAACAATATAGAAATTTTTTCCCTTGTAAATAAGCTTCTTTGAATTAAACCTATACTAGATTACATAATATTAAAATCCTTTTGCCTTGATTTATGAGATTGGAAACCATACCAACAACAAAAGTTAATGTTTTTTTGTCCCAAATGTCCATACCCTAATTGGATACTTTCAAAAAAAGTCTATTGATTGGAGACTAAATTAACTAGAGGTTCAAGATTGAGTTTGCTTTAGAGTCGCTTCTCAATATACTCCACTCAATGCAAACCAGTTTTTCATGTTCTTCCATTTCTAGTGTGGTAGCAATTATATCAATATACTCAATTTAAGCTAAACATGTTTTTTTATTTTTATTTTTTTTGTATGTGACTAAGGACCCTAACCTAAGTGTCTAAGGGTGAGATTCTTCAAGGATAAGCTTAAAGTCATTACGACAATATACTCAATATTAGTTCAACATATTAGCTTTTTGGAAATTGAATCTTTCTAATATACTCAATATTAGGTCAATATGTCAATTTTTCAAAATTGAATCTATATAAAGAACAACAATTCTCTCCAATCATTCAAAATAAATCTTATTAATAAAATTAAACTTTAATATAATTCATATAAAAATTGTTTTTCTTTACGCAATTTAATTAAACATAACACACATATATATTAAACCTAACAATTCTATAAATATAATTACTCTATTGTTTTCTGTTTTTTTTATGGTATTGCGAGTCTGTTCATTAGCTCTTATCTGTGGTGCACAATTTTGTTCAATGTGGGTAGTGGCTATAATAAGTTCGATGAAAAAAAAGGAATTGTATGTCTTTTTCGTTGGGGATTTTCCCGGAATAAATCGTCATATTTTCTCACGATTTCTTATGAAGGATATTCGGGATGATCAAAACGGAAATTCAAGAAGGTATTTCCCCTCGTCGTGTTCTTTATATGGAAATAAAGGGCCGACAAGACATCCCTTTAACTCGTACTCGGTGATAATGTGAACCTAAGGGAGATCGAACGAAAAGCCGCTGAATCGCTCGTTTCTTGCGTGGATCCATTGAGGGGTTTTGAAATGCGGGGGTGTCTTTATCCTCGACATACATTCAAATGTCAAGACATTTGAATATGGCCCGAATCAAGGAACATGAATCAATTTCCAATCAGGAAATTTCAATTTTTATAACTTAAGTGGAATAAATACCATAGACTACAGGGAATGAGAGCTATAATACCTCATATGGATAGCTCCACAAACCAATAATTATTAATGGATACACGAGAAACTATCAATTAGCACAAACAACAAGAAGAATACATAATTACTATTAATCTCATTGGGATATTCATATCCCGTATAGGAATATCCCTTGATTTATCCCTTAGCTTATCTAACTGTAGCTATAATGGCTCCAGAGAGCTCATGTCATTTACATGAGCTCTTTTTTCATGGTAGTAAATAAGAAATGACCAAAATGGAGCTAGATCTTCAATTGGAAGATATCCAAATTGTCATAAGGAACAAAAGGGTTTCCGCCCATTTCATTAAATATTGATCATCATATCTTAGTAGTGAATCGAGTGGTTGGCATGAGCTTTCCAATTATATTTAATCAATATTATATTATATAATCTATTCATTGGGATGAAAAGGAGAGAGAGAGGGGGTAACAAAGAAATGAAAAAAAATAAGATCCCGGATAATCAAATTGGAAGAGATACAAAGTTATCAATTTCTATGCAATCCATGGACCAAATCCAATTTGATGAGATTTTTAATTCAAATCCTTTCACACCGGGAGCGCCTTATAAAGCTCTTTGACCCTAGAATTCTCGAGTACGTTGCTTTTACGCGATCTACGTAGAAGCAATCCATATTTTTTTGGTCAAAGGTATAGTAGTACTTACATTATCGATCCTCATATATCACTTCAATCATAAAAGTAGTATGATTGAGAAAAAAAATTTCTATTCGATGAAACTCTTTCCTATACATAACTTTATGGAACTTGGAAATGAAACACGCGAAGAATATTTAAAGCCTTTCACTAAAAATTGGTTGATATTTCCACATCTTTTCCTCGTCTTTCCAATTGCAAAGATCTTACAATCGATTCATAGAGCATTTTGATCCCATTAGTTTTAATTCGAGATATGGTAGGAACACGAACAAGAAGGATGAGATGATCTCGGAGAATCAAGGACCGAGCGAAACTCATTTGGAAAATAATGAGAAAGATCTCAATTTGAATATCGACTCGACTCTTAATTCAACCGAAAATGAGTATTGGGAACACGAAAAAGATCTTTGTGAAGATTCATTAAATGAGTATTGGGAACACCGAAAAAGATCTTTGGTAATAGATAAACCATATGTTCTTCTCTCGATCTCTCGTAAATCTTATAGAATGGACTTTGTAAAGAACCACAATCACCAATATTTGCATGAATAGATAATGATGAAACAAGTCCAAAGCATTCATTCCTTCGGACGTATTGATTGGACAAATACGCCCATAATAATCGGGATGAATATCCCGTGTCCGAAAACTAGCAGTTCGCTCTGTTAAGCCCCCGTGGGCCTAAATGGCTCAATTTTCGCCCATGAGCTATTTCCGTCAATGGATTAGTTTGATCCAAAAAATTGGGATAAGGGGTGTGAACCAAAAAAAATCTTGAAAAGTGTTTTTGAATAGAGTTGAAGTGACCAAGTTTTGAGGAGTTGATCTACACTTGGTTGCTCCAGTGTATAGTTCTTCGAACGGTATCTTCTAATAATATCTATGATAGGATATGAATTATTTTATCATATCCTATACTAAGGGATATTGCTTGGAGGATCTTACTATGAGTCGGGAGAGCGATTGGTTGCCGGGATAAAAAAAATGTTCTTCCTCATGACGAATGAGATCCTTGGGTAGTAAATCTATAGAAGATAGAATCTTTATATTTGGATATATCTCTTTTTTCCTATCTTGTTCCGACTAGATCACGCCATGTATTTTCTCATAAATGAAGAGGTTATTCTCATGAACAAGGGCCATAGCCGAGGTTTGGAAATGGATGAATTCCATAGATACGGAAAGGAAGATAACTCTCAGCAACAATGCTTTTTTATATCCACTCTTTTTCAGAAGATCTTTACGCAATTTCTCATGATCATTATTTGGATGGATCAAGTTCTTCCGAACCGATGGAACATTTAAGTTCCAATGATCAATTCGAGTTTTCCTAATCGTAAAACGTTTGATTGGTCAAATACGTCAACAAAATCATTCAATTGTTTTATTCGTGAATTGCGCTCCAAATCCATTAGCTCGATTGCAAGAAGAGTTCCTATTCTTAATCGGTACTAGAAGGACTTACATTGGTCCCTGAGAAGTTCCGTTCTCTATACTGTCAAAATATTCGCATGGAAGGGATGAATGAATGGAAGAGTTTCCGGTCGATCCATTCAATATTTCCCTTCTTGGAGGATAAATTCCCGCATTCAAATTATATATCGGATGCACGAATACCCTATTCTATTCATCCGGAAATTTTGGTTCGAACCTTTCGTCGCTTGATCCGAGATGCTCCCTCCTCGCACCCATTACGCTTTGTTCTCTATGAATATCGAAATAGTCCATAGAATTTACAAAGATCAATTATTGTCGTCCCAAGAGTAAATACGAGATTCTTCCTGTTCTTGTGGAATTATTATGTCTATGAATGCGAATCCATTTTATTTTCCCTTCTTAAACGATCCTCTCATTCACGATCGTTGTCTCATAGACCTTTCCTCGAAATAACTCATTTTCATCGAAAGATAAAACATATTATCATATTTTCTCGTCGAAATTCAATTTGAAAAGTATCTCGGGTTGTTGAAGGATCCTAAAATTAACTATGTTAGATATGGTGAAAGCTTGGGGCTCTACTTCCTATTCGCTCTCGCCCCGACTAACTAGCTAACTAACAACCGACCGCTGAGTCACTTCTTTCCCTGCCTATTTTTTCCTCGCCAACTAACTTTATCGGTCCTTGCCTCTTTTGCACTCGTCTACTCCCTTGTGCTCGCCGCCTTCTATTTCTTCTTTACCACTAGGAGTTATATTGTTTGTTTCTTGTATCCCATCTCTTCCATTTGCGACGTTCTCTGTATATGCTCGACCACCTATCTTCGTGCTTTCCGCAATCGTGACATCTCCCCGCCTACTTTGATTGTGTTCCGCCACCTGTCTTCCGACTCTCCGTAACTCCAAAATTGTTCTATCCAAAACAAAGGCCCCCAACAGCCCCTGACCACACGCTATTGACTCGTCTCGAGTCAATATTTCCATTGTCGTGGCTTCGGGTGGTCTTTCGACTTCCAGTGATGGCCTAGTTTCTCTTGTTGCTTCAGTCTCTCTCGTTTCTTGTCCCGATTTTCTCTATCACCTTCTTATCCTCGGGCCAAGCCTTGGCCGAACTTTGGAAATCTTGATGCCATAATGCTTTTCAAATCCTCCTAGCCATTATCCTCATCGCAATAATTCTTTCCGGGAAGAACGCCCATGTTGTGACGATTCCACCCTGTAAGGTAATGAGCTACTCCTCAAACGACGGCCCCTGTACAATGCTCAAGGCTCGGGCCGGATAGCGGAGCAACCTTCAATTTGTTATGGGCCCAAACAATAGATTCAATGAGTTCTTGCCAATACCCACTGACGCCGAATAAGAACATTAAACCGAAGGCCCAAACAAAATGAGCACCTAAAAATAAAAGACCATATGCAAATAATGAAGAACCATAAGATTGGATCACTTGCGAGGCTTGTGCCCATAGAAAGTCACTGAGCCACCCGTTGTTATATATTTTTCCAAATTGTTTCATATTTAAATGGTAATTATTTATTTTATATATTATTCCTATTTATTGCATTCAAGAGCTTTCTATTGCAACAACTTTTTATTCTTTATTATGTGTAGTGATTAGTCCAACCTTTATAGTCGAAATTATTCTACTATTCACTGGTCTATTATATTAAATTTTTAAAGCATTCTATTGTCAATATTTAGTTTGCACCACCATATACTATTGTCATATAAAAGCTGGATTGGTATTGGTTTCTTCTTTCTCATTATACCAAATTTGCTTTTTCTCTTGCTACATTTTTAATTGGCTATACTTAATATTTAGTTTGCACAATATACTATTGTGATATAAAGTGTATAAAGTGGATTTGTATTGGTTTTTTCTTTCTCATTATACCAAATTTGTTTTTCTCTTGTCATAGCTTTTTAATTGGCTACAATTGACTATACCTATTTGCATCTTTTTTAAAGTTGTTAATTATATTAACTTCTAATTATTTATTTTAGATATGATTCCTCTTTTTTCTTTCAAAGTTATTTATTTTAGATATGATTCCTTTTTTTATTTTAAAGTTGTTAATTATTTCGACTTCTAATTATTTATTTTAGATATGATTCCTTTTTTTCTTTTAAAGTTGTTTATTATATTAGTTTCCAATTATTTATTATGTTGCTACTATGCGATGATATATATAATCTATGTATTTTTATTTTTTTAGTCTATACAAAATAAAATTCGAAAAAATTACTCGTCAAATTTGAAAATTCATTTTATATTTTAATTAATTTTTTGTCCAAATAATATTACGATCATCTCTACCACATCAAAGCTCAAGAGCTCTAATGTAGCGTTTCCACCATTTACGCATTTGTTGGAGATTGGTAGCATTAGTTGGAAATTGGTATTTAGTATCGTGAAGGACATTGTGCTTTTCAATAACTCCACGACGAAGAGTGATGGTCCGTGTCCAACGTTTGGTCCGTTTTTCCAACGTTCCTTTACGCTTTGACCTTACCTCTTTCTAATCCGCTTGCTTTTGCAGCGTACTCTCATCAGGTTGTATCGGCTATTGTAGTGTAATTGTTAAAATATGTAATTACCTCCCTATGCGCAGTTAGACAATCGCTTAAGCATTGAGTTAGTTGAGTTTTGTGATAGATAAATTTGGTAAGTGAGTTAAATAGTCGGTTAAGTGAGTGATGGTCAAGTTGAGTTATGTGAGTGTGTGCATGTCAAGATTTATTTATTTATTTATTTATTTTTATTTATTTTTTTCAAAAAAGAAAAAAAATGTTATTTATTATATAAGTAAAAAATACATAAACATCCATCTTATCCTTCTCAAGAAAGACTCTACAAGAGAGGGTAAATACACAACATTAGTCTAATTGAGTCCTCTCTCACTAAAGAAAAGAGAGAACTTCTCCACATATAATTGTAAGCAATATTAACATCAACAAAAAATGAAGTTCGGCGTATGACGCCGCCCATAACATAATCAACATTTAAGATTTACAACATTAATATTCCGGACTATAGATATACTGCAAGGTGGAGGCCGCAACAAAAAACATAACACATGAACGAAAACAAGATGTTGAGCTCCGTCTCATAGGATAAAGCACCACTAATATTCGTTACGCTCCGGAAATGATCACGACTCATAAGAGACAAAGCATCAGGAATCATCAAATAGATAGTTTTCGAGGCCTCGCTTGTGAATCCAAAGCTCATTTGTGATTCGAGGCTCGCTTTGCAAAAAGTGAGTATGCTAGTATAAATATCGACATATGTACATAAATAGAAACTCATGCTATATATATAGAAAAACAAGCTCGCTTGTATACCCTGAAAGCTCGCTGTATAGCTCCTAAATTCCTTCAATGCCGAAAATCCCTCAAGGAATAGGGGATGTCGAAAAAATCTAGTAGGATGACCATCTTTATAGTGAGATACACGTAGTTTTCCAAATGATAATCTTAAACCCTTTTTGGAAAGCCCAACCGCTCTAGTGTTATTTTCTCTCGAAAATATGAATCATGGGAGGCTTGTTCAATTTCATCCACAAGTGTTTAGTTCTCTCATACCACCCCCGAAATCCGGAAGAAGTGAGGGAGGATCGACTCGCAGATGCCATCGATAATGATTTTGGAGTCCCCATAGATATGAACCACATCCAAGCCTCAAGTTGTAGCACCATAAGCCCACTCCATAATGCCAATAGTTATGCCTCGTTATCGCACCCTTTTCCTCCATTCCAACAAATGTGAAATCTCTCCAATTGTGAAAGCTTTAATCCAAGCCCCGCAGCCCATCATCTCATCAAGACATGCCGCATTGAAGGAAATCGCCGAAAGAGATATGAGGTGAGGTCAGTGTATACGGCGAGATAAATCCAAAGTACTAAGGAAGGAGAATAAATTCGGCTATCAATCCAAATCATAATAGTCGCAAATATGTGGGGAATGGAGGCTTCCTTTACTTCAAAAACAAGAATGATTTCCGAGTTATCCACACCTCCCATATAAGGAAAAAAGGCATAGGATGGAATTTACCCGTGATCTTATCCCAAGCTTGGATCGTTTGAAGATAATCAACGCGACCTCCATGAGGGATCCATCAGCAAATCCGGAAAATAGTGACCAGATTCGCGGAGAACGAAGGAGAAAGAGAAAAAGAGGTGTGCAATGTTTCCTCTTGGTTCCCGCAAAAGGGACACTCGCCGTGACCAAAGAGCCCACGTTTTTTGAGATAATCCCAAGTTAATATTTTCTTCCTCCTTACTAACCAACCAAAGAGGAGAATTTTAGTGGGAATCCTCCTGCCAAAAATGTCAAAAACGGAGCTAGATTTATCATCCAAACTCCTGAGTAATATTGAAATAAATGTCTTTGACTATCGGAGAGTCTCCCGCCATAGCCCCGTCCCACGTAATCAAGTCCCCCCGCTTCACTAAGAAACAATCCACTAGCTTGCAACTTAGATACATATGTGTTCCAATCCACAACATCCCTCGCCCCGAAGGCCAAGTTGTGCTCCAGCACTGACATATCGGCGCACCATGAGCCCAAGATAATATATGACTTGTGAGAGAAATATAATACCTCGATGAGACAACGATTCTGTGGCTAATCGTTCCTCCAAATGTGGAGCCCCCTACAGATGATCCACGACATAGCATAACAGAGATTCGCGGCCATTCACAAATGTCCGTGACAACCTTTCAGACTAAAAGCGGCATATTTTTTCTTGGAATCCCCGCCAAATAACGATACAAATCTAAGAAAAAGACATTTGAGCGTTATAAACTTTGTGAAGAGTATCCCCCGACAAATACTTGCATCCGATGATATTGGGCCATAATCCTTTGCCGCCGATAGCTCCCTCCAAAGGGATTTGATAAGAAGTGAAGAGTTAAAAATCCGGTATTTAATATACCCCAACCACCATATTGTTTGGGAATGGTCGTACAATATAATTTTCATAAGTGATATTTCTTAACCATTGGTGCACCCGACCATAAGAACTAAGAGATAATTGAATTGATGATATGTATTGTGTGTTCATGAATGAAATAAAGATTCCCCCAATACACGAAAACCGGACTGTAACCGCTTGGATCATAATGAACCTACCTCGAGCGACAACCACCGTGCGTCCATTTTGTAATTCCGAGTTTGAACTTGTTCACCAACCATGTCCGCACCACCACCTTATATCCTCAAGGTTTTAATCCGAAGCCTAAATAGTTGAAACCTTCCATTGTGTGCTTTATCCTGGACTCCAAGGAAGCCTCGCTATAAAATTTATTTCGTTTACATCCCCATTTTCATAAACCAGAAATATTTTTCCTTGTTAATGAAAAGCCTAGAGGCCGCACCAAAGCGAATGAGCATATGGTGCATATAAAAACCAATGGTTCCCGAGGAGCCTTCCAAATACAAGAATATCATCAAAAAACAGAGAGTGAGTTATACTTACGTGAGAGGAGAAGGAGAACCCGAAATATACCCCACCCCGCTAGCCATATTCATGAGGTTGCTAAAACCATTCATGATGAGAATAAAGATGAGGGGAGACAAGTGCACACCCCTCGTCTTAGACTCTCTCCCAACTTCAAATAACTTTGAAGGCATGCCATTAATAATCACAACATATCCGACCGAAAATATACGTAGCCATGATCCATCTAATGTTGCCCATTTTCATACCAATCTTCGAGATAGCATGTAGTCTAATAAATGACCAATCCACTCTATCGTAGGCCTTAAGTAGATCGATTTTCATGATAAGGGCCTCCTTTTTTCCAACTTGAATAGGAATGCATTTCTCCCGAGCGACAACAATCACGTAGTGGATCGATTTGGACCTTGCAAAAAACCATATTGTTCTTTTGGTATATGCCTTGACAGATCCCTCTAATCTTGTTAGCAATGATTTTTGAAGAGATCTTATATATAATGTTGCATAATGCAATCGATCTGAAGTCCAAGAAAATTTTGGGCGCCGATGATTTAGGGATAAGCGCCAGGAAAGTAGAGTTCATGTCGCAGAATATGACCAAGTATCCGAGCCTCGTTACACCACAACTTTAATCTCCTCCGCCATCACATCAAAAAAAGTGGATGAAGAATTTTTCCGCCAACCATCCGGCCCTCGGATTTTCTCATGGGCAAATGATTTTAGAACCACTTCAATTTCATACTTTGTTATTTCTTTTTCCATGGCTTGAATTGCCGCCGCATCAAACATTTTTGGCATGTTTTCAAGAACCCATATCCTGGGCCCGCTATGGTCCGTGTTCGGGTTTGTTTTATAGAAATCGAGAAATGAGAGAAAGCCTCCTCCCGAATTTATGTCATAGTTATGGCCATAGTTCCATCTCTATCTTTCTATTTGCCAAATGGAATTTTTGTTTTTCCGACTATTAGCAGATTGATGAAAAAAATTTAGTGTTCAAATCTCCCTCCTTAAGCCAATTTGTTCTCGTCTTTAACTTCCACGTTACCTCCTCAATCTTTAATATTTATAATTTACGCTTCTCAAGTCTATCAAGAGTGTTGAATACTACTTGGCCCGAAGGACTCATAAGCATTTCTTCATGAATCTTGTTCACCTTAACGTTGATGTCATCCAACTATGATCGAAGGGCCTCCTTTTTTTTATTTCCCATGCCTTAGTGTGATATTTAAGCCTTTGAAGTTTAACTGAGAGCTTTTCCCATCTATATAATCCCTCATAAAGGTCAAGTATTTTTCCGTAAATCCATAACCATGTGGTTATAGTTGGGATCTTCTGAGCCAAATTCTATTGAATTTGAAAGGAATGCCAGCCCTTTTCCCTTCTGCGCCAACATAGAACAATATTCAACGATCCAACAGAGTCCGATACCACTACCATCGCGATCTCAAGTTCCCCTGCATCTCCAAGTATATATTCACAAACCATTTCCCTATCGAAATCGTTTTCCAATGAACTCCCCACTAACTATTCGATTTTTTCCAAGTTGAAACAAGAGGAGAAGGTCGGATATCCCTTAGATGAAACTCTCGAGAATCCGCCCAATATGATCAACACTAGAAGTCACTTCGAGCTCTACAACCCCCATGATTCATCAACATTTAGAGTGGAATTAAAATCACCAATAACCATAAGGTTACCGATATTTAGAATCCCGGATAAATACAATCTAGCCCTTAAGGATGATCGATTTTGAAAAGGCGCATAGAAATTGATTATGTGAAAGGTCCCCGAATAACCACGACCGAAACCCGACAACACAATGCCACCAAAAAATTTAAAAGCTCGAAATTTTTTCATATGATGGATCCCAAATAGCTAGAAGCCCCCATGCCCTTCCACCGAATCAATACATGCCACATGCCGTGCCAATCGCATCGATAATAAGGTGTTGATGGCCTTTTGATCTAGTACACAGAAGTTTCTTGAAAGAGAGCAATGATAGGATTAATTTCATTTAGAAAATATCTTAGGCGCAAGTGTTTAGAGGAGTCACCCATACTCCCTCATATTCAAAGTGAAAGGATAGAGGTAATTTGGGCACACTGTCATGGCCGCATGCTCTAAGTTCCCGTAAATCTTCAAACACCTGAGAGATGGGAACATCCATTAGATCAAGAAAAATCATCCTTAAATAAAGACTTGGTTTTGATCCCCTCCCCGAAAAATGTACCGGGACCTCGATTTTTTAAGTTTTACAAACCGTAATGTTGTTCCCACATACGGGAAATGGAAATGGAGGGCTCCGCACGGACCTTATCAAATATGGTTAAAGCCACCAGGTCAAGGTTCGAGATACCAAGAAGGGAGTCTATATCACTACCCATCGTATTTCTAGGGGATTCCGGAGGGTCCGCGTACATGACCATGGAATGATTGTGGAGAGGCCCACTCTAAAGGAGGCATGGAGGGTGACACAAATGGCAGGACAGCCACCGGGGTAATAGAGACGAGCGGACCATCTAAGGATCTCGGACAGCACGATTTTATTATTTTCAGTGCCCTGTGAGACTCATCCGCGATGCAAATGCGAAGGGTTTTTATTAGCATCAACCATAAGATGTTCATCATTAGACTTAAAGGCATGTGTAGGGGCGGCAACGGTGTTGGGAGTAGTAACCTTGTCACTAAGAGCACCGGCCGAAGCATAAACATCACTATCGGAGGATGGCGGGAAAAGACTTACCCGATGGAAGACCTTTCTATGTGAACCCCGTGCATATTTGCCTTTCCACAAGCCATCGAAACTTTTTTTCCACAAGGGGCATACCTCGAGAAACACATTGGACAATGCTTTCAGATACCCGTGTGTGATGACGCGTATCAAGCATATGAAGGGTACACCCCTAATAATCAACCCGTTGTCCGTGTCACCGTTGACCCCGCACCGCATCAACATCCCCTAAGTCCGCCCGAAAAAACATACTTCCACCAAAATCCGGGCAATTCTCTTGTCATTAGTGCCGAGAATATGATGGTCAATATATTTTTTACACCCGATAGAGTTCCCTATTGCCCTCAAGGCCTTCAGATTCCATAACTCTAGGGAAGCGCCAGAAATTTAACCCAAATCACCTTTATTTTTAGGTGCCTCCATGTTGTGGAGGTAAATCCCCTCTCGCGGATAGAGGCGATCCCTACTAGCCCGCATCGGGTCTAGAAACAATGCGTTCACGCTATAGTGCGGAGTTCCTAATTTTCAAATAAACCAACTAGCGATGAAGGCTACACCCTGAATCCAACGCCGCCGTCGTAGAGGTAGCGCTCCCGTTTCCTTAGCCTCGGCAGATCACAATCCTCACGATCTCCGTGATCGGACACATGCACACGCAAGAAACAAAAACAAATGCAAGCGTAAAATCCAAAGGCATACAAATATATGTCGGTCGCAGAAGACATAACTCATGATCATCATCAAGAACAAGAGTGGAACCATAACCAATAGTCGCTTATCATTAATTAATCAAAGAAGAATACAACCATAGCTACGACGTCGAATTCCTCCTTCGAGGGTCGTCACAGCACGTGACTCATCTTGTCGGGGATGAGACAAACCTCTCTCCTCGAATGTCTCTGCAATGATCTCCTTGCTTGGATTTGGCCTTAAGGGAATGGATCAAAGCTCTTTCGAGCATTAGGCTCTTGGGAACTTGGAGACTAACTTGCAAATGATATGAGCAAGCTTTTTATAGATGGAGGAAGGGGAGTTGGGATCCCTATAATCATGGGATTGGCCCTATCCTCAAGGAAGCTTCCATGAGAGGTGGAAAACCACTTCCTCTACATGGAGATCCGAGGCCAAACCTCCCAACTCAAATTAGATACCAGCTTTCTAGATCGATCAGGACTTAAACTTCCGCCATTTATTTTTAAAAACACTCCTTAAAATGGTCGGCGTGAGTGCGCACTGGGACGTAGCACCACCGCGCGCCCTCTTGAAGGATTTTCCCCATTGGCGTGGGTAATGAACCACCGCCGCGCCAATGCAAAAAGGGGTGTTTTTAGGGTTTTTTCTACAAGGAGTTGTCTTCGTGGAAATGAAAGTACATGTTTAGGGGAATGCCATGAAAGTGTTTTCAAGTTGTGTCACTACTCACAGGTCACGGAATGAGCCCTCCAATCAGGCAGGATGGGGAATTGCAGGACGGTGACAAATTTTTCGTGTACGCATGATGCCTAAAGCATGAGGCCCGAGAGAGAGAGAGGGGTGAAATGTGCACGAGAACATGTCCAATCGAAAACACCGTCAGTAAAAACCTGCGTGAGAGTGCACATATCTCAAGTACATGACATATACAGTAGGTATGGGGCGCAACCATCCATAACAGGTATGTAATAATCTCGGATCCGAGGGCATGGACACAACATCCGCGTGAGGATCGGTAAATAGACTCGGTATGGTCGTAGCCATCCAATTAGTGAGTCATGTAACTAATCATAATAATCCACAAAAATCGTAGCTTGGATTATAACAGACGAATCCAGTGGTCTTGCGCTCCATCTAGACCCGAAAAAGTACAAGTTCAAGCATGCGAATATGTGAGCCGAAGTCAAACATGCGGGGAACATCGCCGATTACTAGCCAATGATGAAAGTTGTTAATAGACGCGAGAGGTACCACCATTAATGTCAATGGTCCTCAAGGTACTACAGTACAATCTACGGCATGTGAACAATGAGTCGACGTCGAACACTAGCAGAATCATTCGATCGAGCCAATGATGAAAACCTCACGTCGAATGCGAAGAACCCGCCATTGAGAACGCACGTGCTCTAAGGTACCAAAGGAGTCTCTAGATCCTTTACCGGATAATGAGTCGCGATGTCGACGGAAGTGACCTTGATCGAAGGTGGGCCATAGTAGTTTCCCACATCATCGACACAAGACAAGGGAACATAATGTCTTTGTGAATCACGATCATACGAGAATCGAGGAGGAAGGTTTGAGTTTTGCAGAGGTCAACTTTCTTGAACATACCGGTGGCATGACAATGGATTTGGCGTATTTGACATCAAAAGATCAAAGGTCATGATGACGAGGCAAAGAGCAGATGAGAGGTCAAAAGGATCACCCAAACCCACGCGAGGCAAGTGGAAAACGAGATGAGATATCCCAACCCGACACGAATGCGTACAAGTGCCATGTTCAAGAGCGACATACCGCACGACACGACATTGATGTTGGGTTCCATTTTCCATTTCTAGCGAGTATCTTTATTTTTACACAAGCTTGAAGAGGATACCATATGCTTGTCAGTGTAAGCCCATCCTAGTACATTTAACTAGCCCTATGAAGGAGAAACTCGAATACGTCATTACGACCGAATCCAATGTCATCGGGTTTAACGAGTCCGAAAAAAGGAAGAACTCACGCATCTTTTCATGATTAGAGAGTCTCGAAAAAGACAATGGAAAAGTAAACTCAACAGTCCCTTTTCGTAAATAGTTCTCGTACTCAAAAAGGTAGAAAACTTTTTCGAGAAAAACCTCCTAGTCGCAATAGGCGTTTAGGTGTTCCTTTTCGTAAGTAATATATCCCAACCCGAAAAAGGTGTAAACGTATACCGGGTAGATGTCGTTTCGCAGCCACTTTAACGAGATCAAAACGACAAGGGACTCGGCAATCTTTTCGCTTTTATGAGTCGAAAGAGAAGCAGTTTATCCTCCGGAGGAACGAGTGGTATAAAGGCTAGGCAGCTGGTTCCGAAATGGTGGAACTCGCTCAAAACAAATAAAGGTCAAGAGGTCGCTATCAAGACCACTCATCGCAAAGTGGTTCCTCGAAATGGGTAAAACAACCAAGTGAAGGCATGTGACCGGCCAGCGAATAGTAACGATGGAATGAGAAAGCCAAGGCTCATCCGGCAAAAATAGGCTAATAAAAATGGCAATCACAAGAGGTAAAATGGGAATGGTTTCATTTTTACACAAGCTTGAAATCAAGAAACTGCTTGAAGTCGGTTTCATTTTTACACAGCTTGAAACAAAGATAAACTATACTTTGAAACCGAGCTTCATTTTTTTACACAAGCTTTAAACGACGAAACTATGCTTGAAAAAGTAAGCGCGCCCAAAGATTTGGTGACTCAATTCGAGGTACATACGAAAGCTTCGGCCCATATGAAGGGCAGATGGAGTGAAGGTTCAAATTACGAGATCAGAGAGAAAAGCTGATCGGGATTTCACGAGATCTTATCAAAGACTTGAATTGAATAGGAAAGTGTTTCATTGTTTTAACGAGGGTCACACATTAAAAATAACTATCCTCGTAAGATCTTGTTTCATTTTTTAAGGAGTTTGACACAAGAAAAGAACCATGCTCCGACGAGCTTGTTTCATTTTTTAAGGAGCTTGACAAAAGGAAAAGAATTATGCTCCGACCGACCTCATCATAATGAACAAGAAGTCATCGCTTCGAGAGATCCACTCCCGATGGAAGGAAAACATCCCGAAGTCGGGACCCAATGCCCGAAACGCACATGATGCACGACAACACTATCACCGAGTACGTGCACGGAGTAGGTAGCCACATAGTTGACACTGCGGTGCGGATACAACGGTGGATAAAAACCAGGAAGGGATGATGGCGGGCCGGATGCCATATCGGACCAAAGAACGAGCCGATCAACGGTCACGATCCGTCCTTCATGTGGAAAACAGACCACACAAAAAGGAGGGAGACAAGCGCTCCCATGGCATAGGTGTAATCGCGCCCCCAAGAGCGATTGAAATCCAAGGGGCCTAGAACAACCATCACGTCCATATGGACGGTTTTACCTCCCAAAGTAACGAGTGCAACTCGAAGGATCCCAAACGGTTGGCTCATTCTTCTGCTAAATGCCAACGCGATTCTGTAACGAGCAAGTGGTGGCGAAACCGAAAGCTTGCCAAGTATTTGAGGGATGAAAAACACTAACGAGATGCACCTTCGTCTATAATGGTGCTGTGCAACTGCACCAAAGGCCTGCACCGTTGTCTCGAAAGGCACATAAGATGGAAGGCGTATCCCGCAAATCGATTCTAATCAGAGGAAGCGACCAAAGCTACTTGGAGGGCCACCATTGAACCAATATGGTCTTCGGTGTTACGAAGAAGAAGGAGCATCCTCCACAACCTCCATCTCAAGGTGGGAGGATTATCCTCCCAGGACCTCTATTACGAGAGGCGGAGGAGCGACCTTCGAGGTACGGAGGACGGGAGAATATTTGTCCAAGTCCGAGGAATTTGAAGAAACAAGAAGAAACTAAGGATGTGAGGTCCACTCTCAATGGAAAAGACCCAGTGTACGTGCGAGAAGGCTCGACTCACCGATCCCATGACCAATGGTTGGTCGGGAACGGATTCTTGAATGGGAATTTGAGAGCGAGATCAACCAAGGATGACACTTCGACCAATCGTGGACACGCCAGGTGGAAGACTCAAAGAAAGTCGCTTTATAACCACGGAAAGGCACGAGCAGAGAAACAACCGGGTTGTCCAACACTCGCTTGGCTTCATCCATAGCTAGGGACAAAGGTGAATGGCATGGTGCCTCGCCCACGCCCTATAGGGACTGCGTCACCACTCGACTTCTGAGGAGTTTTACCAAGTGCAAGATGAAAACGTGCTCTCAACTGCCGACTCCCGGAAGCTGCTTAACTGGTCAGGCGACAGTTGGACCATCGCCGAGCACCTTGGGAATGCCGGAGCAATCTCGAAGAAAGATGGTCTCCTCGTGCTACTGCACGCAAGGGAACTTGAATTTCCCGGAGGGTTGGAGGGTTTGTCAAGAGCCTGCAGGCGCAATAGCCACGTAGGCTAGCTGTCTCCTATGCGGGCTTTCTTCTTCTTGTCTTCTTGTTCTTCTTCAGCTGCGACGGTATGCTTAGATCCGACTTTCACCCGAGCGAAGTAGAAGAGGAGGACGCGACGTGCGAGAGAAGAGGGAGAGGCCCAATGTCGGAATCGACATGAGCGTTGCCACAGTGGGAGGAACTGATTTGAACGATGTCGAGACATTCGGGACCACAGGCAGGTTGAAAACAGCCAAAGCAGTAACAACAGGCTAACCCGGAAGGGATAACGTTTGCCCATGTAAGGAGCGCTCATGTGCACAAAGTGAGGAAAAGGACCAGGATTCCCATCTCAGAGGGTGCTTGGTTTGTCAGAACTCACAGGAAAAGGCCGCCATCGTAAAGCGACCGACAACACCACCCAAGGGAAAGCTAACTTTAACTAGGAATATTTGTGTGGGCGGGTTAATTTTTAAAACATTGAAACAAAACTCTATCGTTTCATCTTTTAAAGAGTCAGAGAAACGGAGAAAGGGTGACTACTATCACTTTCGCGTGGAAACAAGCGTGAAAGGACAAGCGCTTGATGACCTTTTTCAAATTTAAAAGAAAGTCGAAAAGATCGAAATGACTACTGAGAATGCTAGGCAAAGTGTACCAAATAACCGTGAACTGCAAATATACACCTTGGTTTCAAAATGAAGAGAGAAATCAACCAAGGACTTAACGTACGTCACGAGCAATCTCACAAGAATGCCGTGTTTGGTGTTCTCCACGGCGTAGGGCTATGGGTGGCGGTAGTACTCTTCCTGTGGATAAAGGATAGAAACCTAGTGGGGTCTCCCTTTATGTACACGACTAAAGCACGAGGAGCACAAGTCCGCACTAGCGTCAGTCTCTCGAAAGGCCAAGAGAGCGAACGACAACTACTAGGTTTAAAAGACGCCGAACACGTCTCTAACCTAGATCTCTAAATATTTCGTTAATGTTTCAATGCTTCCTTGGGTTAATTGAATAAATTATATGGTTTATCTTCAATTATGTTTCCGACTTTCAGAGCCCTGGTGTATGTCATATGACACTGTCTTTATGCTGTATGAAAAGAAAACTTTTCAATTCGGTGAATGCTGTCTAGTTAAGGGAAAGAGCTTCAAACAATGGTGCGACATAGAAACAACACCGCAAACAAAATCTTTTTCCAAACTAGATGACTTTCACTATCCAAAAGTAGTCAAACATTCAACGATGTGAATAGCGCTACATGTAATCTATGTGAAAATCCTCTCCTCAAAAACTATGTAAATGTAATCTATGCACAAATTTCCTTTTTCTTTACGAAAACTATGCAATTGTAATCTATTCACGTCTCCTTTTCTACAACCTGGTGAGAGTCGCACTCAGTGCATTTTTCGATAGAAAGCGAGTAGCTACTGTAGTGCATGCTTTTTAATGAAATAGAATGCACTCAAAGTGATTTCTAGTTTTCGATCATTAACGATGTAATCTCGTCTCAATTATGGATCTCAAAAAACACTTTTCAATGCAATGTAATCTAATGCATTTTTAACAAAAAGAACACTTTGAGACGAAAAATAAATAAACGCAAATCTTCTTCAGCATGAAGGATGAATGCAAAAGAGATGTAAACAAACACTAAGAATGCAATCACGTTGTTTCAAACACTTTGCAACGAAATCCCGTGCTTACAAAAGACGTAGAAATGAAATGGTCAAAGCTCTGAGAGGACTTCCAAAGAAAGAGATCAAAACAAGACATATCTATTCCACTTTTACATCAAACAATCATGGAAAGAAGACATTTCAAAACGATGAGAAATGTAATCTGTGTACGCCATACGCGCAAAAGATCGGAAGAAATACACTACATGGTGAAGGATTTGAGAGAAAAATGCCAATTTTCACACACCCTGGAAGCACTGGCCCGACTTTGTCATTGGAGCAACTAGCGCCAGGCGCGCGCGGCGCTCCGTCGACAACTAGCGCTGATGCCCAATTGGCATGCGTCTGACAGCGAGCAGCCAACGCGATCGGAAATGACGCAAATAGTTTCACAACCGAGACCCGGACTCACCACTTCAAGCGTAACTCTAAAACAAACCCGGAGAGCTATCGTGCTGACCAAAAAGAAACTTCCGGACAGTAAACCCTAGCACCCTCGAGAGATGGCGCGATTGCCTGGTGCGTAATCCGCGCTGGATAGGGGGATGGCGCTGGTGATGAGCATCGGCAACCGCCGCCGCTTGAGCGCAGCCGTCGCGGTGGAAACCTTGCGTTAATCAAGCCAACCATGAAAGCGATGAAAACTCGGAAAAACGGCGAGGTGCGATCATCGCGCCGAGCAAAAGCCAAATACTCGAGGAAAAGAGCCGGGCCTAAAGAGAGTCGATCACAGAGAAGAATCAAGAAACAACCGGAAGACAAGACAATACTCCAAGCGTTCGACTCATAAACTAAAGCCGGAGATTGGCTGGACCATGGTTACGCGATCTACCGCTAATGCGGAGCAAAGCGTTCGGGAGGCTAGTACGGCTAACTCCGTGCTCCGCCTGCATAAACACATGTGCGAACAACAACAAAGCCAACGATCAGTGAGTGCGCCAGTGTTGTGGAGGAGGTAAACTCTGCGGATGAGGGCAATCCCTACCAGCTCGAAGGACTCGGGTCCCAGCAACAGAAGTGCTCACGCTATGAGTGCGAGTTCCTAATCAGCAAATAAACCAACTAGCGATGAGAGGCTTGCTTGGGAGATCAGCAACGTCAAGGCTCGTGAGGAAGTGGCCGCTCCTGCCCTTGCCAGCTGCGGCCGGATCACAGTCCTCTGCCGATCTATGCGCGATTCGGATCACCCGCTCTCTGCAAGACACAAACAAATGCAAGCGTAGAGTCCGATGGCATGCAACTGTATGTCGCTGAAGATCATAACTCACGGTCATCATCAAGAACAAGGGTGGAACCATAACCAATGAGTCGCTTATCATTAATTAATCAAAAGAAGAATACAGCCATGGCTACGACGTTGTATTCTCCCTTCGGAGGGTCGTCAATGGGAACACGTCTCAAAATCTTGTCGGGGATGAGACAAACCTCTCCTCGGATGTCTCGACTTGGTAGATCTCCTCGCTTTGGATTTGGCCTGCGAGGGAATGGGTCTAAAGCTCTTCCCGATTGAGGCTCTTGGGAACTTGGAGACTAGCTTGCAAACGAGCTGAGCAAGCTTTTATGTGATGGAGGAAGGGGAGTTGGGATCCCTATGATATCATGGGATTGGCCCCATCCTCGAGGAGGCTTCCAGTGAGAGGTGGCGAAACCACTTCCTCTGCCATGGAGAATCTAGAGCCAAACCTCCCCAACTTCAAATTAGATGGATCTTTAGCTGGATCGCTGGGGATCGAAACTTCAACATGGTTATTTTTAAAAAACACTCCTTAAAATGGCTGACAGCGAGTGAAGCTGCGCCCGAGCTCTCGATTAGCGCGCCCTCATTCGATGCGACTTTCCCGTGCATTGGCTGAGGTAATGAACGTGTCGCATAGCGCCAATGCACAAAAAATGGGTGTTTTTAGGGTTTTTCACGAGGAGTTGTCTTCTGCAGCAATGAAAGTACATGTTTAGGGGAATGCATGACAGTGTTCTTTCAAAGTTGTGTCATCAGCTCATCGCAGTCTGGAATGAGCCCTCCAATTGTGCGGATGGGGAATTGCGGGACGATGACAAATTGTCGTAGTAACACTCCATGATTGGGTTCAAACCCTGAGATACCACAGGTAATAATTGCATAAAAATCACCGCATCGCACTCCATGTTTTCTTCGGAGAAATTTATTATCAGGTCCCGCTCATGCATAGTTGTTTAATAGGCAAACTAATCTTGCTGTTTCGTGTCCCGAAATGGGAATTCATAACGCCTCTTTTACCCACTCCAAAGCCTGTCCACTTGCCGCTCCAGAGACATCCCGTACCATTAAGCGCTAAACACGGTCGCCACCTCCCCATACGTCTTCATGTCCAACGCTAACTTCATTTAATTTCATGTGCCTAGCATGCATGCCGTGCCACTCGTCCCACCGTGTGGCGATGGACACCCTTTAGAAACCTTGTGATAGATTTCCCATCGAAAGTCTGTCGTTCAATTCGACTACGAAAACCCGGAGGACTGCGGCTATAGATGGGATATCAATCATGCCGTCCAAGTCTAGGTCCTCCAAGCGTACGCTTCTCCGCAAAACTTCACTTGGCGGAAATTGATTAGATCTTCAAACGTCGGGCGTGGAATGACAAGATGTCATTTACCTCACCATCTTCAAGAGATAGCCCGTAACGTGTGATGAATCGACGACGATCCGCGCAGTGCAATTAGAGTACACCAAATCACCACAAGTGGTGAGGCAGTCGTCATTTTATGGGCCGCCGGACATAAAAAGGGAAGGTCGAGGACGACGAGAATGTTCAGAGCACTAACACTAGGAACTCCACCCGCCGCGTGCGACGCAAAGAAACTGGCCACCACGTCCGCAACCCCGTTTGTTGTGAAAAAGAGTGACAAATGTGGATCTGGTGGGAGAATAATGTCTGAGTATCGAGTACGGTAAATAAGGTGTGCCCGCAGATTACGCATACAACACACCTGATGACACACGCCTCTCCCAAGTGAGTCCTGATGTCGAGATGTCGACCACGGTCGTTTAAAATGACATTGTCCAGCTGAATTCAGCGAGATAAAAGACACGACAAGGATGAGGAGTGAGAGATATGTCGGGATATCGGTGAAGGATGGCAAGAAGAGCGGGAGATATATGATAGGTACTAAGCAACCGGAAAGAGGAAGGAGAGGCGAAATAAATGTGGTAAACTGTCAATCTGTGACTTCGACCCGGGTCCTCCCGCGGCTAAACCTGGTACACTGGTCCATGTGCATCAAACAAAGACTGCAGCACTGCATTTCCACCACAGAGAATAACCGCACACTGTTTAAAGTCTTTACATGGCACTGGATATGATAAAAGAGATCAAATCCCTTCTCCCACAGTATTATACCATTTATATCGTGCACAGTGAGGGAATGAGAGCTGCGAATATTTTGAAAGTTCTGATGATGGATACTTCACTACCCACGATTTAGCATTTGTTGCTATGTTGGGTGTATGTTTCGTTAGTGTTTTTAATCATAGCATGTAAAGGTGATCAATGGCCGGAAGAAATAGGCAGGAAAATGATACGAATAACTTCATACAACTCGAGAGCATATTGCACCCATATATACTACCCAACATTACACCATAACCATAATGATTCAACTAAGAAAAGTAATAAAGAAGCAATCCATCATTAGGTATATGAAACCGGGTATATCTTGAGAAGAGAGGCTTATAATCCGAGACATCGTATAAGGAGAGAAACCCCACACGCTCGAGTCCATCCCTATTCAGTACGTGTGCTTTGTCGTTTATAAAAATCTAAACAAGACGAAAGCTATTGATACCACTATGACATACCATTCCTTTTATGACTCAAAGATCTCAACCTTTATAACGTGTACACATGAGACTTCCCCTCACCGCCAACAAAGGTCTTGGCTTGTCTGCATTTGGCAAGAATGATTGACAAAACAAAAGTGGTGTGCATGTCAAGACAGGCTACACCTCTTCAGCGTCTCATCTGTGCTCATTGTGATTATGAGTGAGTTGAAAGAATAATGAGAGAGTCGTAACTCGCTTTGTGTTATTGTGTGAAATATTTGTGTAATTTGTGCCTTTACTTTGTCTATCATTCCAACAAATTAGGCATCGAGTGAGTTACAGAAGAACCAGAAGAAAACGGATGGGTAATCATCCATGCGAGCAGCGAGGGCTTAAATTTTTTTCTCGCTTACGCTCGAGCTTATAACGCATCTGGATAGTCATATTCAGAACCGTTATAACGCAAGGTCGATTCAAATAAATAATCAGCGTCAGTGATCGTGTGCTATCTGCAATGCATTTGCATGCACGCTGTTTTTGTACGGTGTGCGTTAGTGCACTCAATACTGTGAGCGTCGCGGTAACGTTAGCTATTAGCCAGTATTACAAAAAAGGGCGCCGTTAGTAAGTTTAAAAGGGCTAAATTTATTTTTTTGGCGTTGCACACGAAGGTTTATGCCATAGGCTTTACTTCAACCTTTTTGGTTTTATAAAGCTCTTCCCTAAAGGAGTGGATTTGGATATGTGGAGTATCTCTTATTGAAGGAGAGATTTTAGGGATTTTGGAGTTTATATTAAAGTTTCTTTTAAAAAGGATTTTATTATTATAATTATTTTTATATATAAATATTTTCTTTATAAAGAAAAATATTTATGTATAAAAAAAGACAAGGTTGTTTTTTTAGCTATGCAAGCTACATATCGAGAGAAGATTTAGGGTTTTATCACAAAAAGGCGATTTTTTCGAAGGAAAGATGCTTACTGGCAGCTTCAACCACAACTTCCTCTTTCACAGTGGAAATATTGCTGATGTGCAGGCCATTAATATGAGAGACCATGCTAAAAAGAGCTTGATGTTTGGGATCAAGTGCTCAAGTTTAGGGTTTGACGAGGCTACAGGATGATTCGGAAGAACAAGCGCGTACGAATGACGCAGTAGAGGGGAAAATGGAAGAAATACAAGAGGAAGACTCACAAAGCGTTGCTATCTTGTCCAAGTTGAATGAGCCGACGACAGTATTCTGAAAGATACGATCACGTATTCAACAAAGGAAGCATGGGAAACCGTGCTGACAAGTCTATCGAGGTAATGAGAAAAATTCAATATTGTTAAATTGCGAGAATACGCATGAGAGATTTCGCAAAGTGCAGCAAGTGGAAGGAGACTATAGAACATTGATTCTTTCACGGAGCCGGGTCATTTATATGTCTCGATAAAATTCAAAAATATATGGTGAAGAAATTAAAAATAAGCAGGTGATTGAGAAGGTCCTTAGATCTTTTTTGTCTGCAAGTTTCGATGTTGTGGTAACATCCATAGAAGAAGCAAAGATTTGGAAAAAGTAGTTGATGAGTTGATGGGATCACTTCTATCGCATGAAGGCAAGGATAGACGAAAATAAGGATTCCACTTTGTTTGCTTTCAAAAGTCAGTTTCTATTTCGATGACAAAGGTGGGGGACGATGGGGCGGTCTGAGCGAGGAGGATATGGTGGTCGGAGGAGTAGCCTGAAAAAAGCATGAATAGCAGAAAGTGGAAGAAAAGCGACAACAACGGGCTTCAACAATAATTACGGATCTATGATAAATGGTGAGATATTGTGTGCACGTAAATTTGGTCACTATGCTCGTGATTGCGGGGAAGAAGCTGGTTGATCGAGGAAACCAAGAAACGAATGTTAGTACGAAATGCTAACTCCATGTTCCTAGCATGAAACAACATGCATGAACAATAAAGTAAATTACGGATATTAGACATTGATTTGCGATAACCACATGAAAAAGAAACAACGAAAATTTGGTTCCAAATTTGGATCGATCTATGAGGCCATAAGGTAAATTTGAGGATGACAAGACTATGAATGTAGATGGCAAGGAGTGGTACGACATTGACGACGAGCGATTGGGAGCCAAAGACGATCTCGGAGGTATATTATGTTCCGGAGTCTCAAACATAATTTGATAAGTGTTCGTGTCAATTGGCGAGATACATAGTTATCTTTGGGGGTAAAGTGTGTTTATTTATGACAAACCTAAAGGCAAACAGCTGATAGAAAAGGTGGATAAAGCGAAAAAAAACTCTTTCCTCTAATTATGAACTTCTGTGATCGGGGTTAGTTCTTTTATAGCTACATGTTATAATGATTGTGGTTATCACACTTTAAATTTGGAAAACTTGCATTTTCAGTTAAGATTATTCTGGTGACATATGGTCAAAGGATTACCTCACATCAAAGAACCCATTAGCACTTGTGGAGAGTGGTGCATCTTGAGAAAACAACATCGTGAAAGTTTTCGAAGGGGAGTTTTCATATAATGAAAAAGGAAAACACATGAGTTTGTGCATACGGAACTTGTGGACCTATGAGGAACACGGTCGATTGGTGGAAAGTTGTTATTTCTATACTTTTATTGATGATTATAGCAGAATAGCTTAGGTTTACTTTTTGAAGCAATCTGAAACTTTTAAATTTAGAAAGTTCAAAAACAACATGGGAGCAAAGTAAGTAGACGAGATCAAGGTATTGAAGACCAAAAAATCAATGATGAGAAGAATATGATTTGAAGGCTACATGAAATCTGCAAACAGAATGGAATCATAACACGGTTTATGACCAAGGTACTGTTTCTTGTCGGCCAGTGGGTATGTGAAAGAAAAATAGAACAATCATGAATATTACAAGGAGCATGTTGAAAAGTAAGACACTTGTCTAATAAGTGTTAGCTGACTTGATTTGCATGTGTTTATGTGATAAGCAGGATCTCTACAAAGAGTGTGATGAACAAGTTCCGGAAAAAGCATGGTCAAGTATGTCATCGGTGTATCTCATTTTCGGAAGTTTTGGATGCGTAGCCTGTACGCCTACGTAGATAAGGAAAATTATATGATCAAAGTGAAAAGTACCTTCTTTGGTTATAGTGTGACGTTGATTACAAATTATATAACAGGTCACCGAAAGACAATAATTAGTGAATATGTTGTGTTCGAAGAACAAGAGTCATGGAATGGGGCCTTAGACAAACCAACGGAAGTGCACAGCACCATTGATGGAAGAGGATGACGAGTGGTGAAAAATGAGAAGCAAGAATCAGAGAACATACATAAACTGGAAAATAATTTACGGAGAGACATAAATAATTAAGAATAATTAAACAACACGACAACATAATTCCATATGAAAACATAAACACGGACATTTAGCAGGGGAAAAACCTAAACTGCGAGAAAACCACATCCTAATAAAATTTCATTAGCCTTGACAAAACAAAAGCCAGTCCGGCCCAGTGAGCCTTCACCACTCATCCAGAATGTGTTAAAGGCAGAGTCCTTGAGCATTTGCCAGGCTCCATTACATTTCAATATATGAGTTGAAAACATGGTGCACAATACTTGTGCCCAAAGCCATCAGCTGACAGCACAAGTCGAACTTATTTCCTGGTGCAATTCAATTGCCTAACATTTTCCCCATAAACTGCGACTTGGGGTTTTCACGACTAAATCCAGCCAAAGCGCTAAATGAAACAACCCGCTCACTAATCGCCCCACCCATAAATTTGTACCCGGGGTAATTGGTAACTTGACATCCCCCCATCACATAGGTCCCCAACGAGTTTACCGGTGATTACTGAGAATACTTGTGCCATACCAAGTCTTACGGTGTACCCATTTACATGTATTAAAATTTTGATTCCATTGTATTTTTATACCTTGTTGCTATATTATTATAATCACCCTCTCAGCATGGCAGGACTTCATCTTATTTTTGATGCTCTCTAGCATAAGGGAAATTTGGTGGCTTCCCTTGTCCAAACGTGGTGACTTCATCTCTATCATGATTACCTTTGGCATAGGCTTCCTCGGATCAATGTAAACGAGTAGCAATACTTGTTAGAACATCATCGTCATTGTCATTGACGATGATGTCCAACTCCCATTACCTTACAACAATTAGATCTCTCATTTACCAACCGCCACATGATACAGCGCTCTGCTGCTCATGGTGCTTCATGGACTGCCATAACACATCGGCTTCCACCCCCAAAAGACACGCGGTGCTCTCGTCTTGCTTTAACAAGTCTTGAGCTGTCACTGTGAGCGACCTGCGCACCACTATTAGATCCTTCAAAACATCGTAAACACTGCCACATTGTTGATAGAAGCGTTACTCGATCTGGGTGTGAGGAACCTTGGTGAACGTGGAGGGGCTCGCAGAATGTTGAGGTGGAATTAGCGATGCCTAAGCGAACGTGGATTCCATCTAAGTTCCTCACACAGAACACTGCAACACCATTGTGTTCCTGCACGCCCAGCAGTTGTTGTTAATGTTATGAGCATGATAAAGAAAGCAACGAGGAGACTACTCTCGAATTACCTTCTTCCCCGCACTCCAAATAGGTTTGCCACCCACATTCGAAATCCATTTTTTCAATACATCTTCAGTTCTCGACGCACCCACTACATAAATGGATGCAACTCTTTCATTGTGGCATCTTCTGCTGGATTCAAAACGATTAAGTCTTCAACACACAGTGACTCGCTACATCATTGGTTATGTCTCTGGTCTAATATGTGTTACTCATACTGACACAAAGTGACATTCTCCCATGTTGATACGGATCATGAGCTTAAAACTTTCTTTTGGCTAAGAAATATAAATGTGTTTCCTCAGTATTTGAAAAGATCTGGGTCTTACCAGTTAGCACTCCACACAAATTTCATTAAATCACATCAGGACACACGAAGCATGAGCCAAGTTCTAGCTGCAGCAAAGATACACTATCTATATACTTTAAAAGGTCTCAGTCTGGAATGATAAAAATCATATTACATTGGATTAAGACCCTTTAAACCACGTGGCGTGGGGTGTCATCACAAAACCAAAATGGCTAAATGCCAAATAAAAATAATTTGCAGAGAACATAAATAGTCTTGAGAGGAATAATTAAACATAACCAAAAAAGCATAATTTATAAGCATAAGCACGGATGTTTAGCAGGAAAAACCCCAAACTGCGGAAAACCCATCCTAATGAAATTTCATTAGCCATGGCAAAACCTACACGGCAATCCGGCGAAGTGAGCAGCACGCCGCTCACATCTAGAACTATTCATTACAATGAAGTCCTCACAGTGCTGCTAGGCTCCATTACATTCAATACCATGAGCTGAAAACCATGGGTGCACAATGCTACTTCTGCCCCAGTATCCTTTATTTAACTAATTGAAACTTGGTGCATAATCGCAAATCAATTTACCTATTGCAAGCAGTCTTTGGTCAAGGAGACTCCAGTTTCCAATTAACATGGATGTTTAAACATAGCAACATACCATAATCATATCCAGCATTAATCGGGTAATGAATCAAGCGATGAGCAGAAAAAAATAGAAGTGCGAAAGATATTTATGATGATTTGGATGTTGAACTAGGTACTGTTCAATGGCATTTAACCCTTCTTCGTTTAAAAGCAATGGAAGATGAAAATTGGGTGCAAACCATGGATAAAGAATTGAATCTATTGAAAAGAATGATACATGGGATTTGGTAAATTTGCAGAGATAAAAAGCCCTCATTGGTGTGAAGTGGGTGTCTGAAGACAAGGTGAATGAGAAGGTGAAATTAATGATTTAAAGCAAGACTTGCTGCTTAAAAAGGATTCTCGCGACTGCTTGGGGAAGAAACTTTTTGGGAAAAATTTTCTCCGTGGCAGAATTTGAATCTGTAAGGCAGGTTAGCCACAACGACTTGAAACAGTGGAAAGTATATGGATGGACCTAAAATAAATTCTTAAGATAAATTCTAGAAAGACAATTTAACAGCAAACAATACTCCAGTTATGAAGTTGAAGGTAAGAAGAATAAAGTTTCCCAATTTGAAGAAAACTCTATAGTACAGAAGCAAACACCTATAGAGAATGGTATAACATAATCCATGATTTACATGATTAAAATGGGTTTTACAGGCTTGTCATTGAGCTTTGTATACACAAAAGGAGTAAAAATGAGAGTAAGACCGATTTTGATTATGTTTGCTTATTTGTTGGCAAATGTGGATTTTACGGAGGTGATCTTGGGTTAGATGAATTAAACAACCATGATGGCGAAAAATTGAGATGATCTTCTTGGTCTCCTTGAAATGTTTTCCAGCATTGAAGTTGAGCAATCTAAAAAAATACACAGCATTTTGCCAAAATAAATATACAGAATTTCTTTGAAAAGAAATATTTGGGATAAGATATTTGCAAACCTATATATACACAGATTGTATGGATGCAAAATTAAGTAAGGATGATGAAGGATCATGTGTAAATTAACTATTATTCAAAAGATGGACAGCAGCCCTGCATGTATATCCCACAACTAAGGGACCGGATATTGTACAAGGTGAGTTTAGTTTTAGATTTATGGAGACTCAAAGATACACAATGGAGTGTTGGAAAAAGAATTGTAAGATACATAAAAGAACTATGGAATTGTGGCATAATGTATAGAGGCATAAAGAAAGATTTGATTGGATACAAAGATAACAATGATTACATGATGATTTGGATGATCGAAAAGAGCTTCATCAGGTTATGTGTTCCATGTGAGTTTCGGTGTGATAGCATGGGCATACAAGAAGCGACCCATTTGTGACACTATCATCAGTGACCGTCTATGTGACAACATCGGTAGCGTGTCAAGCAATATGGTTAAGAAGAGTATTGGATGGACTCAAGTATAAACAACAAGGATTGACAACAATATATTGTGACAACACTTCAACGATTGCACTATCCAAGAATAGTGTGTTTTATGAAAAGAGCAAGCATATTGATACTAGATATCACTTTATTAGAGAACATGAGCAATGAAGAAGTTCACTTGAACCTTGTGGTCAATGATCAATTGGTGATATATTTACAAGGCTATTAGCAATAGATGTGTTTGGGTTCTAAAATAAAATTGGGTGTTGTAAGCATAATTTTGAGACATGAACGGGTAGGTATTTGAGTTGTCATGAGTTATGTTTTAGTTTAGTGGTGTTAATTAAGGGGGTGTTGAGAAATATGTGTTACCTCACGCATGCAAAGTTAGATAATCAGTTAAGTAAGCATTGAGTTATTTGAGTTTTGTGATGAATAAATTTGGTAAGTGAGTTAAATAATCGATTAAGTGAGTGATGGTCAAATTGAGTTGTGGGTGTGTGCATGTCGAATGGGTTAAATACCATGCCAGGTTCATTGTATTCATTGTTATTGTGAGTGATTGAAGATTAGCCAAAGTCGTAGCTCTTTTTGTTATTGTGTGAAATATTTGTGTAATTTGTGCCTTTACTTGTCTACATTCCAACGGTAATCTCATCATCTGATCGGTGACTGAGCATCTTGTCTGCTCCTCACAACTCTAGTCAGATTAATAACATGCTCGACTCAAATTTAGTTGACATTCTCGTAGTGCAGTAACTAATGAGTCTTTAGAAAAGATTCTGTGGTGCTGCTGAGCGCCTAGGCTCCCCTCATCATTTGTACCTTTAATAAGCGGATGCGGTGAAAATGATCGAAATGGATGAACAATAGTTTTAGAATTAATCGGTGGTTAAAAAAACCATATAGAATAATCCAGTGCACACATTGATTACAAATTTTTGGCAAAGATTTTTAAAAATATGGCTATGGTTATTAAAATTTAGTATTTTGGGTGTCTTAAAGAGTTTTTTGATATTGCTTGAATCATTTCCAACATCAAAATGCAATTCAAACATTCCAACTACTGATTTTTTGAAATATTGTTACTGATTAAATAGCTCATCATTGGTGTTAGTACACTCTAAAGCAACTCCGTTATGATTTTAGGTTAGAGGCACACTGTTGTTTGTTTATAGATTCATCTCATTACAATTTCAAGGCCCTTCTGACTTATTTACCCACTAAGAATTACAGATCAGTTCTGTAGAACCATGAATTACCGGTAAAAGGCTTCCTTCAAAATGTCTTGGGATGTGTGTACCAGGTTTGGTTATACATTTATGAGATTGTTGTAGTATTTTAGAAGATTAATAAGGTTCCTGCGAGAACCATATACCATGTAGTTTTATTTATGTCCCTTTCTGTAATAAACGGAGGTTGTATAAATATCTTTACAGAAGGTGTTCTTGTTGAATGGCTGCATCCCAGTAAATACGACCTTTTTGTTTGCACGTTGATTCATACCTTTTTTTTTCACGAATTTGGATACGCAAGTCCACCTTTGCCACATAACTGTTGGTGACCATGATCATCAATTTCCAATATTACTGCAAGATGGAAAAGTTCAAATCTACAATAGCATAAATCATGAAAATTCCTAATTCTGACATCCAGAACATAACCAATACTTACACTTGATCACTTGATAGCTTGTGAAGAAAATAGCGAACGAGGTCCCGAAGATTACCGGGGGATCATCTCCCTCCACAGAAATCATCATATGTAAATTTCCAAAGCCATGCTTCCATATGGCCCGCACTTCCAAGGTCTCCCTCGCTTTCTCTTCAACGATTATGGTCCCCCATAGCCATGGTTATGGGTAGGCTTATGTTCGTGGTGATACTGGTAGGAGTCTGGGCAACTGAAGAGTTCACAACGTGAAGGTTACTGCTACTGTTATTGTTCATGTTCAATACGTTGTTGTTGTTGCTTGCACACCTTCATACTGCTAGGTATGTTAGCCCGTTGAGAAAACTATCACACTGGTATTGTTATTGTTGTTGCTGCTATTATTGCCCCCCAGACTATCCAGACGGCGGACGCATCCCATTGAAGATTCTCTGCCTTCCATACATAATATTTTAAAATACACACACCACACCACGCCCTATTTAATCGAAAAGATCGAACATATGACCTCATTTGTTCAAAACCTGCAGATACAGAGCGTATGTTTTCCGCTTAAACGTACAACTAAAACAAAGCTACTTATGTTGCTGTTGCTTCCATCAACCGCCATTTCATATGTGCATTTCAAAATAAAGACTTTGGTTTCCAATGGCGTCGGGAAAATGTTACGTATTCAAAAAAACAAAAAAAATTGCAAAAAACATTCACAGGAGGAGGACAATAATAAACACAATGCACTCTCAAATTACTACCGCGTCCTTTATTTTGAGTAGCAATTTCTTACTGCGGTGTTTATTTTGAGCAAAAATTTGTTTCATGAAGTGCCTGTTTATTTTGAGCAGCTCATCTACGGATGCTGATGCCATGCCAACAACATGAAAAGCTATATGGGAATGCTTCTTATAAGATAAGTTACCGTTGAGATGGACAAAATTATCTCATCTACGGATGCTGATGCCATGTGAACAACATGAAGAGCTATATGAGAATGCTTCTTATAAGATAATTTAATGTTGAGATGGACAAAATTATCGACTCTCAAATTTATTAATACCTTCTTGTTATTAGTACCTTCCCACCTTCAACGATTTATATATATAATTATTAGTTTTAAGAATTAAATATCTAAGGATTGAAGTTTTCAAGGCTAAATGGAAAATATGTTAAAATTTCAAGGTTGAATGGAAAATATGTTTGGAGAAGCATTAACTAAAAGTAAAGCAACAAAATTTCAAATAATTTATAATTTTGTAATTATTTTGATTATTAATAAAGAAGGGATTTCAAATAATCAAAGTCAAAAGTATGAAAGATTTAATTATTAATAATATATCAGTTTCTATGGAGTTTAGTTGGAAAGCTCAAGAAAATATAAAGTGCGAAGGTTTAATATCAAATCTATGTTGTTTATTTGTGTTTACAAATTGACACAACTTACTTCTACTGGAAGGTAATGTAATTCTTGAAATTTGTAATTTTGTATTTTGGAGTTGTTCCAAAAAAATTAAAATAAAAGTTAATTTGCAAAAAGAAAATTAAATAAAAACTAATCGCTATTTCTAGAATTTTGAAGGCTTACTATTTTTATTATTACAAAAGCATCGTCAAAATACACTATAATGTAATGTAACTTTTTCGTTTCCATTAGGATGAACCATCGCAGTCACATAGATAACAAAATTCCTAAAATTCCAAAGAAATATTAATTTATTTGTATAAAAAGGAACATGCTCTGAATGGTTCTCCATGGGATTTTTTTTTTTTCCTCAAAAAGTTACTTTCCATGATGGAATATGCTTTGAATGGTTCTCGATGAGATTTATTTTTCTCGATAAGTTACTTTACATGATGAAATAATGGATACAATCTGCTTGGTCACGTTGCATAGATATGGCATGTCACAACTTATGGCAATTTGTATTTTAATTATTGGACGGATATTTGGGCAAGGGGATGAGTATCTTATAGAGTTATCGAGATAATCATTCACCAAACAAAATATCTCATTACGTGGCTTAAATTCCACAATTACTTGCCCATTTTATCTAAATTCATAGACACGGGGTTGGAATTTGGATTTCTCTTTACCCGTCATACTAATTTTTTTTGACGTTTTGGGGCATTATGCTTCCCATCAAGAAACGTTACCTTTAAACTTTTTCCCTTCATTAGTGATGTTCTCATATTAAATTAAACCTTCTTCTTTGAGTTTTGGAGTGTGATATATGTGTGAAAGTCTTTTAGTAACTAGTTTAAGGAGGAATAACTGATTCTTGTCAAAGTCAGATTTCCTCAATATATCATACAATCTACTGAAAATTACTTCAAAAAGAAAAGAACATTCCAATACAAGGAAAGGTCATGTTCTTTTGCAAGTTTACTCTATGTAAACATTACAAAAAAAATATTAATGAGTTTGGATGGCTTTCTCTAATTTCTCTTTCTTTGAATAATAAAAATTTATTTTTCTTATTAATATTGCACAATCTATTTCTTATAAAAATTGCATAATCAGAGTGAGAATAGATCCTCCATGATGTACCATTTTTTAGTATCTATTTTATCATGTATGCAAGTTGATGTACAATTGAAAGTTTAAAAGTTTAATAATTATAATAACTAAAATTAAAATTTTTGAAAATTTAATAATTAATAATTATTAAATTAAAATTTTTGAAAGCAAAATGAAAACCTAATAATAAAAAACGATTATGATCATTAAAAAATATAGAACCCACGAGCAATTTGCACATAGTTACAGAGATAAAAAAAAAGAGGAGTGCATGTCCATGATAACCCCCTTCTTCACAACCTACCAATGCCATCCTCAATGCAAGACTGGATTGGACTGGACTGTGTATCAAAATAGGAGGAATGAACTGGACTCTCTATCAAAACCGTAGGAATGAATGAGAGTTCAATGAATGATTAACGTGACCGGACTGGACTATGTATCAAAATAGTAGGAATGAATCAGTGACCGAGAAAATTTATAGGGAATGGTAACTTGATTGTCGCTCTATTAAACCTCACTGGGATGATAAAAAAATGCCCTCACCTTCTAAGTGGTCCATGATGGTCCACCATATGAACAACAATCAACAAATATGATTTTTTATATATGTTTGCATGGCCATTGGACAATGATTTACTATAAGTTTCTTACAAAATTCCAATGGATAATTATTGAGAAGTATTGAAAGTTAGTTTAGTATAGTCTCAAGACATAGCTAACAGTCTTATTGGATAATTACCTTAGCTAACAGTCTTATTGGATAATTCTAGATTATCTTTCCATTCGATGATTGTATATTTTTCATCTATTTTTTCACATGAGTCTTGTTTGATGCTAGATCTTCTGTCTTCTATTTCTGAAGTGAAACTAAGAGTTAACTTTGATATTACATTAATAAATAGATTTATCTGAATATCCATGATTTTATACTTCCCCACCGAGGTCAATGTTGATGTATGGCCTTGGCCCATTGATCTTACATTTAGCTCACTATTCATTTTCAATTTTCTCCAATTTAGCTCAACGAAATAAGGGAAACAAAAAATGAAGTCTTTTTTTTTTTTCTTCTGAGTTCAGCCCAACAAAATAAGAAAAACATAAAATAAAGTCCTGATTTTTCTTTCTAGTGCATCCTACATAATAAAAATACTCTTGAAAAACAATTAATATATAAATGGTAATCATTCATGCTAGAAACAGTGTGAATTTTCTTAATAAATCTGCTTACAATTAATACACTATATTGCTCAGGGAGTTAATTTGGAACTCTAATTTCATAGAAATAAATTACCGTAGCGGTTCAAACTTCGAACCTACTGTATGAATTAAATTCATAAAAGCTGGCAGCAACTCAAACCCACAAGAAAAAAATCAATGTTTAACCTGGTTTCCTGAGCCAATCTTGAGCTGGTTTCCTCGGAGCCAGTCTTGAGCTGGTCGTAAGTCTGAATGCATTGAGAAAGGAACTAGACTGCCAAAAGCTTCTATTTTGCACCTGTGCAGTTTACTGTTTGACCATGAAGCCAAGCCACTAGCCGCTTCATATTAGCACTGATTGAAATTTTAATTTCTTAGTGCTACAGTGGTACTTCTGCACTGCTTCACGAATGATGAATCAGTGGTACAGTGGAAGTTCCCAGGTCCGTTGGCTTTATTCTTTTTTGGTGTTTTCCGTAAAAGGAAGGTTTGGTGAACTTTCTGTCATGGTTAAGTGGAAAAATCAGATTAATTCTAATTTTAAAATATCAAAGATCGGTGGTGATTCTCTTATTAAACGATTAATACTAATTTTCAGTGAGCTAACAAAGTAACTTACTCTTATCGTTTGAGTCCAGCGTTGCAGTTGTGGTGTTGCAAAAATACTGGTATATGGAAAATAAAGGGAGTAAGAACGTTTTTGAAAATAGTTTAAACGTCAAAATCACGTCTTTCATGCTTCATAGCACGTCAAGAAAAACGAGCATCCACAAGTTCCAGTCGTCAAATACGGTTAAAATACCTTACGATGGGCAAAATTCCCATCAAATTCCATCACTGCATAGACATATACAGAAAAGATCTTCAGTTCTTCTATACCTTTCCTCGGGTGTATTCTTGCACCCCTTGTATAACTGGTT